>CM077097.1:26948433-27241502 GCA_039513925.1 Platanthera zijinensis
CTTAACACTACCAGTCAGACTATCATATGCCTGAATACTGGTGTACTAAGCACAAAACTCTATGCGTACTCTTGCCATGCTGCGCCACCGGGACTTTATTTGGCCAAGAACTGCAAAAACCCAAACCTACCGAGCCAACGTATTGGTGTCGGTGTGACGACTCTCCAATATCAATGACCCACCACCTTATATCTTATGCACATGCAACATTAATGTGTTTCCCACTCAGCCAAACCTCCCCGGATACTCCGATCATTCACAAAACCATCTGAGCCATCGGCTCGCCGGGATAACCTGCCCATCACCAAAACTACCGAGCCTACCGCTCGTGAGACCTAACCTAACTCCCACAACACTAGGAAGTGTGAGTGCATGTGTAATCCTAGTTATACTAGTTACTCTTGTAATCCATTTTGTCTTACGGCTTACGTTAACCTTTGACTACCCAAGGTATTCCCCGTGAAGGGCTCTCAAAGGCGAGTAGGAACTACGATGGGCTAAAGATCAAAGCTCCCTTTCGCAAGACACTTATTATTATTATTTTCTTCCCATGACCAGCCCTTTATTAATATTTCATTGAGCTAGCCCTAAGTACATTTGACTCTCCATGCTAGCCTAGACTACCTCTTCTTATTATTCACAGACCAAGGGGTATATGACATGTACAAGGGAGACACCCCAAATACTCTTCCAAATGACCTAAGATTAATATGGGGTAACTATTATGTCAAATATGCGACAAATCCAGAAACTTATAATTTTTCTTATTTAACTGATATTTATTTATTTTCCTAAGAAAATTCAAATGCCCTAGTTTTGAATATGAAGTACCTTTTTCAGTCATGAAAAATGATCCCCAAAATTATTATAAATACAAGGCAGCTATTTTACTGTAAATTCAAAGTCTCCCAATTTTCCAGCAAGGTTTAGGCCTGTGATCAAAATTTTGAATATAAACCCATAAATATCAGTTTAAAGAAACAATTACTGCAAATAAACTTCCGAAAATTATCCGAAAATTCAAGCATGACTCTGATGCCCTAAAAACACTCCAGGCCAAGTTTCCTAATTTTCCAGTGAATTGAACTCTAATTTTAATTTTGAACAATATTCCACTTTCATAAATTAATGAATTATGTACAAAAATTATACATCAAAAAATTGTGATAAAATATCCACAAGAGCATATTGACCTAAAAACACCACTGATTAAGTTTCACAATTTTCCAACAAGTATGAGCTCTGAATCTATTATTGAACATATTTCCATACTTATAAGCTTGTGAGGTAAGTACTGGAAATATGCATCTAAAAACTATAACAAAATTCAGGTATGAACATAATGATCTAAAACTTCTTCTGCCCAAATTATATAATTTTCCAGTGAACAGTGAGTGAGATCATAATAAACAAATGATTAACAAGGGCTAACACATGTATTGCAAAAGAGGTACTAAAATTATTGTTCCAAAATTTCCAATAAAATAACCAGAGACTCATACTAACCCTATGACTACATTATGATGCGCTAGCGATAAGACTACCGTTCACGGCCAAGCCATAAAAATGGGGAGTAGCATCCCCGAGTATCGATCTCTTGCGGAGCATAAGTAGGGAGCATGGGTTTTAGCGTTTTTTTAGACAAACGAGTGCAAGTGCTAAGCGAACAAGGGGGGTTTCAATTTGGATTTCCTATGCTAAAATAGTATAAAACTAGCGCGGGTTCCATTCACCGCATCGCATAGATGAATTACTCTGAAGAATAATAGCGGAAGTGAAAGAACAAGTGAGGGTCGTAAACACCTCTTCTCCACGCTCACATCTACCAAAGGCTAGAATAGCTCAAACACAACCAAAGATTAAAGCTTCATTTAGCAAACTCAGATGAAACTCAAGCAAAATCAATGTAATCAAGCTACAAGTTTACTAGCATAGGTTCAGAACATGTCAAGTTTAGTAAAAGTGAAGAAATACAACCGAGTGCACGAAAGCTCTCTAATATTCTCGGCCGGAAGCGAAGGTTGTCAATCCTCGTCCTAGCTCGGTCTTCGGAAGGCATCTGGGATTCAGAAGGGCTGTCACTTCCTTCTTCTAACCCGTCCTTTTCGTGGTCGATAAGTCGGAAGTGAACGGAGGACTTCTCAAGTTCAACAACAAGTAGCTCGAATGGTAGCTTGGAGGTCGGAGAAGATGAAGATGATCAAAAATGGAACTTTTGCAAGCTTTAGGAGGAGAAATGGTTGTCGGAGGAGCTTCCCATGGAGGAGAGAGAGAATGACTGCTGGAGGGACGAGTTCCTGCTCAAAGGAGCGGAAATGGCCCGGGAAAACGGAGATGTCCTGGTCCAGAAGAAATCTTCGGCTTAAATAGTAAAAGTCAGAAAAATGGTCACACACGGTCTGGCACACGACCGTGCGTGAACCGTGCAAAATTAATATCAGAAAGTGCCTGAGGAAGAAGCGTTGACCTGTGCATTTTACTCACACACGGACGATTCCGCCCATGCGTGAAGGAAATCGCACGGGTAACAACAGAAATAACAAAACGCAGGCAGCATATTGTAATAGTGCGTTTTACGCGCTCACGGGCGCTTTCGCCCGTGCGTGAAGAAGACGCACGACCAACCACAGAACATAAAAAATCAGAAGGCCATAGGAAAACAGTGTGTTTCCTTCGCACACAGTTCCGAAGAAACCGTGCGTGAAGCAATTGCACTTGCTAGTCAATCTTCCAAAATAATCTTTAGAAAACGCATGAAGGAATAAACCGCGCGCCAAGGAAACGCACGACCGTGCAATTTCCACAAATCAGAATTCTGAAGAGGGGAAAACTGACCACCTGCACACAATAAAAAAATCACAAAGAAGGACCCTCGAACAACAACAAAATGCAATAAAAACTACTAGAACGAGCCCTGGGGAGCACCAATTGCATACCCCTAGCAATCGAATGCGCAATTGCGCACCTATGGGTTAGAAAAGTGCACCAAATGTGAAACGCAGTAGGAATAAAATATCAATGAAAACAACCGAAAATTGAGGTGCAAAGTCATGAAAACCAGCACAAATGAGTCCGCAAAACCCTATATAAACGAGACTCAATACACCCCCAGACTTACCTATTTGCGTGTCCCGAGCAAAGAAGATCCTTGCAGACTCAAAAAAGAACTAACTAACACAACAATTATGATCTGGAGTACCATGTGAAGTCGCACGCTCGCGGGCGTAAAAATATAGTAGAGAAAAATTTCTAAGCATACAAAATAATTTATACTTTTTACCCTGCGTAACAAAAATTCTATGACTACTCAAAAACAGAATTGCGATGAATCCTCTGGTCACGCGTAGGGAGAAAATAGACTAATCGCTAAGGCAAGTATTGTTACAGATCATGATTCAGGGCAACCTCCAAAGGAATCCACGAATGTAGGTGACCATATGCTTGCCCGTTTGCACTCTCTCGACGGCACTTGTTTGACTTAAGCGAGTGTTCGTAGGACTTCGAGTAGTAATGAGGCTTGGGTTAAGGTGAGGTAATAATGGATAAAATGTAAGGCTATGCACAAAACCCAACTGAGCTAGCACAACAAGAGTCAATCCGCTACCCGCAAAACGTGCGGGTACACGAAACCCCCAGACTTAATTTTTAAAATACGGGTGTGCGTACCGCCTACTTCAACAAATATATTAACTCAAATCAGATTTTCAGTTATACTTTTCCTTTCTCTTTTCTCTTTCATTTTCAATTTTCTTTTTATAAATTTTCTTCTGAACTCTTCTTTTTCTTTTACACAAATCTAGCAAATAAATTAATGGGAGCACAAACTCAAATTTCACAAAGAACAACACCGCATCAACACCCCCATCCTGAAATTAGAAAACAGTAAAGTTAGCCTTAGGTGTGCGACTACGCTCGACATCTAGGCTTTGGTGAAATAAATGTGGAGCTGAATGAAAGGAGGGGTAGGCACAACGGGGCTAGAGAGTATAAGATGTTAGGGACGGGTACAAAGCTCAACCTGGCCAAAATGATGGCCTACATCATGCTCACGTTTAACTAACAAGACACCAATGCTTCGTGAGTAGGTTTGGCCAAGTTCTTAGCCAACGAGAAAGACTATCCACCCTCCTAACACGAGCAATACGAATCTAACATCTGTCTACACACATCCCTAAGCTACCGTCAGATTTACACCGAATTCACCAATTTTTGAGTAGAATAAAAAGAAATTACGCAATTAGAAAAATATAATACTAGCAAGCAGAAAAATTAATTCTACTCTAATTTCTACACGAGACGGGAGCACTTGACTAGGAACAAATCAAGGCCTACATTTTACTCCATCTCACAATATTATGTCAGCATGGCAATTTTCCAAAATCAGACGAAAGAAACAAGCTTGACTCGCAGCTCGTAAAAAGTTAAGTATGAGCTCAAGTGGGTGTAATGATGCGCAATGCAATGAACTAAACAAATAAATTAAAAATAGCTACTGGTATGCAAATGAAGTGCAAGTGCAAAGGTAACATCAACAAGCTCTCCCCCAGACTTAAGCTAAGAAGCACAACATAATATGTTGAAGTTAAAATCAAAATGAGATAAGGGGATAAGTTACCCAATGCTCAGAAGATGAGTATACCAAAAGATTGGCATTAAACTTGATCAATAAGCTCACGGCCCAGACAAAATCACCTGCAAGAAGCACATCTCTAAACAAGCAAATAATAGGCATGCACACTCAAAAAGCTAAATGAACAAATTAAATGCAGTAAAATTGGGTTGTCTCCCAGAAGCCCTTTTCTTTACTATCCTTAAGGTGGACCAAATAGCTATATTAACAGTTTTATAGTATTGCTCAGGTAACATCTTGAGAAACAAAAATTTAAACAACCATCGAAAATAATACAACTTAAGAAGTCTAGTGAGCGTCTAGATCATGCAACCGAAGGAAGTGCACGTATTTCGCAATAATGCCACCTTAAAACCGCTTCAATCAATGCCTATTCACTTTGAAAGTGTTATCCTTTCTGTCCCGAACCTCAATTGCGCTGTAGGGAGAAGCACTCACAACCGTGTATGGACCGCTCCATCTGGATTTCAACTTCCCAGGGAATAGTCGTAGGTGGGAGTTATACATAAGAACCTGGTCATCCGGCTTGAATTCCTTGGGCAAGATACGACTTTCGTGCCAGCGTTTGGTCATTTCTATATATATGCTTGTGCTTTCATAAGCGGGCAAGCAGAATTCGTCGAGCTCACAAATCTGACAACCCCTCTTATGTGACGCTCGTTGAAGTCCATATTAAGCAATTTAGTGACCCACAGCGCCTTGTGTTCCAATTCAACAGGAAGGTGACAAGATTTTCCATAAACCAGTTGAAATGGTGACATCCCAATGGGCATTTTGAACGCCGTTCGATAAGCCCTAAGAGCATCATCTACTCGCTTTGCCAATTCCTTTAAGTTGGAGTGGTTTGACTTCTCCAGAATTCATTTTATCTCTCTGTTTGAAACCTCTACTTGACCACATGTCTGCGGGTGATATGCCAATGCAATATTGTGATGAACACCGAATCGTTTCAGAAATTGAACGAATTGCTGGTTGCAAAAATGACTACCCCCGTCGCTGATTATAGTCCTCAGAGCACCGAAGCTGGAGAAGATATTTTTATATAGGAAGTGTAGCATTGTACAAGCATCATTCGACGCAACCTCCTCCGCCTCAACCATTCAGACTCATAATCAACCGCGACCAGGATGTACTATTTTCCATGCGACATGGGGAAAGGACCCATAAAGTAAATTCCCCAAACATCAAATAACTCGCAGACTAGCATGTTTTTCAGGGGCATCTCATCACGCCGAGCAATATTTCCCATGCATTGACATTCGTTGCACTCTTTGACATATGCAAAAGCATCATGGAACAATGTAGGTCAAAATAATCCGCACTGCAGGACCTTTCGAGCCGTCCGCATTGCACAAAAATGTCCTTCTGCCCCGCGGTCATGATAATTCCTCAGAATGTCTTTAACCTCCAGCTCAGGGATACATCGTCTCACTATTCCATCGGCGCAAGTGCGGAACAGGAGAGGGTCTTCCAAAAGATAGTATTTGATATTAGAAAAAAACATTTTCTTCTGTTGATATGTCAGATGCGGAGGTAATGCTTTGCTGGCCAAAAAATTGACATAATCAGCATACCAGGGAGCCGAAGTATCAAAGGAAAGTGCGAACAGGCCTTCATCCGGAAAGGCATCAGGAAGGGAGATTCCACGAGAGCCCTCGCTTACTCCAACATCAAGTCTCGATAGATGAATATCGATCACATTATTCATTCCATGGCAATCCCTGATTTCAATATCATACCCCTGCAGTAATAAAATCCAACATATAAGCTGAGGTTTGTGATAATACGTTTTGTAGCCTAAACTATTATCGTATTTTATATTTTATATTGTACAAATTATGTCTATTATTAGTTTATTTTTATCCTTTTTTATGTAAATTTTATTGCCACTAACTTTTTCCTGTCTTTTTGCAGGTTTTCAGAAAAATTGCCAAAATGGCCTGTCACGCCCCCCTGTCACGCCCTCCCTGGGCGTGACCTAGGTCGTGTCACCCGATCCCGAGGACACCTGCTGGAAGGGACAGAAAACGGTCAAAACCGCTGTCACGCCCCCCTGTCACGCCCTCCCTGGGCGTGTCACTAGGCGTGACCAGGGGCGTGTCGCCCTCTACCGCAAAGCTGCCGCCGCATTAAATGCCCTCCCGCCTCAGCACGTAAATAGTACTGTCACGCCCCATGTCACGCCCGTGAGATGGGCGTGACACCTTCCTTTTTCGGCGACTGACGGATTTCCGACCAATGATTTGGACATGACATGCCTGTCACGCCCCCTGTCACGGGCGTGACCTAGGGCGTGACCACCGACGTACCGAAGCAATCATCCCTCTCGCCAGAATCCAGAGCCCGAGGTCAAATCCGTACCTGTCACGCCCCCTGACACGCCCCCCCTAGGGCGTGTCGGAGGGCGTGACCAACCCAAGAAAAAATCTATAAATTGAGCCCCCCTCCTCCCCATTTCAGCAAGCTTTGGTTGAGTGGGGGAGGTGCTGCCCCTTTGTTTCTTGATCCTTTTTCATGCTTTTTCTCTCTCTCTCTCCCCCTCTCTTTGTACTTTTTGGTTAACCCTAGTTTAATCTTAGTTTGTGCTAGCTTTTAATGTAATTTTCTTCTTGCTTAGTGCTTAATGTAGGGCTAGAATAGGGTTTAATTTTCATGCACTTGTAACTTTAATTTTCAATAGTGTAACTTGCCCCTTTTATTAATAAAAGTGTTCTTGTTTAGCTTGTGTTCTTCTTATGCTTTTCTACTCATCTTCCCCCCTCCACTCCATTATGATTAACTAATCCTCCTTGTACTCGATCTTGATGATCCGAGGTTAGAGCGATTATGTTATGATGTTTTAATTAATCTTTTCTTTTTAGGTTAGGGCCTTGAATTACTCTTGATTTATCACGGGTCGGAGGTATATTTTCGATATATACTCTCCGCCTTTGCTTTCATTCTGGGCTAGCCGAGAGCCGAAAGAATGAAGTGAGCATTCAAGAGTAAAGGGAGTTGTACGCACCCCTCGAGAGAGGCAGACGTCCAAATCTCCCGGATTGGAGTAAAATCCAATAGTGGGGTTCACCGCGTAAAGCGAGTTTTAGGCCTCCGATTTAGACGAGAGTCGGTCGGACCTTCCTAAACTCAGTTGGGCACGACTTCGAGAGAAGCGTGTTCAAGCTTTAGGAACCTCCACGGTCAAGGACCCTTATCCTATTAAGTTTAGATTTTTATCGCATTTTCTTAATCGTCTTTAGCCGAGGTGAATCTCGATCGGGTGCTTTTCCATTTCATATTTTCTACCTTTCGTAGTAATCACCTGTCTTGTGCTCTTTAATTAACTGCAGTAGTTTCCTTTCTAGCTTAGTTGTTTACTTAATAGCCCTCTTAATTGCAGTGTTTCTTTTTCTAGAATAGCTTTACTTTCTCCCCTGCACTTAGATTTTCTAAAACCCTAGTTTTTCCGTCGATAAGATAATAGCGTTCGTGTGAGTAAGCTTAGCCAACAGTTCCCGGATCTTAATACGACACTTGTGTCCCCTTGCTACAATTCGATAGGTATACTTGCCTCATCGGGTTGCTAGTTCGGTTGCGTTTATTTTCTTCGAACCCTAGCGCGCAACAAGTTTTTGGCGCCGTTGCCGGGGACCCAACTTCCGTTGATATTTTGAAAACACGAACCTATTAATTTTATCTCTTCTCTTTCTCATCCCCTTTTCTTTAAAGTTTAAAAAAAAAAAAATCAAAAAAATTATCACCGCTCTTAATAGAAACCAACCTCACAATTTTTCTACGCCACCTAATTCTCTCGAAAAGGGCAAAGGGCTTTAAGCGCCACTGTCTTGTCTAGTACCTTGCGAACCCTTCACGGGGTAGTCCTTGGGAAGTTCGGGAGTTAATTTATAATAAAAAAAAAATCTATTTCAAAAAAAAAAAAAAATTCTTAATTTAATTTTCTAAATCTAGTTTTTCTTTCTAGTTTATCCTTTTTCTCTTTCTCTTCTTCTTTTCTGTTCTTTTAGTGCATGACCCGCGGGAGTCCGTCGGTTATTTTGGACTTGGACCACGAAATTGAGCGTACTCTTCGGAGAAGATCGCGATTTCAAGGTCCTACTATCCAAGTGCAGGTTGAGGACTCCGAGTCATTTAATACTTTAAGAATGGAAAAACCCAACGTAGATGAGGCCGTGCAAAGGACTATGTCCTATTATGCACGACCGACCTCGAGGGAACAGAATCGAGTATAGTCCGCCCTACTATAGCAAATAATAACTTTGAACTAAAGCCTAGCATAATTCAAATGGTGCAGCAATATGTGCAATTTGACGGACTTCAAGATGAAGATCCGAACGCACATATAGCTAGCTTTCTTGAAATTTGCGACACCTTCAAGATAAATGGTGTCACAAATGATGCGATCAGGCTAAGACTCTTCCCCTTCTCTCTAAGAACTAAAGCTAAGCAGTGGCTTAACACACTTCCGAAAAATAGCATAACCACTTGGAATGAATTAACTGAAAAATTTTTGGCGAAGTATTTTCCGCCCGCTAAAACTGCAAAACTTAGGAACGACATCTCTGCCTTTTGACAAATAGACTCTGAAACCCTTTACGAAACCTGGGAGAGATTTAAAGAATTATTAAGACGATGCCCACATCACGCGCTGCCTGTATGGTTACAAGTGCAGACGTTTTATAACGGGCTAAATCAAAGCACGAAGCAAATGATAGACGCAGCTTCTGGCGGTACTTTAAATCATAAGACCCCGGAAGCCGCTCTTGAGCTTTTTGAGGATATGGCCATGAACACTTATCAGTGGAATGTGCCTAGGTCCCGCCCGAACAAGCCTGCAGGTATCTATGAAGTGGACAACGTCTCCCAGCTCGCTCTGCAAGTAGAAATCCTAAGCAAAAAAATCACGGAGATGACTGCTGCCTCCGCCCCTCAGGTATGGGAATCTGCAACCCCTACTCCAGAACATTTAGATTATGTTAATAATTTGCCTAGAACTGCTTTTAATAATTTTTCTGCTGCGAATTTTCATCCGCCTGGTTTTAATTTTCCGAATAGTTATAACCCCGCTTTAAGAAATCACCCGAACTTTTCATGGAGTAATCCATCGAATGCGATGCGCCCACCTCCGCAAAATGATTTTTCTGCACAACCACCACCACCACCACCACTTCTTCAAAATTACCCAAAACCTCCGAGCTTGGAGGAATTACTTTCTAAATATATCACCACAAATGACGCTACCATAAGAACTTTAACCGGAAGCGTAAAAAGTTTAGAAAATCAGGTAGGACAGCTCGCGAAAATAATTTCTGAGCGACCCGCAGGGTCTCTTCCTTCCAATACCGAACCCAACCCGAGAGAGCAAGCGAAAGCTATAACTCTTCGGAGTGGGAAGCAAGTCTCCGGTATGGTAAGTGAAGAGCCGAGGCAAGCTCCGCTCCGCTTTTAAAAATCAAAGCTCCGCTCCGCTTCCACCCTCTGCTGAAGAAGTAATCACCCCCACTTTAGAAAATAATCTCACTCCACCACCCATCTTCAAAAATAATTCAACTCCTCCATACCCCTCTGAACTTAATAGACAACGTCAAGATGATCAGTACTCCCGCTTCTTAGAAATCTTCAAACAAATCCACATTAATCTTCCCTTCACGAGGCTATTTCGCAAATGCCGAAATACGCCAAATATCTTAAAGACCTCCTCACAAACAAGAAGAAGTTAGAGAATCTTTCGCACGTCACGCTTAACGCCGAGTGCTCCGCCGTTTTAACAAACGGTTTGCCGAAGAAAATCAGTGACCCGGGTAGTTTCTCTATCCCGTGTGTCTTCGGTGATCTCTTTGTTAAACACGCGTTAGCCGACTTAGGCGCAAGTATAAACCTGATGCCCTTTTCGTTGTTCAAAAAGTTAGGGATTGGTAGCCTTAACCCCACGCGTATGAGTATCCAGCTAGCCGATAGATCCGTCAAGTATCCGTTAGGAATAGTGGAGGACGTTCTAGTGAAAGTCGACAAGTTCATCTTCCCGGTGGACTTTGTCATTTTGGACATCGAAGAAGACGTCGAGGTTCCCCTGATCCTTGGCCGACCCTTCCTTGCCACCTCCCGAGCCATCATTGACGTAAGCAATGGTAAGCTCTTTCTTCGAGTAGGCGACGACGAAGTCACATTTCCGATCACCCCTTCGATGAAGAACACCTTAGCGAACGATGACTCATGTTTTTTCATAGACGCCGTGAGTGATGATTCTTCCTACTGCCTCTCCGACTTTGAAAAAGAATTTTCTACTTTTTGCTCCTCTTCTCTTACAACAGAATCACTGCAAGGAAGTGATGAATCTTCTTATTGTCTTTCTGAGTTTGAAAAAAAGTTTTCTGATTTTTGTTCTTCCTCTTTCCTTACCACTGAATCTGTACAAGAAGCCGTCTTGGCTGCTAGCCCCACCCCTTATTACGTTCCTTATAAAAAAGTTTATGAAGATATTATTTTTGAAAAAGAAAGAATCTCAAAATCCTCTTATGAAGAACCCCCTACCCTAGAACTTAAAGAACTTCCCGAACACCTTAAGTATGCTTTCTTAGAAAAAGACTCCAAGTTACCAGTTATCGTTTCGGCCTACCTCACGGATACGCAGAATGATAAACTTCTTCTAGTTCTACGTAAGCATCGCCGGGCTATTGCTTGGCAAATTTCTGATATCAAGGGCATAAGCCCATCTTTCTGTACACATAAAATTTTAATGGAAGATAATTCGCGTAACTCTATTCAACCTCAGCGCCGTATAAACCCGAATATGAAAGAAGTAGTTAAGGGCGAGGTTATGAAACTATTAGACGCAGGAATTATCTACCCTATATCGGACAGTAAGTGGGTTAGCCCCGTTCAGGTAGTTCCAAAAAAGGGAGGGATAACCGTAGTTAGTAATGAGAATAATGAATTAATCCCGACACGGACGGTGACGGGTTGGCGTATGTGCATAGATTACCGTAAGTTAAATGACGCCACCCGTAAGGACCACTTTCCTCTACCGTTTATCGACCAGATTTTAGAACGTCTCTCCGGCCATAGCTTTTATTGTTTTCTCGATGGCCTCTCGGGGTACTTTCAAATACCCATCTCTCCCGAGGACCAAGAGAAAACTACGTTTACTTGTCCCTTCGGCACCTTCGCGTACCGAAGAATGCCGTTTGGATTATGCAATGCGCCGGCTACATTCCAACGATGTATGCTCGCAATATTTGACAAGTACGTAGAAAGCATTATGGAGGTATTCATGGACGATTTCTCCGTGTTCGGCGATACCTTCGATAGATGTTTAGAAAACCTCGAAAAAGTCTTAGAACGATGCGAAGAAACTAACCTTGCCCTAAATTGGGAAAAATGCCATTTTATGGTGAGGGAAGGGTTAGTTTTGGGTCATAAAATTTCTGCTAAAGGTATTGAGGTAGACGTTGCCAAGATAGAAGTTATTGAGAAGTTGCCGCCACCTACAAACATAAAAGCTATAAGAAGTTTCCTAGGCCACGCTGGTTTTTATCGTCGTTTTATAAAGGACTTCTCCAAGATCACTAAGCCCCTCACCCATCTCTTAGAAAAAGACGCTCCATTCATTTTTGATGACTCTTGTATTTCTGCCTTTGAATTAATTAAAGAAAAGTTAATTAACGCGCCGATTATGATAGCTCCGGTGTGGGACCTTCTTTCGAGATTATGTGCGATGCGAGTAGTTTTGCGGTGGGAGCCGTATTAGGTCAACGCATATCTAAGAACTTCCACCCCATCTATTACGCTAGTAAAACCCTCACATCTGCACAAGAAAATTACACCACAACCGAGAAGGAGCTCTTAGCTGTAGTATTTGCGTTTGATAAATTTCGCCCTTACATTACACTTTCAAAAATCATTGTTTTTACGGACCACTCGGCCCTCAAGTACCTTCTTGCCAAAACGGATGCCAAGCCTCGCTTGATTCGCTGGGTCTTACTCCTCCAGGAGTTTGACTTAGAGATCCGTGATAAGCGAGGAGCCGAGAACTTGGCCGCCGACCATTTATCAAGATTAGATAACCCCTTTATAGAAAAATTAAATGAAAATCTTTTAATGACTATTTTCCTGATGAGAAGCTGCTTTTAGTTAATACATCTACTTCTCCTTGGTTCGCGCACATCGCCAACTATCTAGTGGCCCGGGTGCTCCCAAAAGAGTTCTCCTCTCAGCAGAAGAAGAAATTTTTTTCTGAGCTGAAGAACTACTTTTGGGAAGACCCGCATCTTTTCAAAATTTGTGCGGATCAAGTGATAAGGAGATGTGTTTCTTTTGATGAAGGAATTGATATTCTAAAACATTTGCATGAAGGTCCGACAGGTGGGCACTATCAAGCTGCTCGCACCGCTCATAAGTGCTTTGCGCGGGTTTTTACTGGCCTAGCCTGTTTAAAGACGCGCAAGCCTTTGTGAGCAGGTGTGATAGTTGCCAACGGTCGGGCAATATTTCTAATAAAAATGAAATGCCGCAAAATTATTTCTTAGAGTGCGAAATTTTCGACCTCTGGGGAATTGATTTTGTTGGCCCCCTTCCTTCTAGCTTCGGAAACAAATATATTTTAGTTGCTGTTGATTATGTTTCACGATGGGCTGAGGCCCAAGCTCTTCCTACGAACGACTCCCGAGTTGTAGTCACGTTTTTAAAAAATTATTTTCTAGATTCGGTACGCCTCGCGCAATCGTTAGCGATAGGGGTTCCCATTTCTGTAACGCGCAATTTTCCAAAATCCTTACTAAATACGGCGTTACGCATAAACTGTCCACTGCCTACCACCCCCAAACTAACGGTCAAGTCGAAGTAGTTAATAGAGAAATAAAAAGAATATTAGAAAAGACTGTTTCAACTTCTAGAAAAGACTGGTCAGCCAAACTTGACGATGCCTTATGGGCCTACCGAACAGCGTACAAAACCGCCCTCGGATGTACGCCGTATCGGCTGGTCTATGGAAAATCGTGCCATCTGCCCGTGGAGTGGAGTTAGAACACCGCGCCTTTTGGGCCTTAAAATTTTTAAACTTCGATCCCCACTCAGTCGGTGACCTTCGAAAATTTCAACTAAATGAACTCGACGAGTGGCGCTCTTATGCTTATGAAAATAATAAACTTTATAAAGAGCGGACGAAGCGTTTACACGATAAACACTTAAGGCACCCTAAAAACTTTAAGCCGGGCGACCAAGTCCTTTTATATAATTCTCGTTTACGTTTATTTCCGGGCAAATTAAAATCTCGCTGGTCTGGCCCGTTTTCTGTTTTAGAAGTATTTTCTTATGGAACTGTTTTAATTTCTCACCCTGATAAGGGTAATTTCAAAGTGAATGGTCAGCGTCTTAAACTGTATTTCTCTGGTGATGATGATGTCAGTCCAAACACTATTAAGTTTCTGCTTCACGAACTCTAACTTTGAACTTTTTATTTTTTTTTGCTAAAAACAATTTTATTTCGGGACAACAATATTTTTGGACAATATATTATTTTTTGATGCGTCGAGCTCAACGACGCTTTAACCAAAGGGCGCTCTTGGGAGGCAACCCAAGTTATCTTTTTTTGTTTTCTTTATTTTACAATTTTTGCCTCGGACGGCTCCGACAAGCTGAAGCTTCTGCGATCGCCTGCTCCAACATTGCTGAATCCATCACAAAGTCCAAAGAAGACATTCGGGGAGCGGCATCACTCAGCTTTCGCAGCAAATAAATCCGGGGAAGTACCTGTATTTCAATTCTGTCTTTCAATTCTGTACTTTATTTTTCTCTCCTTCTCCAATCCCCTTCTTTAGCCATTGAGGACAATGTCTGTTTTAAGCTTGGGGGAGGATTTCCTCCTTCATTTTTGCGTAGTGTAAATAATCTTCTTTTTGTATATATTGTAAATATTTCCAAAAAAAAAAAAATGAATATCTTAAAATTCCAAAAAAAAAAGAGAATATTTCTCAAAATAAAAAAAATATATATGTGTTTTTGAATAGTTTAGACATTTTGGTATTTCAATAGTACCCCTAGTTTTTAGTTTTGTTTTACTCAAA
Organism: Platanthera zijinensis; assembly: GCA_039513925.1. Lineage (NCBI taxonomy): Eukaryota > Viridiplantae > Streptophyta > Magnoliopsida > Asparagales > Orchidaceae > Platanthera > Platanthera zijinensis. The sequence goes on from CM077097.1 coordinate 26,963,122, forward strand.
ATCTCCTATAAACAACTTAGTTAATTATAATATTTCTAATCGTCCTTTTTAATTATGTTTCACAAGTAAAATGTTGGCCATGCTGTGTTTCTAATTCACGGTAGCATGTTAAGGTGAAATTTTTTTCTAAAACTCGCATTTCTATTATGGTTTTTGTTGTTTATTTCCTTTACTTTCTTAAAAAATTCATCATCCACTATTTTCTTTTTCGTTTTTGAATAATTTTTGTAAAGTCAACTTTTGAATAACGTAGTAGATGTGAACGATCCAAGTCACCTATTATTTCTATTTTCAAGTTAATTTCATCAATCTTCTTTTATTATCTAGGACTCGCTTTTTGAAAATTTTTCAAACCTTTGTTTTAAATAAATTCAAAAGCGTGAAAATGATTTAGGCCATTTTTGTTTTCGTTTGAGCTTTCCTGCCAACCTAAAAACTTTTACCACTAGTTAGCCGTTTTTGAGCCTTTTTCCGATTTCATTTGATAGCTCCTCCCTTCATTTCAGTTTCACCAAAGCCAAAATTTCCAACCTATCGAATCACACTAGCCTTTTTGAGTTTCATAAATTATTTTGACGATTTTGATAGGGTATTTTGTGATTTTGTTTTTTTGTGGAGAAAGGTTTTCGAAAAAAAAAAGGAAGTATGTTCAAAAGTGATGTTTATTTTTTGTTTGGCCAACTCAAAAAGGAAAATAAAAATATTTATGGCCTTTGTTTTGAAAAAAGAAAAAAAAAAAAAGAAAAAAAAATGAAAAAGAAAGAAGAAAAAAAAATGTGTATATATTTTTATGAAAGTTTTGAAACTCTTTGCTTTGGTTTAGTGTGATTTTAAACCTTCACGTTTATCTTTGAATTCCACTCCTAATCATTTTCCTAAACCAAACGTTTCTGTCCTATTTAAGTCCTTTTGATTCACGCTTTTTGTTTTTTATTTAACAACTAAGAAAAGAAAAATAGTAAATCAGTTTTAGTTTTGGATTTAAACCTAGATTTTTGATAATTAAATTGATATAATTATAATGCGTTGCTTGGATCTAGTAACAACTCAATGCGTGTTTTTCATTTTCGTTGCTTTACTTAAGTCCATTTAAAAAAATCTCGTTAAAATTTTGGATGATTTGTTTTTATTAAGTAAAGTTTATAAAAGTTTTACCATACCTAAATAATTGTTTTAGACTTACATTTCACCTTTTCCCTACTAAGAATTTCGCATAGTACTTGTGTAGGCATAATTAGAACTTTTTGATTAGTCCTTTTTATAAATATCTAGTTTTTATATTTTTGCTTGGGGACAAGCAAAGCTTAAGCTTGGGGGAATTTGATAATACGTTTTGTAGCCTAAACTATTATCGTATTTTATATTTTATATTGTACAAATTATGTCTATTATTAGTTTATTTTTATCCTTTTTATGTAAATTTTATTGCCACTAACTTTTTCCTGTCTTTTGCAGGTTTTCAGAAAAATTGCCAAAATGGCCTGTCACGCCCCCCTGTCACGCCCTCCCTGGGCGTGACCTAGGGCGTGTCACCCGATCCCGAGGACACCTGCTGGAAGGGACAGAAAACGGTCAAAACCGCTGTCACGCCCCCCTGTCACGCCCTCCCTGGGCGTGTCACTAGGCGTGACCAGGGGCGTGTCGCCCTCTGCCGCAAAGCTGTCGCCGCATTAAATGCCCTCCCGCCTCAGCACGCAAATAGTACTGTCACGCCCCATGTCACGCCCGTGACATGGGCGTGACACCTTCCTTTTTCGGCGACTGACGGATTTCCGACCAATGATTTGGACATGACATGCCTGTCACGCCCCCTGTCACGGGCGTGACCTAGGGCGTGACCACCGACGTACCGAAGAAATCATCCCTCCCGCCAGAATCCAGAGCCCGAGGTCAAATCCGTACCTGTCACGCCCCCTGACACGCCCCCCCTAGGGCGTGTCGGAGGGCGTGACCAACCCGAGAAAAAATCTATAAATTGAGCCCCCTCCTCCCCATTTCAGCAAGCTTTGGTTGAGTGGGGGAGGTGCTGCCCCTTTGTTTCTTGATCCTTTTTCATGCTTTTTCTCTCTCTCTCTCCCCCTCTCTTTGTACTTTTTGGTTAACCCTAGTTTAATCTTAGTTTGTGCTAGCTTTTAATGTAATTTTCTTCTTGCTTAGTGCTTAATGTAGGGCTAGAATAGGGTTTAATTTTCATGCACTTGTAACTTTAATTTTCAATAGTGTAACTTGCCCTTTTTATTAATAAAAGTGTTCTTGTTTAGCTTGTGTTCTTCTTATGCTTTTCTACTCATCTTCCCCCCTCCACTCCATTATGATTAACTAATCCTCCTTGTACTCGATCTTGATGATCCGAGGTTAAGCGATTATGTTATGATGTTTTAATTAATCTTTTCTTTTTAGGTTAGGGCCTTGAATTACTCTTGATTTATCACGGGTCGGAGGTATATTTTCGATATATGCTCTCCGCCTTTGCTTTCATTCTGGGCTAGCCGAGAGGCCGAAAGAATGAAGTGAGCATTCAAGAGTAAAGGGAGTTGTACGCACCCCTCGACAGAGGCAGACGTCCAAATCTCCCGGATTGGAGTAAAATCCAATAGTGGGGTTCACCGCGTAAAGCGAGTTTTAGGCCTCCGATTTAGACGAGAGTCGGTCGGACCTTCCTAAACTCAGTTGGGCACGACTTCGAGAGAAGCGTGTTCAAGCTTTAGGAACCTCCACGGTCAAGGACCCTTGTCCTATTAAGATTAGATTTTTATCGCATTTTCTTAATCGTCTTTAGCCGAGGTGAATCTCGATCGGGTGCTTTTCAATTTCATATTTTCTACCTTTCGTAGTAATCACCTGTCTTGTGCTCTTTAATTAACTGCAGTAGTTTCCTTTCTAGCTTAGTTGTTTACTTAATAGCCCTCTTAATTGCAGTGTGTTTCTTTTTCTAGAATAGCTTTACTTTCTCCCCTGCACTTAGATTTTCTAAAACCCTAGTTTTTCCGTCGATAAGAAAATAGCGTTCGTGTGAGTAAGCTTAGCCAACAGTTCCCGGATCATAATACGACACTTGTGTCCCCTTGCTACAATTCGATAGGTATACTTGCCTCATCGGGTTGCAAGTTCGGTTGCGTTTATTTTCTTCGAACCCTAGCGCGCAACAGTTTGGTATCTTTCTTGCGCATTAGAAAATTAATGGCCGCATGGTCGGAGTGCACTACCACCTTGGACATGACAAAATAGGAGTGAAACTATTTGAAGGCAAAAACAACCGCCAAGAACTCCTTTTCGGTTGTGGTGTAAATCCTGAATGAAGCGACATTAGAATCCAACATGCCCCAAGAAACTGCAAATGCCATGTAATGTCGACGGAGGGGACAGGTTTTTAATCACCTCAACCTTTGACGGATCAACTTCCACCCCAGCTGAGAGACTTATATCCTATAATAATCCCCTCACACACCATGAAATGGCACTTCTCCTAGTTAAGCACTAAATTAGTAGCCTTGCAACGCTGTAAGACCAATGAGAGGCTGTGCAATGCTCCATCGAAGCTGTCACAAAATAGGGAAAAGTCATCCATGAATACTTCCAAAAAATCCCCAACCATTTCGCGAAAAATCGCAGTCATGCATCGCTGAAAGGTAGCAACACCATTGCACAACCAAAAAGGAAGTCGTCGGAAAGCAAAAGTCCCTGACGGGCATGTGAACGTCATCTTTTCCTGGTCCTCTGAGGCATTAGCCAACTGATAATATCCTTAGTATTCGTCCAAAAGACAGTAGTACCAATGCCCGACCAACCTTTCCAGCATTTGGTCCATGAACGACAATGGGAAGTTGTCCTTTCTGGTCGCCGCATTAAGCTTTTGATAATCAATGCAAACTCTAAAACCGATAACAGGCCTTAAAGTAAGCGGTTTGCCGTTCTCATTACGGATGACGGTGACACCTCCCTTTTTTGGCACCAGCTGAACCGGGCTCACCCAATCACTGTCGCTTATCGGATAAAAAATTCCAGCATCCAAAAGCTTATAACGTCCCTTTTTACCATGTCCTGCAACATAGGATTCAATCGGCAGTGCGACTTTGCAGATGGCTTGAAGTTATCATCCAGTAAAATATTGTGCATACAAACAACGGGACTGATTCCCTGAACATCTGAAATCTTTCACCCAAATGCTTTCTATGTAGCTTTAGCAATTCAACAAGACGGGCTTCCTGATCAGCTATAAGATATGATGAAATAATAATAGGGTGAGTGTCATTCTCACCTAGAAAAGCATATTTCAGCGAGCTAGGAAGCTGCTTGAGCTCGTGAGAACATTCAGAATCAAACAGCGGTATGGCAGCATGCTTTTGATGTAACGACCCCATCCGTTACGTGACGTATCGTAGAAGGTCCGGCGGGGCCTCACACGATATGCCACAAACAGACGGTGAGGTCACAGAATAATAACAAACCATAAACATATTCTATCACAGAGCATTCTAGCGGAAGCTTTAAGATATAAGTTGAACTCTAACCAGGAATGTCCAATATATAAACCACAGTTATATATACAGCCACGGAATGTACAACAAAGGTGAAGGGTTGGACTTAAGGCCTTACAGTTCCTCTTTCCACACATCATGGATTACAAACATCGGCGCGCAGGCCGGCCATACATGAGTAAAAGTAAAACAAACAAAACCATTCGCGTAGCCTTCAAGGGCTAGCCGCAGCAGCAGCAACAACAACAGTAGGGGCTTCAGACCTTCATTTACCACTTGGCTCTCCAGCACCTGCATAGGGACAATCCACCCAAACGGTGGCAAACACGGCAACGGTCAGCATTCAGCTGACCCAACTATAACAATTCTACCCCTTTCTCGGGGCAGTAGCATTCCTTCCCTGCACAGCATGGTATCAACAATAGCAACTATGTGCTCGCAGGCACATTCAAGCCATCACAACCGTCGGCCACACGGCCCGACAGTCCGTGCACTCAGGGCACATTCTTGGTGCACCGGAAAACCAGGGTCAACACCACCGTTTACACGGTATTGAGCATTCTAGTCTTTTTGGCGCGCGGGCCTAAGACTCTCATTATACGCTCCAAAAAACCCACAACCAGGCTTCCAAGTCGGACGGACATAATGCAGGTATGGATCAGCCACCCCCCGTTGCTCAAGTCGTCGTGCCACCTCGAATACGGAAGTATCCATGGCAATTTATAGGCGCGGGTCGGTTTCACCTTTCCTGTTCGGCAATCTGCCTTTTCACCGAGTTGCATCCCAACGGCTCAAACGCACACAAAGTGGAAACGCACGGCCACAAGAGTTGCAGCCAACCCTCTTCATTTCCTGGACTTCATCCAGTACTTCCTGCTGCACCAAGCAACAGGTAGGCACAAGGCAAACAAGCCATAACCACGGAGTCTTCTCCGATATGCAAACAAGCATCACCAATCCAGACTAACATGTCCAGATGGGCTTCACATAGCATGCCTAGATCCGTACTCCAATTTCGGACTCTAACAAGGGGGACTTCACATATCTACCCCAAGGGATGCCACAACCCACCGCACACTCGCGGGGAAGGGTTTTCCCTATGCAATGCAGAAAAGAATTACTTCACATGTCCAAGAAGGGACATCATTACCCTTGACGATCTCTTGGGAGCCATCGAAATCTAGCCAGTGAGAAAGAACCGCAGCAGCTTTGCCTTCACAGCGCTTGCCTCGGATCTCGAATCGGAACACGGGAGTTCCGCCGGTGGTTTGATCTCCTCCTCCTTCTTCTTCCTCCTCTCTCTTCACTTAGCCAAATGAAGAATGATCTCTTCATCAAGCCTCTGGTGTTTTAATCCAGCAAGGAATCACCTGAGCCCTTGGATCCAAATAGAGAAAAGGAACGGCCACGATTTTCCCAAAATTCCAATTTTTTTTGGCTGACACGGCCTGTGACACGCCCGTGTCACACGCCATGTACCCTTAAGCGGCACACGCGTCACACGCACTGACTGAAAATCTACCAGAACACGGGCAGTGACACGCCCGTGTCGCACCTGACACGCCCGTATTAGTCAGTACACGGCCGTGTTACCCCTGTAACACGGTTTCCGCTATCACCAAAACAACCCGAGAGGTACACGACTAAGGCATACGCCCGTGTCCCTAGCCGTGTGCCAAAGACGCCCCTGTGACACGCCCGTGTCACAGGACGTGTTCTATGCTCGACGACCAGGCTGCGTCGAACAGGCTGAACACGCCCTGGCACACGCCCGTGTTCCAGGCCGTGTACCCAGACACGCCCTTGGACACGCCGGTGTCCAAGGCCGTGTCAACCAACCTGAACCTCAAATCGAATTTTTAAGATTTTTGGGGTGTTACAATCCTCCCCTCCTTAATAAAATTTGTCCCGAAATTTGACACGGTAAGGAAACAAGAAACACAATACTATAACTTGATAACTCTGAAATAACAAAAGTACACGGTCTACAGTTTACACAAACAACTCGGAAAATTCAGCTCGTATGGTCTGCTCTCGCTCCCATGTTAGCTCTTTACGGCCACAATTGTCCCATCGGACCTTGACCATCCCGATCACCTTGTTCCGCAACTGTTTATCGGCTCGAGCTTCGATCCGAATGGGCCGAACCCTCGTCGTTAGCGCATACTCGACCGGTACCCGATCATCCTCCACTACTTGAGTTGGATCCTTGACAGCTTTACTGAGTACTGAGATGTGAAATACATCATGTAAGCCACTCAACTCTGCTGACAGCGCTAGTCGATAAGCAGCTTCCCCAACGCGCTCCACCACTTCAAATGGACCAAGGTACATTGGACTTAGCTTTTTCAACCGCCGAATCCTGGACACGCCTTTAAAGGGTTTGATCTTCAAATATACCCAATCACCCACCGCGAACTCCACGTTCCGGTGTTTGGCATTGTAGTACTTTGCTTGATGATCTTGGGCTATCAATAACCTCTCCCGAATAGAGCGTATAAGCGAGGTAGCTTCTTCGACTTCCTTTTTCCCACTCAGCTTAGATTCGCATGCTTCTGCCCAAGCTAACGGTGTACGGCATTTACGACCATACAAAGCCTCAAATGGTGCCATACCGATGCTCGCTTGGTAGCTATTATTATAGGCAAATTCTACAAGAAAAATATAATCTTCCCATCTCTTACCAAAGTCTAGGGCGCACATGCGGAGCATGTCCTCCATCGTCCTGTTGGTTCGTTCAATCTGGCCATCCATTGGGGATGAAAGGCCGTACTAAACGCTAATTTTGTACCCAACATTTGATGAACTAGCCGCCAATCATTCGATGTGAATCGCCCATCACGGTCATTGACGATGCTCCGAGGAACACCGTGCAGTCGAACAATCTGCTCCACATAGAGCTTGGCCAAGGTTTCCACTGAATTGTCTCTTTTGTTTGGAAGGAAGTGCGCCACTTTTGTCAACCGGTCCACAATCACCCAGATTGAATCATTACCGCGTTGAGATCTCGGCAACCCGTGCACAAAATCCATCGAAATGTCATCGAACTTCCACTCCGGAATGGGTAACGACTTCAGAAAACTGCCAGGCTTCTGACATTCCGCTTTCACCAATGCACAAGTATGGCATTCCGCCACATAACGTGCTACATCTTTCTTTAGTCCGGGCCACCAGAACAGCTTTTTCAGATCTCTGTACATCTTTGTGCTTCCTGGGTGAACTGAGTACTTTGCAAAGTGAGCTTCGTACATCAACTCTTCCCTCAATTGACCCACACTCGGAACGCACACTCGACCATTTCTTCGTAATAAACCATTATCCCAAGAGAACTGGTCATCCGGCCCATCTTTAGCATAGCGCTGGAGACTTTCATCAAGCTCCGTTGCTCGCCGAACTCTGTCCGTAAGGTCATATTGAACCTCCGTCCAGTTCAAGCATGCATCGGTCGAAGAACCCTTATCAACACAAGATATCTCCAATGCTTCCAATTCCTGGATTAAACGCTGATCATGCCACTGCAACCAGCTTGCCCGTACCGGAGTCTTCCGACTCAAAGCATCAGCGACCACATTTCCCTTCCCGGGCGTATAGTGAATCTCGAAGGTGTAGTCCCCAAGGAACTCCATCCATCTTCGTTGTCGCATATTCAGATCCTTCTGATCCAACAAGTACTTTAGGCTTTTGTGATCTGTATAAATGTCCACTTTCACGCCATAAAGATAGTGCCGTCACAACTTTAGCGCAAAGATTACCGCCGCCAACTCCAGATCATGGACGGGGTAATTCCGCTCATGCACTTTCAACTGGCGCGAGCCATAAGCAATCACTTTACCAAACTGCAGAAGAACGCAGCCTAAGCCGCTCCCGGAAGCATCACTATAGATCTCATAGCCATCTGTACCACATGGTGATGTCAACACAGGCGCCGTGGTCAAACGACTCTTCAGGTCTTCAAAAGCTCGCGCGCACTCCGGCATCCAAATGAACCTTTGATCTTTTCTCGTCAATGTGGTCAGAGGTAAAGCAATCCGTGCGAAGTTTTCCACAAACCGTCTATAGTAGCCCGCAAGCCCAAGGAAGCTCCTGACCTCGGCCACCGAAGACATCACTGGCCAATCTCGAATGGCACTTATCTTCAACGGATCCACCGCGATACCTTCACCACATACCACATGGCCTAAAAAGGCTACTGAAGAGAGCCAGAACTCACACTTTGAGAACTTGGCATAAAGCTTATTCCTCCGCAGGGTATGCAAGACCAACCGCAAATGGTTTGCATGATCCTCTTCCGACTGAGAGTATACTAAGATGTCATCAATAAACACAATTATGAACAAATCCAAGTACTCTCGGAACGTTCGATGCATTAGATCCATAAATACCGATGGCGTATTACATAAGTCAAACGGCATTACCGTGAACTCATAATGACCGTAGCGTGTTCCAAACGCCGTCTTGGGAATGTCACCTTCCCGAATCCTCAACTGATAATATCCCGATTTCAAATCCAACTTGGAATAGACCGTTGATCCTGCCAGCTGATCAAATAGGTCATCAATCCGTGGAATCAGATATTTGTTTTTCTCCGTCAGCTTATTCAATTCGCGGTAGTCAATACATAATAGTAAACTACCGTCTTTCTTTTTCACAAATAGAACAGGCGCGCTCCAAGGTGACATGCTTGGGCGTATGTAACCCTGCTCCAAAAACTCTTGCAATTGGACTTTCAATTCAGCCAACTCTTTTGGCGCGACGCAATATGGTGAGCGGGCCACAGGTTTAGCACCTGGCACCAACTCAATAGAGAAGTCAATCTCCCGCTGGGGTGGTAACCCAGGAAGATCTTTAGGAAACACATAGGCAAACTCTGACACAACCAGAACTTCACCGACACTGGCCTTTGGCTCAACAGCCTGAATTAGCGTGAAGAATAACTCCGCGCCCTTTCGAACAACATTGACGACTTGGAGCGCAGACAACAAAGTCCCATCAACTCCTCGCATACCAGCGAACTTCGTCACAAGTCTGCTATTCTGGCCCAGTGTGATCTCCTTGGAGTTGCAATCAATAAAGGCACGCTGCTCCGAGAGCCAGTCCATGCCAAAGATCACATCAAACTCTGATAACGGTAGCACAGCTGCACTCAAACCGAAATCCCAACTTCCTATTTGAACATCCACATCGCAAGCCCTAACCGCAAGCATCACACAGCCATTCGGCAATAACACCCTCTGACTATCAACCGTCACATGACTCGACACCCCAATTCGAGATACGAAGTCCTCAGACAGAAAAGAATGTGAAGCACCCGTATCAAACAGGGCTCTCGCCAGATTATTCCGAATCAGGACAAAGCCTGCAGCACACACACATCATGCACAAGCTATACATACCAAATTTAATAGCACTTAAGCAAATAATCTATATTCACTCGTACCTGTGACGACGTCACTTTGCCTAATCGCCTCCTGCTGGTCAAGGTGATAAATTCGGGGCTGTGCCTGGGACGCAGAGGAATCAACCACCGCTTTGCCCTTCTCAGCATAAGATGCACCCGTCTTCTTTTCCCCTTTGGGCTGAACAAGCCGACAATCACGGGCTATTTGCCCCACCCGGCCACAAGTATAGCATGTACGAGACTCTGGCCTTGACGTTGCCCCCGACACAACGGTCGTAGACACTTGCCCAGACGGCTTGGACCTCTTGCCCCCTTTCTTCTGGTAGAACGATTTGCTAGGGCGAGGTGCTTGAAACTCTGGCTTTGACACAACCAAGCCCTTGTTCCCTTGCACCCATCTCATGTCCTTCTCCAACGCACATGCAGTATCAACCAACGCCTGAAACCCTTGGTTCACTGAACTAGAAAGAAGGAACCTCAACTCATCCCGCAATCCTTCATAGAACCTATTCGTTTTCCTTTGGTCTTCCGCGAAGATTGTTCCCGCATACCGTCCCAACCTGGTAAACTCATGCAGGTAGGTATCCACGCTATCTTCTCCTTGTCTTAACCGTTGGAACTCATTTTCCATGGCAATGCGTTGCGCCGCTGGGACATGTTTCGCCAGAAATATTCGAGAGAACTCCTCAATCGATACTTGCGTTAATTGCCTGCCTTCCAAATGGTGTACCTCAACCTCGTCCCACCACAACCGCGCCTCTCCTTCGAGCATGAAGGTGGCCAAGGTGACCTTTAAAGTTTCCTCCACCCTGATCGCTGTCATTATCCGCTTGACACGCGATAACCAATCCTCTGCCTGCGTTGGGGATCCCAGTCCCGTAAACGTAGGCGGACTGAAGCTCATGAATTGCTTCAACTGTCTGTCAGCTGCTCGTGGATCGACAGCCTCAACCGGCTTGGGTCTTACATCAACACGAACTGGCACTACTGCCGGCTGCGCTTGCCCGGTCGTCTGAATCATGGCAAATAGATCCTCAACAACTAAGCGAACAGTTTCCGCAGATGTTGGAGGTGTTGGCACCTCAGCTGGTGCCGCACTCTCATCAGAGCGCTGGGGCTCAGACTGCCCGGCACCACTACGCGTCACCTATAGGTGGACAAGACACACATTAGCGATCATATGCAAGCAAAACAACAGAAAAGGAATGCGCAGATTCCTCAAACAAGATTATGTACATTCCTTAGTGGACATTCCAGAGTTCATTAGTGTTACAGCAGGGCGCACAAACATGCGCTCGCCACCCCACAAAAGAATTCGACCACGAATTCGAAAGAGGAAGACCGAACGAAGCTGATACCAAAATATAACGACCCCATCCATTACGTGACGTATCGTAGAAGGTCCGGCCGGGGCCCCACACGATATGCCACAAATAGACGGTGAGGTCACAGAATAATACCAAACCATAAACGTATCCTAACACAGAGCATTCTAGCGGAAGCTTTAAGATATAAGTTGAACTCTAACCAGGAATGTCCAATATATAAACCACAGTTTTATATACAGCCACAGAATGTACAACAAAGGTGAAGGGTTGGCCTTAAGGCCTTACAGTTCCTCTTTCCACACATCATGGAATACAAACATCTGCGCGCAGGCCGGCCATACATGAGTAAAAGTAAAACAAACAAAAACCATTCGCGTAGCCTCCAAGGGCTAGCCGCAGCAGCAACAGCAACAGCAGTAGGGGCTTCAGCCCTTCATTTACCACTTGGCTCTCCAGCACCTGCATAGGGAAAATCCACCCAAACGGTGGCAAACACGGCAACGGTCAGCATTCAGCTGACCCAATTATAACAATTCTACCCCTTTCTCGGGGCAGTAGCATTCCTTCCCTGCACAGCATGGTATCAACAATAGCAACTATGTGCTCGCAGGCACATTCAAGCCATCACAACTGTCGGCTACACGGCCCGACAGTCCGTGCACTCAGGGCACATTCTTGGTGCACCGGAAAACCAGGGTCAACACCACCGTTTACACGGTATTGAGCATTCTAGTCTTTTTAGCGCGCTGGCCTAAGACTCTCATTATGCGTTCCAACAAAAGCCACAACCAGGCTTCCAAGTCGGACGGACATAACAGAGGTACGAATTAGCCACCCCCTGTTGCTCAAGTCGCCGTGCCAACTCGAATACGGAAGTATCCATGGCAATTTATAGGCGCGGGTCGGTTTCACCTTTCCTGTTCGGCAATCTGCCTTTTCACCGAGTTGCAGCCCAACGGCTCAACCGCACACAAAGTGGCAACGCACGGCCACAAGAGTTGCAGCCAACCCACTTCATTTCCTGGACTTCATCTAGTACTTCCTGCTGCACCAAGCAACAGTTAGCCACAAGGCAAACAAGCCATAACCACGGAGTCTTCTCTGATATGCAAACAAGCATCACCAATCCAGACCAACATGTCCAGATGGGCTTCACACAGCATGCCTAGATCCGTACTCCAATTCTGGACTCTAACAAGGGAGACTTCACATATCTACCACAAGGGATGCCACAACCCACCGCACACTCGCGGGGAAGGGTTTTCCCTATGCAATGCAGAAAAGAAGGACTTCACATGTCCAAGAAGGGAGATCGTTACCCTTGACGATCTCTTGGGAGCTATCGAAATCTAGCCGGTGAGAAAGAACCGCAGCAGCTTTGCCATCACAGCGCTGGCCTCAGATCTCGAATCGGAACACGGGAGTTCCGCCGGTGGTTTGATCTCCTCCTCCTTCTTCTTCCTCCTCTCTCTTCACTTAGCCAAATGAAGAATGATCTCTTCATCAAGCCTCTAGTGTTTTAATCCAGAAAGGAATCACCTGAGCCCTTGGATCCAAATAGAAAAATGGAACGACCACGATTTTCCCAAAATTCCATTTTTTGGCTGACACGGCCTGTGACACGCCCGTGTCACAGGCCGTGTACCCTTAAGCGGCACACGCATCACACGCACCGACTGAAAATCTACCAGAACACGGGCAGCGACACTCCCGTGTCACACCTGACACGCCCGTGTTAGTCAGTACATGGCCGTGTTACCCCTGTAACACGGTTTCCGCTATCACTAAAATAACCCGAGAGGTACACGGCTAAGGCACACGCCCGTGTCCCTAGCCGTATACCAAACACGCCCCTGTGATACGCCCGTGTCACAAGCCGTGTTCTATACTCGACGACCAGGCTGCGTCGAACAGGCTGAACACGCCCTAGCACACGCCCGTATGCCAGGCCGTGTACCCAGACACGCCCTTGGACACGCCCGTGTCCAAGGCCGTGTCAACCAACCTGAACCTTCAATCGACCTTTTAAGATTTTTGGGGTGTTACATTTGATCTCCATCCTGCACCTCATGAGACCCTGTCTGAGTTTCTATATCAAGATCCCACAACTCAACCTCATCCTCCTGAAACTCCATCGTTCCTAGCTCCGCTCGGTCAACTACCCTCTATGCCTTATACATTTCAAAAACCATTTCTTCTTATCCAAGTCGCAACGTTAACAGACCCTTTTCTGCATCAAGGATGGCTCTAGCAGTTGCAAGGAATGGCTTACCTAGAATAATTGGGGTATCAGACGCATTCTCAATGTCAAGGACAATAAAGTTGGCTGGAAAAGGCAACCCGTTAACAACAATCGTGAGATCTTCAACCACACCAACATGTTTTTTCTTCGATCGATCTGCCAGTTGTAACATGACATTAGTTGGTTTGAGAACCCCAGAATCTAGCTTACGAAAGTCGGATAATGGCATGAGGTTGATAGATGCGCCTGAATCACATAAAGCCAACTTAAGCTCTGATCGCCCAATGGTGTAAGCAATAGTAAAGCTCCGTTGATCCATTTGTTTTAGAGGCCAATGTCTTACTGCCATAGTTAGGCAGTCCTCCGGGTTCAAAATACTACCATATAACTCGAAAGACCGATGTTTAGCCAGAAGATCCTTCAAGCACCTAGCAAATCGAGGGACCTGAGTTAGCAAATCAACCATAGGAATGCTCACCTGAATCCCCTTAAAAATACCCTGAAATTTTTGTTGCTGCCTCTCCTTTCTGATATTCTGCAACCTATGCGGGAAAGGGGGCTGCACTTGCTGGAGTTGGACCTCCGGTGGAACGATCACCGCTGGTTCCTTGAAAGGCAAATCAATGCTGAGCTCAGTCTGTCGTTCAGAAAGTAGGGCCTCCTGATGCGTAGGATTCTCCACCAGCTTGCCATTTCTAAGGTTCATAGCATTAACAGTCTCAAATGGGCAGCCAGCCCAAAAATCCAACTTCTTACGAACAAAGGAGATGATGTCGCATATCTGTTGCAATATTACAGATAGGGATTGCCACCACTTTTCAAACCATCCCAAAAAACAACAGAAAATTCATTCGCTCTCCCCCGTATTGTTAGCTCTGAAACAAGAGCCTCCATCTGCTCCAGTCATGTGAGGCATCTGCCACCAGCTACTCAAACACGCAACATCAGCCACTATGCTCCAAGCATCATCCGTGGTCCAGTTAATAAGGGCACCACAAGCAACAGTGTCGAACAGATATCGAAACCGCACATTTATGTCGAAATAAAACGCTTGCATAAATGGCATCCTAGAAGCATCCAGCCCCAAGCATCTGGATTATAGCAATTGAAATCTTTCCCAACCCTCACAAAGAGTTTTGCCATGGCCCTGTGCGAACGAGACCAAATATAAATTTACTCGTGTCAATAACTCGCGCGAGCAGAACTTTCTGAGGAATAAAACTTCAACATTCTTCCACGTAGTCAGCTCACATGGGAAGATATCCCTATACCATCATCTAGATTTTCCCGTAAGATAAAACGCAAACCGTCTAATCATAGCTTTGTCTTGCACCTCCCTCGCGTAGCAAAAACTACCATAAAGCTCTAAGAAGCTGTCGATATGGGCCCTGGCATTCTCTCCTTGGAGCCCATGAAATAAACAATACTGTGAGACAAACTCGATTATATCCGCTGATAGTTCAAAGTTATCCACTAGGGGTTAGCAGCTAACAGAGTTTCTTGCATTTAGAATTATTCTTTGGCAAAGATCAAACTAACAAAGCAAAGAATTAAAACACACTTAAACACCTACAAACTTTTCACAAAGAAGAAAATACCATACACAACGTTTGCGCTCCCCGGCAATGGCGTCAAAAACTTGACGCGCTAGCGGTAAGACAACCGTTCACAGCCATGTCATAATAGTGGGGAGTAGCATCCCTGAGTATCGATCTCTTGCGGAGCGCAAGTAGGGAGCATGGGTTTTAGCATTTAGAGAAACGAGTGCAAGTGCTAAGCTAACAAGGGGGTTTCGATTTGGATTTCCTATGCTTAAACAATATAAAACTAGCATGGGTCGCCTTCACCGCATTGCCCAGATGAATTACTCCGAAGAATAATAACGGAAGCGAAAGAATAAGTGAAGGTCGTAAACACCTCTTCTCCTCGCTCACTTCTAGAAAAGGCTAGAATAGCTCAAACACAACTAAAGATTAAAGCATCATTAGCAAACACAGATGAAACTAAAGCAAAATCAATGTTATCAAGCTACAAGTTTACTAGCACAAGTTCAAAACTTGTTAAGTTTAGTAAAAGTGAAGAAATACAACCGAGCGCACGAAAGCTCTCAAAGATTCTCAGCCGGAAGCGAAGGTTGTCAATCCTCATCCTAGCTCGGTCTTCGGAAGGCATCTGGGATCCAGAAGGGCTGTCACTTCCTTCTTCTAACCCGTCCTCTTCATGGTCACTAAGTCGGATCTTAATAGAGGACTTCTCAAGTGCAGCAACAAGTAGCTCGGATGGTAGCTTGGAGATTAGAGAAGATAAAGATGGTCGGGGACGGAACTTTTGCAAACTTTCGGAGGAGAAATGGTGGCCGGAGGAGCTTCCCACAGAGGAGAGAGAGAATGACGGCTGGAAGGACGAGTTCTCGCTCAAAGGAGCGAAAATGGAAGGGGAAAACGGAGATGTCCCAGTCCAGAAGAAATATACGGCTTAAGTAGTAAAAGTCAGAAAAAATGGTCACGCACGGTCTGGCATACGACCATACGTGAACCGTGCGATATTAATATCCAGAAAGCGCCAGAGTAAGAAGAAGCGTTGACCCATGCGTTTTGCTTACGCACGGTTGATTTTGCCCGTGCGCTAAGGAAATCGCATGGGTAACAACATAAATAACAAAATGCAGGCAGCAGAGTGTAATCGTGCATTTTTCGCACGCACGGGCGCTTCCGCGCGTGCATGAAGAAGACGCACTACCAACCATAGAACAAAGAAAATTCAGAAGGCCACAGGAAAACCGTGCGTTTCATTCGCACACAGTTCTGAAGAAACCGTGCATGAAGCAATCGTATGGGCTGGTCAATCTTCCAAAATAATCTATAGAAAATGCACGACGGGAATAAACCGTGCGCCAAGAAAACGAACGACCGTGGGTTTTCCACAAATCAGAATTCTTTAGAGGGGAAAACTGACCTCCTGCACACAATAAAAACTTACAAAGGAGGACCCTTTAGCAACAACAAAATGCAATAAAAACTACTGGAATGAGCCCTGGGGAGCACTAAGTGCATACCCCCAGCAATCGAATGCGCAATTCTGCACCTATGGGCTAGAAAAGTGCACCAAACTGTGAAACGCAGTAAGAACAAAATATCAATGAAAACAACTGAAAAGTGAGGTGCAAAGTCATGAAAACCTAGCCCATATTTGTCCGCAAAACCCTATATAAACGGGACTCATCACACTACCCAAGTTTTACAACTTTTAACATGGTTTTAATAGCCTAACGTACAATTATAAGACTTGTGTCCTAAACTAGGGTTATGTTTTTGAGGGGTTTAACAACCTCTAAATTTAATAAGATTTTTACCAGAGGACCTTAACTACCCTAAAGTCCTCTCTACCAAATTTCAAGTCATTTCAAGGTCATATGACCCCGTGACCTTCAATCACTTGGTTAGCACACATAGAGCCTACCCTAGAGTTCTAGGGCTTCACCCTTCAAATTCCACCCAAAATTATTTGTGGGGGTGTTTTAGATGCTAGGAAGGTAGAGTACCAATTTCCATCACTTTTTGGTGAGGTTGGCTAACTCAAGAACACTTAGAGCACTTTGCCCTATTTTGACTTAAAAGGGTCAATCTTTGCCTACACAAATACCCTATCAAATAAAACCCAAATGGAGTGAATTTTTTTCCGGATTCTTATAATATCCCCCAAGATAACCCACCAAAATTTTGGGGGTTTTTGAGGTGTTTAAGCCACCTAATTAAATTATATATGGTTTATTAATTTTTTTCAAAAAACTATAGAAAAATGTTTTCCAAAAATTCTAATTTTTGACAGTGTAAGAAGAAGGTTATGAGAAGCCTATATTCTAAATTTCAAACCATTTGGATGAGTGGTTTAGCGTGGGCACTAATTCTAATGTCTGGTCATACCTATGTATAGGTTGCACCAAAATGAGTGTTGTGGTCACACCAGGTATTTAAATTGGTTCAAATCAATTTTTCATTAAAGTATACCCATAGAGCTACAATTTTGATATTGACTACTTTCTCTGATTAAGCCTTTAGGTATTTTTAAAATTTAATTCAAAACACCACAAATTATGTGACAGAATAATACAAAAGCTGTAGTTTGATTTTAGTTAATCCCGCTCGAATCTTGGCGCAAGATCAGACGGTGTTGGCTCATCTTGTAACACCCAAAAATCCAAAAATCTAAAAATGGGGTTCAGGCTGGGCAACAAGGCCTGGGACACGGGCGTGTACCAAGCCGTGTACTTCTCTTTGTCGTCTCGAGTACTCGACGAAACGCACTCGTCTCTTGTTGATACGGTACACGGCCTGAGACACGGGCGTGTTAGAAGCTGTGTCCTCCTCAGGTTTGTGCGGCATAGTGAACACGACTGGGCAAGGGCGTGTCTACAACTGTGTTCTAGGAACACGGCCGGTGACACATGCGTGTCACAGGGCCATGTCCTTTTCTAGAATTTTCCCAGGCATTGAGGCTTGGTGAACACAGACTAGACACGGGCGTGTCTAAAGTCGTGTCAGGACACACGGCCTGTGACACGGGCGTGTCACAGGCCGTGTTCTTTTCTAGGTAAGTCTGTTTGTGTACCGCTTACAGTACACGACCTGTTACATGGGCGTGTCATAGGCCGTGTCAGCCCAAAAAATAGACTTTTGTGGGTGATCTGTGGCCGTTCGTTTCCTTCCTCCTGGATCCTGTGTCTCAGGCTATTTACCTGCTGTGTTAAGTCATCTATTGAAATGAAGTTTTCATTCAAAGCTTGGGCCAATCTCTTTCTAAAAGTGTAGAGAGAAGGGAGAGCATGGAGGATGAAGAGGAGAAGATCCGGCCACCGATAGAGCTTTAGAGTTCTGATTTGAGGTCTGAGGCAAGATCTGTTGAGGCAAGGCCGCTGCGGTTCTTTTCAACCGGCAAGAATTTCTATGGTGCCAAAGAGATCGTCAAGGGTAACGATCTTCATTCATTGGACAAGTGAAGTCCTACTTTATGCATGAGAATGGGATCTTCCACCAAAAGGTGGAAGAGTAAGTGATTTTCGTGGGTTGATAGTTATTATCCCAAGTTAATTCTGCACCTAGACCCGAAAATGTGTTGTATGGGATAGGCATGCTGTATGAAGCCCATCTGGCCAGGTTGGTCCGGATTGGTGATGTTGCATATTACGCACCGGAGAAGACTCTGCGTATAAACGTGTAGTTTGTGGAGTCAATGGGTTGTACCTGTGAAGGGGAGTAGCAGGAAGTACTGGAATGAGAAATTCCAGGAAAATACCCTTGTACTGCTTGTGCTGTAGCTACAGTGTAGCCAGTCCATTGTGGACAATATATCCAGTCCTTGGTGGACAGTATGTCTATTGTGAACCCATTTTGTGGTGGACATTATGGCTATTGTGAGCTGCGAGCTCTAAAAAAGGTTTCTTGCTGAACAGGAAAGGTAAAACCGAGCCGCTCCTTCAGATATAGCCTCAAGTATGCTGTACTCGGTGATGGCAAGGCGACTTGAGAAATGGGGGGTGGTTGATCCGTACCTGCGTTATGTCGACTGTACAGGAGAGCGTCAAGGAATTGAGCTTTCGTTAGTGGTATAATGAGAGTCTTAGGCTTGCGCTTCATTAAGACTAAATGCTCAATACCGTATAAATGGTTTTGTTGACCCTTGTTCACCGGTGCACCAAGAATGTGCCCTTAGTGCACGGATCATCGGTTCGTATGGCTGACAGTTATGATGGATTGATTTTGCGTGAGAGCACAAGATATGTTATATCTATCTATGCATTGCTATGCCTGGAGGGAAGAAATGCCACTGCCCCGGGAAATGGGTAGGATTGTTATAAATTGGTCACTTGAATGCTGACCGTTGCCTTGTTGTGCAACTTTCTGGGTTGGGCTATCCCTATGTAGGTGTTAGAGAGCCGAGCGGGAAGTAAGGGCTTAATTCCCTGCTGTTTCAGATGCTGCCGCTGCTAGCACTCGAAGGCAAAAATTTCTATTATGTTTTGTTCATGTGTGCCGGCCTGCGCACCGATGTATGCAATCCACACTGTGAAAAGAGGAACTGTAAGGCCTTAAGGCCAACATGTGTTGTATTTGCTGTACACTCTTTCAAGAGTTGATATATAAATATGGTTTATATATATAGTGGACATTCTGGGTATAAATTCATCTTCATTATTAAAATCTTCCGCTAGCATGCTTTGAGTTAAGGTGCGATGTTGTTTTGGTAATAACCTGTGACCTCGCCGTCAATTTGTGCAATATAGTGTTGGGTCCCGGCCGGACCTTCTATTATATGTTATTTAATGGGTGGAGTCATTACATTTTAGTATCATCTTCTCTCGGTCTTCCTCTTTCTAATTCATGGTCGAATTCTTTTGTGGGGCGGCGAGCACCTGTAAGTGCGAACCGCTTTAACATTAATGAACTCTTGAATGTCCACTAAGGAATGCAAATACACTTGTTTGAGGAACCTGCGCATTCCTAAATTATTGTTATTTCTTGCGTGAGGTCGCTAATGTGTGTCTTGTTCACCTATAGGTGACTCATAGTGGTGTTGGGTAGTTTGAGCCCCAGCATTCTGATGAGAGTGAGGCACCAGTTGAGGTTCCTACACCTCCTCCATCTGTAGAAACAGTTCGTTTAATTGTTGAGGCACTATTTGCCATGATTCAGCCGACCGGTCAGGCGTAGCCAGCATTGGTGCCAGATCGTGTTGGTGTAAGACCAGAACCGATTGAGGTTGTGGATCCGCTAGCAGCTGAACGACAGTTAAAGCAATTCATAAGCTTCAAGGCACCTACGTTTACGGGTATGGGAACCCCAATGCAGGTAGAGGATTGGTTTTCACGAGTCAAGCATATATTGACGGCGATAAGGATGGAGGAAAGTCAGAAAGTCACCTTGGCAACCTTCAAGTTGGAAGGAGAGGCACGGTTATGATGGGATGAGGTTGAGTTACACCATTTAGCGGGCAGGCAGTTAACACATGTTTCGATTGAGGAGTCCTCTCGAATGTTTTTGGCAAAACACTTACCAGCGGCACAACGCCTGCCCATGGAGAACAAGTTCCAACGGTTAACAAAAGGAGAAAGTAGCGTTGATACGTAATTTCATGAATTTACAAGGTTGTGACGGTATGCGGGGTCAATCTTCGCGGATGAACAAAGGAAAACCAATCGGTTTTACGAAGGATTGCGGGATGAGTTGAGGTTCCGGCTATCAATCTCGGTGAACCAAGGATTTTAAGCATTTGTTGATACTGCATGTGCGTTGGAGAAGGACATGAAGTGGGTGCTAGGCAAAAAGGACTTGGGTGTGATAAAGCCAGAGTTCAAATCACCCCGCCCTAGAAAATCGTACTACCAGAAGAAGTGGGGCAAGAGGTCCAAGCCTTCTGCGCAAACTTCTGCGACAGTTGCGTCGGGAGCAACTTCAAAGCAGGAGTCTCGTACCTGCTTTTCCTATGGCAAAGTGGGGTGTATAGCCCATGATTGCCGGGTTGCTCAGCCAAAAGCTGAAAAGAAGACAGGCGCGTCTTATGCTGAGAAGGGCAAAGCAGTGGTAGAGTCCTCTGCATCCGAAGCGCAGCCCAGAGTTTATAATCTTGGCCAGCAGATGGGTATAAAAGCAAAGTAACGTCGTCACAGGTACGATTTAAGATATTGCTTGCTTTGTTTTATTGCATACTTTTTATGTAGCTTGTGCATGATGTGTGTTCTACAGGCTTTGTCCTGATTCGGAATAACCCAGCGAGTTCCCTGTTTTATACGGGGCTTAGCATTCATTTCTGTTTAAGGACTTCGTAGCTCGAATTGGAGTACCGTGTCATGTGATGACAGATAGTATAAAGGTGTTATTACCAAATGGTTGTGTGATGCTTGTGGATAGAGCTTGCGATGTGGAAGTTCAAATAGGAAGTCGGGATTTTAGTTTGAGTGCATCTGTGTTATCGATATCAGAATTTGACATGATCTTTGGCATGGACTGGCTCTCGGAGCAGCGGGTCTTTATTGATTGCAACTCAAAGGAGATCATACTAGGCCAGAATACTGAGCTTGAGACTAAGTTCGCTGGTATGCGAGGAGTAAGCGGGATCTTGGTTTCTGCTCTCCAAGTCTTCAATGCTGTTCGGAAGGGCGCGGAGTTATTCTTCACGCTTATTCTGGCTGTTGAGCCAAAGGCCAGTGTGAGCGATGTTCCGATTGTGTCGGAGTTTGCCGATGTGTTTCCTAAGGATCTTACTTGGTTACCACCCTAGAGGGAGATCGACCTCTCTATTGAGTTGGTGCCAGGTGCAAAACCTGTGGCTCGCTCACCATATCTCGTAGAACCAAAGGAAATGGCAGAACTGAAGGTTCAGCTGCAAGTGTTGCTGGAACAGGGATACATACCCCCAAATATGTCACCTTGGAGCGTGCCTGTTCTATTTACGAAAACGAAGGACGGTAGTTTACGGTTATGTATTGACTATCATTAGTTGAATAAGCTGACAGAGAAAAACAAATTTCTGATTCCATGGATAGATGACTTGTTTGATCAGCTAGTGGGATCAACCATCTATTACAAATTGGATTTAAAATCTGGATATTACCAGCTGAGGATTTGGGAAGGTGACATTCCCAAGACAGCATTTTGAACATGCTACGTGCATTATGAGTTTACCGTAATGTCGTTTGGCTTATGTAATGCGCCTTCGGTATTCATGGATCTTATGCACCAAATGTTCTGAGAGTACTTGGATCTATTTATGATTCTCTTTATTGATGATATCATAGTGTACTCGCAGTCAGAAGCTGATCATGTAAACCGTTTGTCGTTGGTGTTGCATACCTTATGGAGGAATAAGCTCTATGCCAAGTTCTCAACGTGTGAGTTTTCGCTATCGTCGGTTGCTTTTCTTGGCCACGGGGTTTGTGGAGAGGGCATAACAGTGGATCCGTCAAAGAAAAGTGCCATCTGAGAGTGGCCAGTGATGTATTGAATGGCCGAGGTTAGGAGTGTACTTGGACTGGTAGGCTACTACAAATGGTTTGTGGAAAACTTCTCACGGATTGCTTTGCCTCTGACCATGTTGACAAGAAAGGATTAAAGTTTGTTTGGATGCCGGAGTACGCGCAAGCTTTTGAATAGCTGAAGAGTAATTTGACCATGATGCCTGTTTTGACATCGCCATGTGGTACAGGAGGCTATGAGATCTATAGTGATGCTTCAGGGAGCGGCTTAGGCTGCGTACTTTTGTAGTTTGGTAAAGTAATTACTTATGGCTCACGCCAGTTGAGAGTGCATGAACGGAATTATCCCGTCCACGACTCTGAGTTGGCGGCGGTGATCTTTGCGCTGAAATTATGGCGGCACTATCTATATGGCGTAAAGGTGGATATCTATACAGATCATAAGAGCCTAAAGTTTCTATTGGATCAGAAGGATCTGAATATGCGATAATGAAGGTGGATGGAGTTCCTTGGGGAGTACACATTCGATATTCACTATACTCCCGGGAAGGGAAATGTAGTCGCTGATGCATTTAGTCGTAGGACTTCGGTACGGGCAAGTTGGTTGCAGATGCATGATGAGCGTCTGATCCAGGAGTTGGAAGCGTTAGAAATTTCTTGTGTTGACAAGAATTCCATAGCCGATGCATGCTTGAACTAGACGGAGGTACATTATGACCTTGCAGAAAGGGTTTGACGAGCAACGAAGCTTGATGAAAGTCTCCAACGCTATGCAAAGGATGGGTCAGATAGCCAATTCTCCTGGGATGACGGCTTGTTTCGGAAAGATGGCTGGTTGTGCGTCCCAAGTATGGGTAAGTTGAGAGAAGAGTTGATGTATGAAGCTCACTTTACAAAGTACTCAATTCACCCTGGGAGGACAAAGATGTACAAGGATATGAAGAAGTTATTCTGGTGGCCAGGACTAAAGAAAGACATAGCACATTATGTGGCTAAGTGTCAAACTTATGCATTGGTCAAAGCGGAATGTCAGAAGCCTGGTTGTTTCCTAAAGTCGTTACCTATTCCGGAGTGGAAGTTTGATGATATCTCAATAGATTTCATGCACGGGTTGCCGAGATCTAAACGTGGGAATGATTCAATCTGAGTGATTGTAGACCGGTTGACAAAAGTTGATCACTTCCTACCGAATAAGAGGGGCGATTCAGTGGAAAACTTGGCAAAACATTATGTGGAACATATTCTTCGATTGCACGGTGTTACTTAGAGCATCGTAAGTGACCGTGATGGGTGATTCACATCAAATGAATGGCGGCTAATTCATCAATTATTGGGATTCACATCGAATGATTTTCAAGTACCTAAAGGGAACTTGCAAATATCTGGTAATCTCTGCAAAAAGAAGAGTGAGAAGTAGATATGAAAGAAAAAGAACTTGCAAATACCTGAAAGGAACTTGCAAGTGTTGATGTGGTATTGAAGATATAATTGGACAGCAGAAGGAATATCCGACCAACCTTGCTATTAACGGAATAAGCAAAATCGAGTTGAGATCAAGCCAGAGAAATAATCTTCTTACGTGGTCAGACATGATGTCCTCAATATGAAATCCGGATCAGTCAGATGAAACCACTTTGATTAGACTTTAACCGCATAATTTGTCGACAAAGAGAACAAGATTCTTAGATCAAACAATTGGTGCCAAAAATATTCACTAAGCATAATAGAGGCACTTCCAGCGGATAGAGCTTTATGGAAGCCGAGAATATAAAGCGAGTATAAGAAAAAAGATTATAGTGCAAATCCTTTGGACAGGTTGGATTTAGCCAGTTAATGTAACCACACGAACTAATCGCTATCTGCCGGATAGGCTTACGTTGGCCGGTTAACATGAAAAAGGCAGTCTACAAAAAAGAAAAAAGGCGGACTAACTGCGCTCCCTTGGAAGGGCACAAAAGAGAAAATGCAAAAATCCTAAGAAAGAATGACATACACATTTCTCACATGCCTTAGGGATACAAGCATTGCTAGTCAGTTACACCAGATGCGCCAAATGGTCTAAAGCATTGCCCTCCCTAAAAGATCAGCAATGTTGTGGGTCCCCGGAAGGCAAGACATGAGAGTACCTTGGAGTAGTCCACTATCACAGCATGAGATGATCACAGAGACAAGGCTACACCCGGGGGACATTTCTTGCCAAGAAAAAATCATCTTAGATGTAATGTATCCCTAGCGGAGGGAAGTAGATGTAACACACTGGGACTTCCCCAATGCACGCTGTGTCTTAGATACTGGCTAGGATCCAAAATTCTGAAGTCCTCCTGCACAGATTGGAAGGCTCCCACTGCACGTATTCGAACACTCCCCTCTATATGTGGTCGTGATGGTGTTACGCCAAAGACAAACCTTTGGGGGGATCAAGCAAGACTTTGCGATATCTCGTCGGTTCAGCGATCCCTTTCGCAAAGAGAAAATAGAGAGGAGACACTCCAGGAAGGGAAAAGTGTTAGTACAGGATCTCTGATGTAAAATCTATTGAAATGAATTGAAGAGAACTTATAAGTGTTCAGAACATATGTGAGAGAATTGTTCAATAGGGGAAAATTAAACTGACCAGCCATGATCATGAAGAGCTTTTGGAACTTTGTGATTTCCCTCTTTACCTCATCATTGAAATTCTTCAAGGGTGCCTTCATCATCAGCATCGATGCACTGTTAAAGTTGGCGTCGCTACTGATTTGGCTCACTCCTTTTGAGGCACGAGGAATGATCGCTACTTTTTTGCCTTTTGAAGTAGACGGATTAGAGTGGTGATTCTTTGAGAATAAGTCATAAAATTTGCCATACTTTAGCATCTTCTCAACCAGTTGACAAAGTGCTCAGCAACTTTTAGTTGGATGTCCTTTCTCTTTATGGAACTCACAATAGGGATCCGAGTCTTTTGATCATTGATCAGCGGGTTGGTAAGGCCTTTTTTAACCGGTCTTGCCTTTCAAGACTTGAATCACTTCCTGCATAGCTCTGCTTAGTTCAGATTCTAGCGAGTTATCACCCTACTGCTTGTAGACTTAGGCTGCTTGCGGAGATTGTGTTGGATAAGCGGAGGAACTGGAAAGTTTTATCTTTGACTTTGGAAGGGATCTTGGCTTGGGAAAGGGCGTCGATTATGACGAAAAGTTCTTCCCTTCTTTTCTTGTGGTTGAAAATCCTTTTTAGGAGAGTTCGGAGATTGCTTGTTTAAAGAAGTAGGATATTTCTCTGTTACAAGCCTGGAGATATAGTTGGGATTACTCTTTTCACCTCATATGTAAAAGTTGGCAAGACAGATCATCTCCTGGTATGTCCTTGACACTCTGACATTAGCTTCGAAAATCAGTGTCCCTTCTCTTAAACAACTTATTAGAGCAACTCGGTACATTTCTTGATCGACATTTTCATTGTCACGAATCTCTCTTTGAAAACGATCGACAAAATGAGCCCAAGTCTCATTCTCTCACTGCCTGATCTCAAATAGGGCTTCTGGACCGCTGTTCCTCTTGGTGGAGATAGAAAACCTTAGCAGAAGCTCTCTTCGCAGATCAACAAAGGAAGTGATGGACTGAGGGTGCAGTTCGTAGAACAACTCTATCACTTGTCCATCAAAGCATGTTATGAAGAGCTTGCACCTGGTAGCATCGGTAAGAGTCTTGAGGGTGACGGCTGACTCAAAAGCTTGTAAGTGTGCTATCGGGTCAGACTCCCCAGTGTAAGTTTGTAATCGCGGCTCCCTGATGTTAGCCGGAGTTGGTTCTTGTCGGATACTATCTGTAAACGGCGATGGCTCTTCCTGCCCTTCTAGAACATAAGGAAAAGGAATGAATGGAGGATAAGTCGCAGTTGAAAAATGAGCGGGAGGATAGAAAGAAAAAGTTATTGTGGGAGGATCAACTTCGGGAGCTTAATGATACGGATGACTTCCCTGAAAGTTTAGAAATCTTACTGTACATCCTCGGGAACAGTTGAAAAATGAGCGGGAGGATAAAATGCCACTACTGCGGCGGGCTTTCCTTTGATTAAAATTTAGTATTGCAGCTTGAGTTCGCTCCTTTACATGAAAATATATAAAGGCCACAAGAAAAGCTGGCGGCAAGAAAAATAATTCGCCATAGGCCGCTCGAGTTGAGCTCATAGGTCGTCAGACCGCACGGACTGCATATTCTGCTGCTAGCCGCCTCAGGCCGCCTGACTAGGGAGACTAACCGGGAAGGTCTCTTAGGCCGCTAATGTAAGGGTTGAGGGGACTGTCCGCATAGGTTAATTAATGAGCCCGCCAAGACAGGGTTGCTTAAGGACTTGCTGAAAAAGCCAAGTCTCGGCACCAGATCGCAAGGGCCGATTGCTGAGGCCACACAGACTGACTTAGAGTTCAGTCTACAAATGCTGCTTGTGGATAAGAAACTATATCTGCGGGGTTTGCTGCCAAAGTTGCCCCACCCGATGCTTGCACCTCAAATGAGAGGTGTGGGGGAATATTTATAGGTTCGAGGAGGTGGACCCCGGACTAGGCTTGATGACGTCACCCCCGATGGTTTGGGCAAGCTACGAATGAGTCTTTGACTTGTAGTGTTAGCTAAGGAGAACTCAAGCTACTGGGAAGAAACGAGTCCGCTACCTTCTAGCATACTGAAGTAGAATCCTCCCCTTGTTGTGGGGATAGGAATGTGCATACTGTAGAAGCCGATCTACTGCTGGCGGACTAGGACGAGTCCGCCTCTGTTGGCAGACACAGAGTCCGCCTCTCTTGGCGGACAGGGAGTGCCCTCCTCTACTGCATTAAGTGAGCCTGCGCCATGCATGGCGTACAAAATAGTTCACCTATTATGCGGACAAAAAGAGTCTGCACCGTGCTGTGCGGACTGATATAGAGTCTGCTACCTGCTGATGGACGTCTACTTTTTCTAGCAGACATTGAGTCAACGACATGCTATGTAGACTGGGATTGAGTCTGCCACCTGGTGGTGGACAGGTTGTCCACACAGGCATAAAATCCACTTTACGCTATGCGAACGTATCACAAGGTCGCAGTGGATAGATATGTGAGGTCGCCTATTTTAGGAGGACTGAAGAAGATGCCTTGGTGGCCAGACGGCTTCCTGCTTGCGGTGACATGAAGAAGAATCCACCCACTAGCGGTGAGGTCGAGAGGAGTATATGCCCTACTAGCCGCGCTACCTGCTGGTGCGGACTGGTGATAATACGTTTTGTAGCCTAAACTATTATCGTATTTTATATTTTATATTGTACAAATTTTGTCTATTATTAGTTTATTTTTATCCTTTTTATGTAAATTTTATTGCCACTAACTTTTTCCTGTCTTTTTGCAGGTTTTCAGAAAAATTGCCAAAATGGCCTGTCACGCCCCCTGTCACGCCCTCCCTGGGCGTGACCTTAGGGCGTGTCACCCGATCCCGAGGACACCTGCTGGAAGGGACAGATAACGGTCAAAACCGCTGTCACGCCCCCCTGTCACGCCCTCCCTGGGCGTGTCACCGGGCGTGACATGGGCGTGTCGCCCTCTGCCGCAAAGCCTGCCGCCGCATTAAATGCCGTTCCGTCTCAGCACGCAAATAGTACTGTCACGCCCCATGTCACGCCCGTGACATGGGCGTGACACCTTCCTTTTTCGGTGACTGACGGATTTCCGACCAATGATTTGGACATGACATGCCTGTCACGCCCCCCTGTCACGGGCGTGACCTAGGGCGTGACCACCGACGTACCGATGCAATCATCCCTCCCGCCAGAATCCAGAGCCTGAGGTCAACATAGTACTGTCACGCCCCCCTGACAGGCCCCCCCTAGGGCGTGTCGGAGGGCGTGACCAACCCGAGATTTTTCCTATAAATTGAGCCCCCCCTCTCCATTTCAGCAAGCTTTGGTTGAGTGGGGGAGGTGCTGCCCCTTTGTTTCTTGATCCTTTTTCATGCTTTTTCTCTCTCTCTCTCCCCCTCTCTTTGTACTTTTTGGTTAACCCTAGTTTAATCTTAGTTTTTGCTAGCTCTTATTGCATTTTTCTTCTTGCTTAGTGCTTAATGTAGGGCTAGAATAGGGTTTAATTTTCATGCACTTGTAATTTTATTTTATTAGTGTAACTTGCCCTTTTTTATTAATAAAATTGTTCTTCCCTTAGCTTGTGTTCTTCTTATGTTTTTCTATTCATCTCCCCCCCTTCACTCCATTATGATTAACTAATCCTCCTTGTACTCGATCTTGATGATCCGAGGTTAGAGCGATTATGTTATGATGTTTTAATTAATCTTTTCTTTTTAGGTTAGGGCCTTGAATTACTCTTGATTTATCACGGGTCGGAGGTATATTTTCGATATATACTCTCCGCCTTTGCTTTCATTCTGGGCTAGCCGAGAGGCCGAAAGAATGAAGTGAGCATTCAAGAGTAAAGGGAGTTGTACGCACCCCTCGAGAGAGGCAGACGTCCAAATCTCCCGGATTGGAGTAAAATCCAATAGTGGGGTTCACCGCGTAAAGCGAGTTTTAGGCCTCCGATTTAGACGAGAGTCGGTCGGACCTTCCTAAACTCAGTTGGGCACGACTTCGAGAGAAGCGTGTTCAAGCTTTAGGAACCTCCACGGTCAAGGACCCTTATCCTATTAAGTTTAGATTTTTATCGCATTTTCTTAATCGTCTTTAGCCGAGGTGAATCTTCGATCGGGTGCATTTCCATTTCATATTGTTCTACCTTTTGTAGTAATCTCATATATTGTGCTCTTTTATTAACTGCGGTAATTTCCTTTCTAGCTTAGTTGTTTGCTTAATAGCGTAACTTAATTGCGGTAGTTCTCTTTTTAGTTTGCTTTAATTTCTCCATTGCACTTAGATTTTCTAAAACCCTAGTTTTTCCGTCGATAAGATAATAGCGTTCGTGTGAGTAAGCTTAGCCAACAGTTCCCGGATCTTAATACGACACTTGTGTCCCCTTGCTACAATTCAATAGGTATACTTGCCTCATCGGGTTGCTAGTTCGGTTGCGTTTATTTCTTCGAACCCTAGCGCGCAACAAGTTTTTGGCGCTGTTGCCGGGGACCCAACTTCCGTTGATATTTTGAAAACACGAACCTATTAATTTTATCTCTTCTCTTTCTCATCCCCTTTCTTTAAAAGTTTAAAAAAAAAATCAAAAAAATTTTATCACCGCTCTTAATAGAAACCAACCTCACAATTTTTCTACGCCACCTAATTCTCTCGAAAAGGGCAAAGGGCTTTAAGCGCCACTGTCTTGTCTAGTACCTTGCGAACCCTTCACGGGGTAGTCCTTGGGAAGTTCGGGAGTTAATCTATAAAAAAAATCTATTTCAAAAAGAAAAAAAAAAATTTTAATTTAATTTTCTAAATCTAGTTTTTCTTTCTAGTTTATCCTTTTTCTCTTTCTCTTCTTCTTTTCTGTTCTTTTAGTGCATGACCCGCGGGAGTCCGTCGGTTATTTTGGACTTGGACCACGAAATTGAGCGTACTCTTCGGAGAAGATCGCGATTTCAAGGTCCTACCATCCAAGTGCCGGTTGAGGACTCCGAGTCATTTAATACTTTAAGAATGGAAGAACCCAACGTAGATGAGGCCGTGCAAAGGACTATGTCCTATTATGCATGACCGAACCTCGAGGGAACAGAATCGAGTATAGTCCGCCCTACTATAGCAAATAATAACTTTGAACTAAAGCCTAGCATAATTCAAATGGTGCAGCAATATGTGCAATTTGACGGACTTCAAGATGAAGATCCGAACGCACATATAGCTAGCTTTCTTGAAATTTGCGACACCTTCAAGATAAATGGTGTCACAAATGATGCGATCAGGCTAAGACTCTTCCCTTCTCTCTAAGAACTAAAGCTAAGCAGTGGCTTAACACACTTCCGAAAAATAGCATAACCACTTGGAATGAATTAACTGAAAAATTTTTGGCGAAGTATTTTCCGCCAGCTAAAACTGCAAAACTTAGGAACGACATCTCTGCCTTTGGACAAATAGACTCTGAAACCCTTTACGAAACCTGGGAGAGATTTAAAGAATTATTAAGACGATGCCCACATCACGCGCTGCCTGTATGGTTACAAGTGCAGACGTTTTATAACGGGCTAAATCAAAGCACGAAGCAAATGATAGACGCAGCTTCTGGCGGTACTTTAAATCATAAGACCCCGGAAGCCGCTCTTGAGCTTTTTGAGGATATGGCCATGAACACTTATCAGTGGAATGTGCCTAGGTCCCGCCCGAACAAGCCTGCAGGTATCTATGAAGTGGACAACGTCTCCCAGCTCGCTCTGCAAGTAGAAATCCTAAGCAAAAAAATCACGGAGATGACTGCTGCCTCCGCCCCTCAGGTATGGGAATCTGCAACCCCTACTCCAGAACATTTAGATTATGTTAATAATTTGCCTAGAACTGCTTTTAATAATTTTTCTGCTGCGAATTTTCATCCGCCTGGTTTTAATTTTCCGAATAGTTATAACCCCGCTTTAAGAAATCACCCGAACTTTTCATGGAGTAATCCATCGAATGCGATGCGCCCACCTCCGCAAAATGATTTTTCTGCACAACCACCACCACCACCACTTCTTCAAAATTACCCAAAACCTCCAAGCTTGGAGGAAATTACTTTCTAAATATATCACCACAAATGACGCCACTATAAGAACGTTAACCGGAAGCGTAAAAAGTCTAGAAAATCAGGTAGGACAGCTCGCGAAAATAATTTCTGAGCGACCCGCAGGGTCTCTTCCTTCCAATACCGAACCCAACCCGAGAGAGCAAGCGAAAGCTATAACTCTTCGGAGTGGGAAGCAAGTCTCCGGTATGGTAAGTGAAGAGCCCGAGGCAAGCTCCGCTTCTGCTTTTAAAAATCAAAGCTCCGCTCCGCTTCCACCCTCTGCTGAAGAAGTAATCACCCCCACTTTAGAAAATAATCTCACTCCACCACCCATCTTCAAAAATAATTCAACTCCTCCATACCCCTCTGAACTTAATAGACAACGTCAAGATGATCAGTACTCCCGCTTCTTAGAAATCTTCAAACAAATCCACATTAATCTTCCCTTCCACGAGGCTATTTCGCAAATGCCGAAATACGCCAAATATCTTAAAGACCTCCTCACAAACAAGAAGAAGTTAGAGAATCTTTCGCACGTCACGCTAACGCCGAGTGCTCCGCCGTTTTAACAAACGGTTTGCCGAAAAAAATCAGTGACCCGGGTAGTTTCTCTATCCCGTGTGTCTTCGGTGATCTCTTTGTTAAACACGCGTTAGCCGACTTAGGCGCAAGTATAAACCTGATGCCCTTTTCGTTGTTCAAAAAGTTAGGGATTGGTAGCCTTAACCCCACGCGTATGAGTATCCAGCTAGCCGATAGATCCGTCAAGTACCCGTTAGGAATAGTGGAGGACGTTTTAGTGAAAGTCGACAAGTTCATCTTCCCGGTGGACTTTGTCATTTTGGACATCGAAGAAGACGTCGAGGTTCCCCTGATCCTTGGCCGACCCTTCCTTGCCACCTCCCGAGCCATCATTGACGTAAGCAATGGTAAGCTCTTTCTTCGAGTAGGCGACGACGAAGTCACATTTCCGATCACCCCTTCGATGAAGAACACCTTAGCGAACGATGACTCATGTTTTTTCATAGACGCCGTGAGTGATGATTCTTCCTACTGCCTCTCCGACTTTGAAAAAGAATTTTCTACTTTTTGCTCCTCTTCTCTTACAACAGAATCACTGCAAGGAAGTGATGAATCTTCTTATTGTCTTTCTGAGTTTTAAAAAGAGTTTTCTGATTTTTGTTCTTCCTCTTTCCTTACCACTGAATCTGTACAAGAAGCCGTCTTGGCTGCTAGCCCCACCCCTTATTACGTTCCTTATAAAAAAGTTTATGAAGATATTATTTTTGAAAAAGAAAGAATCTCAAAATCCTCTTATGAAGAACCCCCTACCCTAGAACTTAAAGAACTTCCCGAACACCTTAAGTATGCTTTCTTAGAAAAAGACTCCAAGTTACCAGTTATCGTTTCGGCCTACCTCACGGATACGCAGAACGATAAACTTCTTCTAGTTCTACGTAAGCATCGCCGGGCTATTGCTTGGCAAATTTCTGATATCAAGGGCATAAGCCCATCTTTCTGTACACATAAAATTTTAATGGAAGATAATTCGCGTAACTCTATCCAACCTCAGCGCCGTATAAACCCGAATATGAAAGAAGTAGTTAAGGGCGAGGTTATGAAACTATTAGACGCAGGAATTATCTACCCTATATCAGACAGTAAGTGGGTTAGCCCCGTTCAGGTAGTTCCAAAAAAGGGAGGGATAACCGTAGTTAGTAATGAGAATAATGAA
Organism: Platanthera zijinensis; assembly: GCA_039513925.1. Classification (NCBI taxonomy): domain Eukaryota; kingdom Viridiplantae; phylum Streptophyta; class Magnoliopsida; order Asparagales; family Orchidaceae; genus Platanthera; species Platanthera zijinensis. The sequence continues at coordinate 26,995,912 of CM077097.1, forward strand.
TTAATCCCGACACGGACGGTGACGGGTTGGCGTATGTGCATAGATTACCGTAAGTTAAATGACGCCACCCGTAAGGACCACTTTCCTCTACCGTTTATCGACCAGATTTTAGAACGTCTCTCCGGCCATAGCTTTTACTATTTTTTCGATGGCCTCTCGGGGTACTTTCAAATACCCATCTCTCCCGAGGACCAAGAGAAAACTACGTTTACTTGTCCCTTCGGCACCTTCGCGTACCGAAGAATGCCGTTTGGATTATGCAATGCGCCGGCTACATTCCAACGATGTATGCTCGCAATATTTGACAAGTACGTAGAAAGCATTATGGAGGTATTCATGGACGATTTCTCCGTGTTCGGCGACTCCTTCGATAGATGTTTAGAAAACCTCGAAAAAGTCTTAGAACGATGCGAAGAAACTAACCTTGCCCTAAATTGGGAAAAATGCCATTTTATGGTGAGGGAAGGGTTAGTTTTGGGTCATAAAATTTCTGCTAAAGGTATTGAGGTAGACGTTGCCAAGATAGAAGTTATTGAGAAGTTGCCGCCACCTACAAACATAAAAGCTATAAGAAGTTTCCTAGGCCACGCTGGTTTTTATCGTCGTTTTATAAAGGACTTCTCCAAGATCACTAAGCCCCTCACCCATCTCTTAGAAAAAGACGCTCCATTCATTTTTGATGACTCTTGTATTTCTGTCTTTGAATTAATTAAAGAAAAGTTAATTAACGCGCCAATTATGATAGCTCCGGTGTGGGACCTTCCTTTCGAGATTATGTGCGATGCGAGTAGTTTTGCGGTGGGAGCCGTATTAGGTCAACGCATATCTAAGAACTTCCACCCCATCTATTACGCTAGTAAAACCCTCACATCTGCACAAGAAAATTACACCACAACCGAGAAGGAGCTCTTAGCCGTAGTATTTGCGTTTGATAAATTTCGCCCTTACATTACACTTTCAAAAATCATTGTTTTTACGGACCACTCGGCCCTCAAGTACCTTCTTGCCAAAACGGATGCCAAGCCTCGCTTGATTCGCTGGGTCTTACTCCTCCAGGAGTTTGACTTAGAGATCCGTGATAAGCGAGGAGCCGAGAACTTGGCCGCCGACCATTTATCAAGATTAGATAACCCCTTTATAGAAAAATTAAATGAAAAATCTTTTAATGACTATTTTCCTGATGAGAAGCTGCTTTTAGTTAATACATCTACTTCTCCTTGGTTCGCGCACATCGCCAACTATCTAGTGGCCCGGGTGCTCCCAAAAGAGTTCTCCTCTCAGCAGAAGAAGAAATTCTTTTCTGAGCTGAAGAACTACTTTTGGGAAGACCCGCATCTTTTCAAAATTTGTGCGGATCAAGTGATAAGGAGATGTGTTTCTTTTGATGAAGGAATTGATATTCTAAAACATTTGCATGAAGGTCCGACAGGTGGGCACTATCAAGCTGCTCGCACCGCTCATAAAGTGCTTTGCGCGGGTTTTTACTGGCCTAGCCTGTTTAAAGACGCGCAAGCCTTTGTGAGCAGGTGTGATAGTTGCCAACGGTCGGGCAATATTTCTAATAAAAATGAAATGCCGCAAAATTATTTCTTAGAGTGCGAAATTTTCGACCTCTGGGGAATTGATTTTGTTGGCCCCCTTCCTTCTAGCTTCGGAAACAAATATATTTTAGTTGCTGTTGATTATGTTTCACGATGGGCTGAGGCCCAAGCTCTTCCTACGAACGACTCCCGAGTTGTAGTCACGTTTTAAAAAAATTATTTTCTAGATTCGGTACGCCACGCGCAATCGTTAGCGATAGGGGTTCCCATTTCTGTAACGCGCAATTTTCAAAAATCCTTACTAAATACGGCGTTACGCATAAACTGTCCACTGCCTACCACCCCCAAACTAACGGTCAAGTCGAAGTAGTAAATAGAGAAATAAAAAGAATATTAGAAAAGACTGTTTCAACTTCTAGAAAAGACTGGTCAGCCAAACTTGACGATGCTCTATGGGCCTACCGAACAGCGTACAAAACCGCCCTCGGATGTACGCCGTATCGGCTGGTCTATGGAAAATCGTGCCATCTGACCGTAGAGTTAGAACACCGCGCCTTTTGGGCCTTAAAATTTTTAAACTTCGATCCCCACTCAGTCGGTGACCTTCGAAAATTTCAACTAAATGAACTCGATGAGTGGCGCTCTTATGCTTATGAAAATAATAAACTTTATAAAGAGCGGACGAAGCGTTTACACGATAAACACTTAAGGCACCCTAAAAACTTTAAGCCGGGCGACCAAGTCCTGTTATATAACAGTCGTTTACGTTTATTTCCGGGCAAATTAAAATCTCGCTGGTCTGGCCCATTTTCTGTTTTAGAAGTATTTCCTTATGGAACTGTTTTAATTTCTCACCCTGATAAGGGTAATTTCAAAGTGAATGGTCAGCGTCTTAAACTGTATTTCTCTGGTGATGATGATGTCAGTCCAAACACTATTAAGTTTCTGCTTCACGAACTTTAATCTTGAACTTTTTTTTTTTTTTTTGCTAAAAACAATTTTATTTCGGGACAACAATATTTTTTTGGACAATATTATTTTTGATGCGTCGAGCTCAACGACGCTTTAACCAAAGGGCGCTCTTGGGAGGCAACCCAAGTTATCTTTTTCTGTTTTCTTTATTTTACAATTTTTGCCTCGGACGGCTCCGACAAGCTGAAGCTTCTGCGATCGCCTGCTCCAACATTGCTGAATCCATCACGAAGTCCAAAGAAGACATTCGGGGAGCGGCATCACTCAGTTTTCGCAGCAAATAAATCCGGGGAAGTACCTGTATTTCAATTCTGTCTTTTCAATTCTGCACTTTATTTTTCTCTCCTTCTCCAATCCCCTTCTTTAGCCATTGAGGACAATGTCTGTTTTAAGCTTGGGGGAGGATTTCCTCCTTCATTTTTGCTTAGTGTAAATAATTTCCTTTTTGTAAATAGTTCTATAAAAAAAAAATGAATATCTTAAAATTCCAAAAAGAGAAAAATTCCAAAATCCAAAAAAAGAGAATATTTCTCAAAATAAAAATAAAAAAAAAATATATGTGTGTTTTTGAATAGTTTAGACATTTTGGTATTTCAATAGTACCCCTAGTTTTTAGTTTTGTTTTACTCAAAATCTCCTATAAACAACTTAGTTAATTATAATATTTCTAATCGTCCTTTTTAATTATGTTTCACAAGTAAAATGTTGGCCATGCTGTGTTTCTAATTCGCGGTAGCATGTTAAGGTGAAATATTTTTCTAAAACTCGCATTTCTATTATGGTTTTTTGTTTTTTTATTTTCTTTACTTTCTCAAAAATTCATCATCCACTATTTTCTTTTTCATTTTTGAATAATTTTTGTAAAGTCAACTTTTGAATAACGTAGTAGATGTGAACGATCCAAGTCACCTATTATTTCTATTTTCGAGTTAATTTCATCAATCTTCTTTTATTATCTAGGACTCGCTTTTTGAAATTTTTCAAACCTTTGTTTTAAATAAATTCAAAAGCGTGAAAATGATTTAGGCCGTTTTTGTTTTCGTTTGAGCTTTCCTGCCAACCTAAAAACTTTTACCACTAGTTAGCCGTTTTTGAGCCTTTTTCCGATTTCATTTGATAGCTCCTCATTTCATTTCAGTTTCACCAAAGCCAAAATTTCCAACCTATCGAATCACACTAGCCTTTTTGAGTTTCATAAATTATTTTGACGATTTTGATAGGGTATTTTGTGATTTTTGTGGAGAAAGGTTTTCGAAAAAAAAAGAAGTATGTTCAAAAGTGATGTTTATTTTTGTTTGGCCAACTCAAAAAGGAAAATAAAAATATTTATGGCCTTTGTTTTGAAAAAAGAAAAAAAAAATGAAAAAGAAAAAGAAAAAGAAAAAAAATGTGTACATATTTTTATGAAAGTTTTTGAAACTCTTTGCTTTGGTTTAGTGTGATTTTAAACCTTCACGTTTATCTTTGAATTCCACTCCTAATCATTTTCCTAAACCAAACGTTTCTGTCCTATTTAAGTCCTTTTGATTCACGTTTTTTTTGTTTTTTATTTAACAACTAAGAAAAGAAAAACAGTAAATCAGTTTTAGTTTTGGATTTAAACCTAGATTTTTGATAATTAAATTGATATAATTATAATGCGTTGCTTGGATCTAGTAACAACTCAATGCGTGTTTTTCATTTTCGTTGCTTTACTTAAGTCCATTTAAAAATCTCGTTAAAATTTTGGATGATTTGTTTTTATTAAGTAAAGTTTATAAAAGTTTTACCATACCTAAATAATTGTTTTAGACTTACATTTCACCTTTTCCCTACTAAGAATTTCGCATAGTACTTGTGTAGGCATAATTAGAACTTTTTGATTAGTCCTGTTATAAATATCTAGTTTTTATATTTTTGCTTGGGGACAAGCAAAGCTTAAGCTTGGGGGAATTTGATAATACGTTTTGTAGCCTAAACTATTATCGTATTTTATATTTTATATTGTACAAATTTTGTCTATTATTAGTTTATTTTTATCCTTTTTATGTAAATTTTATTGCCACTAACTTTTTCCTGTCTTTTTGCAGGTTTTCAGAAAAATTGCCAAAATGGCCTGTCACGCCCCCCTGTCACGCCCTCCCTGGGCGTGACCTTGGGCGTGTCACCCGATCCCGAGGACACCTGCTGGAAGGGACAGATAACGGTCAAAACCGCTGTCACGCCCCCCTGTCACGCCCTCCCTGGGCGTGTCACCGGGCGTGACATGGGCGTTTCGCCCTCTGCCGCAAAGCCTGCCGCCGCATTAAATGCCGTTCCGTCTCAGCACGCAAATAGTACTGTCACGCCCCATGTCACGCCCGTGACATGGGCGTGACACCTTCCTTTTTCGGTGACTGACGGATTTCCGACCAATGATTTGGACATGACATGCCTGTCACGCCCCCCTGTCACGGGCGTGACCTAGGGCGTGACCACCGACGTACCGAAGCAATCATCCCTCCCGCCAGAATCCAGAGCCCGAGGTCAACATAGTACTGTCACGCCCCCTGACACGCCCCCCCTAGGGCGTGTCGGAGGGCGTGACCAACCCGAGAAAAAATTTTTTCTATAAATTGAGCCCCCCCCCTCTCCATTTCAGCAAGCTTTGGTTGAGTGGGGGAGGTGCTGCCCCTTTGTTTCTTGATCCTTTTTCATGCTTTTTCTCTCTCTCTCTCCCCCTCTCTTTGTACTTTTTGGTTAACCCTAGTTTAATCTTAGTTTGTGCTAGCTCTTATTGCATTTTTCTTCTTGCTTAGTGCTTAATGTAGGGCTAGAATAGGGTTTAATTTTCATGCACTTGTAATTTTATTTTCATTAGTGTAACTTGCCCTTTTTTATTAATAAAATTGTTCTTCCCTTAGCTTGTGTTCTTCTTATGTTTTTCTACTCATCTCCCCCCCCTTCACTCCATTATGATTAACTAATCCTCCTTGTACTCGATCTTGATGATCCGAGGTTAGAGCGATTATGTTATGATGTTTTAATTAATCTTTTCTTTTTAGGTTAGGGCCTTGAATTACTCTTGATTTATCACGGGTCGGAGGTATATTTTCGATATATACTCTCCGCCTTTGCTTTCATTCTGGGCTAGCCGAGAGGCCGAAAGAATGAAGTGAGCATTCAAGAGTAAAGGGAGTTGTACGCACCCCTCGAGAGAGGCAGACGTCCAAATCTCCCGGATTGGAGTAAAATCCAATAGTGGGGTTCACCGCGTAAAGCGAGTTTTAGGCCTCCGATTTAGACGAGAGTCGGTCGGACCTTCCTAAACTCAGTTGGGCACGACTTCGAGAGAAGCGCGTTCAAGCTTTAGGAACCTCCACGGTCAAGGACCCTTATCCTATTAAGTTTAGATTTTTATCGCATTTTCTTAATCGTCTTTAGCCGAGGTGAATCTCGATCGGGTGCATTTCCATTTCATATTGTTCTACTTTTGTAGTAATCTCATATATTGTGCTCTTTTATTAACTGCGGTAATTTCCTTTCTAGCTTAGTTGTTTGCTTAATAGCGTAACTTAATTGCGGTAGTTCTCTTTTTAGTTTGCTTTAATTTCTCCATTGCACTTAGATTTTCTAAAACCCTAGTTTTTCCGTCGATAAGATAATAGCGTTCGTGTGAGTAAGCTTAGCCAACAGTTCCCGGATCTTAATACGACACTTGTGTCCCCTTGCTACAATTCGATAGGTATACTTGCCTCATCGGGTTGCTAGTTCGGTTGCGTTTATTTCTTCGAACCCTAGCGCGCAACAACTGGGAAAAAGTTAGAGCTACTGCAGAACTGGCGTCTATCGGGCTACTATCCTAGCCGCGTGGAAAAAATGTCTATCTGTGCGATTAGAAGAAAAGCGGGCGGCAAACTTCCCGGAATGAGCTGGAGCAGTCCGCGGCTTGAGAGCTAGCCACCTTACAGAGGGTCGTCGAGTTTTGGGTTAACAATCTTATTATGATCTTAGCATTATATCCATTTGATCTTAAGTTTTTTGTTATCATTATACCTTCATTTTCATGACACGAAAAAATATTATAATTGTTCACATATCCTGAATTTTCACCTCTTAACTTCTAATCATAAAATAATCAAGTTTTGTGATCATATAACCTCATTTTCTATGACACTATCCAATCCACAAATGCCCTATAATTTCCACCTGTGATCGATCATGTCATATTTATTCCAAAATAATATATAGTGATTTTTATCACCCGACAAGCCATACAAATTTTTGTAATTTCAACATATAACAATTATTAACTAAACCCACCAAATTTAGGGAAATCGTGCACCTCCAAAAAATTACGCCCAACTTTAGAGCATACCTATGGTGGAGAAGATGTTAAATATCAAGTTTCACGTCCTTTGGGTAATTATCAAGAGAAGGGTTCAACATATAAGTGTTTGATATCCGTACCTCAAGCATGTGTGACCTCTTTCTAGGTCAAAACACTAAGGATGAACATTAATATGAATCCCTATTCCAAATGTCATAATATATTAAACACCGATCAAATATAATCATCATCATTTGTATAATATTTGAATAAACAAAACCTTGATATCATATGTTTGTGACACATCATTTTCAAAATAAGATCTAGGGGAAACCCAAGTAGGTACATAACTAGCCCAATAATCCAAGAGATAGCCCCCGTACATTTTGGATTGAGTTTCCTCCACCAGCCACATGGTACATTCATCTCATGTACGCGGACAATCCATAGGGGTATATAGTCCTCATCTTAGAGTTCTTACCCTATAAGTCCATATATCGAAGCACCTGTATATCTCCACCTGCGACCTATTAACGTAATACATTTTCAAGTTCTTCCAAGCTACCATTTACAAAAACATTTAAAAGAGCTAATGTGTGCCCAAACCAAAATATGATTCTTTTATTGATCCAAACACTTTGTTCTGTAGTATTTGTAATGATAGTTGCTTCCAAGTAACTAAAATAAGAAGTATTGAGTCATGGACAAAAAAAATAAGCTTACGAGCCTCCTATTATTCCAATAGTATATTACAGGAACAAAACTTCCTCAAGATTGTCCTATTAGCATGGGTAGAGGTGATAATATCCCTGAGATATTTAATGGAGATATTGGAGTGTAAGTCATGGACACTTACCCTTTTCATTCAACTCTATCAGTTTATCATTTTCGGGTATCTTATTGCTTGGTCAACTATATCTGATTCGGTTTTAGACTAGGATGCATCAAAATATTTTGTGCTAAGTCAAACCAAGGTATTATCCTAGTTAGGTTGGCACTAGATCTAAGAGTTAGTGGGCATACTTATTGTGATTTCCACATGGGCACACCACCGCTTCCGCTTTGTTAGTTTGCCCTCAAACTTACCTATCGAGCATGGAGGCTGTGTGGTTTAATGGAATTATTCATCTCAGGATTGTTTGCAAGTTGATACCATTTATAAGACCCTCCCTCCCGGAACACAAGACACGGCCGAGGGGAGCCTTATTCCCAGAACAGCCGCCTTGCGGTAGCATCAGCGCATAACCTAACCTATACCACAAGATGCCTATCCTACTAGCCATAATCAATATCATACTGCCAACCCAAAAATAAAAGAAAATAAAGTCCAAGATCCACAATCAGTATATAAAATTCCAAAACAATACAATTTAACAGGACATCAAAAGATCCTGTATTAATATAAGAGTACTACAAGTTATTGCTCGTAGGCGAGATCGCAACTCCCTAACTCACATATGTCACTTACGGTAATGAAGGCAACGTGCATCAAGCCCAGTCTCGCTGGCCTAGTTGTCCTCCTATATTGGGTGCTGCTGCTGTTCCTCCTAAAAATAGTGAGAAGCAACCATTAGTCATAAAGACTAAGTGGCTTCACATTATCTCACCCTGGTGACTCTTAGGCACCGGGCGAATGGAAGAAAGAGGAGGCACAATATAATCAGTAAGTACAAATGAGTAGGGGATAGATATTAAGCTAGCAGTTAATAGGAACATTAATAACAACGTGAGTATAGTATAATAAGTAATGGCAAGAGGTATAAACATGTATATAAGAGCGTGTCTATTCTAGCAGTGTATAAAATCAGAAGTATAGAATTTAACTTAACTTATAAAAATGCTCATATAAATTTATAAGGTAAAGACCCGGTTCAACATTAAGTAACTCATCATATAAAAGTGCCTAAAAAAATTAATATGATATGGATCTTGTTCAACATAAAGTAACTCATCATATAAAAGTGCTCATACAAATTTATATGATAAGGATCTTATGCGGTGCAATGGAATGCAATATGATATGATGACTCACCCATGCTTACACACACACACTATTTGCTATGTCGACATAAACTTCTTACAACATCCCTTTGTTCACCTCGGGATGGTGTACCTTTGAGCACCTCGGGACAACTTAGCCATTTCACAATCCACATCCTTATGTTCACCTCGGGATGGCGCCCCTTTGAGCACATCGGGACGTTTTAGCCATTTCACAATCAGCATCCCTATGTTCACCTCGGGATAGCGCCCCTTTGAGCACCTCAGGACATCTTACCAATAGACAATATACCAACGTGCTATCAAGCACCGAAAGACCTCCTTACAAGTCCTTACAAAACATTCAAGGATACAAACGTATCCTGCGATTATCAATAAGCAGTCACACATTGAGTGGTGTGTTGTTGTAATACCTCACAATGTTACGAGCAAAATGTGGGAATACTTTTCTAGGGATCATTCAGGGCATCATATATCAAACCACACGGTGAGATCACATCCTTACATATTCCTAGGAATCGAACATGTTATTACTATTATCAATTATATTATTATAGCATATTTATAATTATAATAACACAAGCTTCTGAATGTGAGACAATCAACTAATAAATATTTATTTGAATGATCTTACAATATCCATATCCACTGAAATTCATAAGATAGATCAAGACTATCATTTTAAAACATTTCCCCATGGTTTTAGCTCATTTAGACATCATGGTAATTAACTTGTTTATGTTCACTACATGATTTTTCCAAATATTTAAATCAACCACCTCCAATATCATATTAGGATCATAATAAAAATCTCTATATACAATATAAATTAGAACACTATTCAAATCACTACTTTGCCTAAAATATCCTGCACATACTTTTACACCTAAAGCGTCATCCAACGAGTGATTACTTAAGTGGTTATTTCGAACCCAAATCCCCTAAAATTTCTACCATATGTCATGGTTAACACCTTTAGCGTTTCCACAAAATTTCAGTTTATTCGGACAATATAATTATTATTTATGACAGAATAATTAACATAATATTGACAAAATAATAACAGGTATATATCTAAAAACTATGAAACTAAACAGATGTGTCCATATTGTCTTGAAGCATCTATCTACCAATTATCAAAATCTACCGAGAAACTTTTTTAGAAAAAATCATGAAACATCAAAATCTGTACGTGTGTGCCGTTGTTTTCTAAAATAGAAATTAAAAGAGCTACAGTCTACCAAAAAGAATGTTTCACCCCAATCTGTAAAGGAATCTCTAAGCATTACAACTTTAATATTAAGTTTGAGGTCTAGTTCTAAGTTCATCATACCTAAAACGTGACTCAAAGTTTGTCGCGCACCCTAAACAGACTTTTTCTACCAATATTTAATATAATCTGCACGGATCTCAAAGTTGATAGGAAAACATCCGATCAAGTTCATCCACCAGCCTGGGGCTGTGATTTGGCCTACCTAGAGCCTAATGAAACTCTCACATCAGCCACCATATTTTCTCATCCAACCAACCAACACCACCTCCCCTTCCTCGTACAAAAGGTGCATCGTCGGGCGGCAAATTGCTGGTCAGAGATGGCCGGAATAATAAATAGGAACATTGATTTCATCCATGCCTCCATGGATTGCTCTCAAATCAAACTCATTTGAGTTCGATGTCTCGCCTAGTTTTGATCTAAGAAACTAGCACAATTGGAGAGGGGAGGAAGCTCACCAGATGTCCATGCATGTTACCCAATAGTCACGCATGTGACATTTGCGTGATGCTCCATCCATGCCAGGATCTCATCGGATCTTGAAGTGATAGAATCCATAACCATAGCTTACTGCAGTTGAATTTTCATCATCAACATTATTTACAAAGTTGTAGCCTATATCCCTAAGGCCTATTAACAGCAATGCATGAACTTTATCAAAGCCCAAATACTTAAATCTGATCAATACTAAAAAAAATCGTGCCATAGGAGAGGTGAAAGAAACAGAACACACTCATGGTTGGAGCCCTAAGGTGGTTGCCGGTCGGATCTTGAATAGTGGTTGAAGCAAGCTTTAGGTCAAAGCTTAAAGGAGATGCAGGCCGGAGATATAGGTGGTCGGTGCTCGGGGCTTTTAGAGGGAGAGAAATGTGAGCGGATTATGTGAGGGATCTGGTGGGTGGAGAGAAAAGATCTCTACATGAGAAGGTCCTGTAGGTGGTTTCTTAGTTTAGAGATAGGAGATATGTCGGATCTGGATCAAATCTTGAGGGAGAGCTTCAGCCATGGCAGTTTTAGAGAGAGATGTTGAGGGCATGGTGTTACATTATTGTGAGAAATCTTGCTCGAGGAAGAGTGGCCGGAGCTGAGAAGTGCTTTGCCGGTGCCGTGCAATGCTCACAAGAGCTACTTTGTCGGTCGAGCTTGTCGGGGAAGCATTTTCCCGAGAGAGGTCGAGAAGCGCTGGAGGAGTGGTGGTCAGAGCTTTCACAGAGGGATCGGGGAGGAGTTTGCGCCGTCGAAGATAACATGGGAAGAGGGAAGGAGTCGGGTTCTCTGTTCTAACCTAATCTTAAGTTTATATAGTTATATATATAATAATATTATTATTATTAATGTTATTATTATTTTTATTTTATTATTTTTATTTTATTATTATTATTATTTTTGTCTTGCTCTTATCTTTCGAACAACAGAACATTGTCTACGGGACTCAGAAATTGTCACGGATAGCCCCGTTACGACCATCTCACCGATACACACGTATTGACCATCTCGCTGATACGCACGTATCGAGACGAGCCATGTTACATTTTGAGTTTGATTGCTCAAATTATGCTCTCAGAAGCGTTTGCGGCCAATTTACTTAAACTTCAAATTTGTCCAAATGACGTCAGAATCGTGAACGGATGAATCCGTTGGACTTGTAATATCATTACGAATCTAATAAAACTATCTGAGATCATGCCCAAAACCGTTTGCTCCATTTCACAGTTTTGCATAAATACACTATTTGTAGACAACGTTATTTGAGCTCACGCACGCGCTATAATTTATTCAAGGCGGTATACTGCCATCAAGGTAACACATTCATCCTAGGTGACATAGACCTTCAGGGCGAATGCTACCATCATCGGTATACCTACGATTTGATGATCACGTAACAATCTTTCCTAATTGCAATATCTTAAAGTCAATCATCCTCCTATGTTAACCGTGAGTCAACCATGACTGCCTCACATCGTGAGGACTTATACTTAGTCCAGGCCGAAAAGTAGTAACACAAGGGTGGGGGGCTAACTCAAATTGGGATGTTACAATGTTGATGGTCAAAGCCATTGTGGAGAACTATAAGATGCCGGCCAGCCTCCCCTTGCCCATTCGACTCTCTAGACTTTTTAGCTGGGCACTTTAGGCTCTCAGCTTCATTTGCCGCTCACATTGTCCCCAGGACCTAAGCTTGCAATGATCACATCATTGGCCCTCATGGACATAATAGCTGGGACCTCTAGGCTCAACAGCTTCTCATTCTACCCACCTTATCTCTACAACCTTAAGGACAAACCATGTTGTCAAACACATTGTCCAAACCACTGAGTTCAGCCAAAATAGTCCAATGACGTCTACTACCAAGAATGTCCCAAGAGGCAAGAGAAGTACAAAAGTTTGCTAAAGAAAGGTGAAATAGAGAAGAGGAGGTAGACCAGATCGGCAATGGGGTCAGAAAGCGACGAAGAAAAGTTTATTCCTGATTGCTTCCACTATCACAAGTCTGTACACATGAAGAGAGATTGCCCAAAGCTCCAAAAGAAAGAAAGAGGGAGGCAAGGCAGAGATAAAGGAAAGAGGAAAGTGCTCAATGCCTCGACATGGGACTATACTATTTTTGACAAGTCGAGCACCTCCAACTCAAGTAATGAAGACGAGGTGAATCTCTGTCAAATGGGGGAACATCAAAACGATTTAGATGGTGAATCCAGTGTCCAATGTGACACTTAGATAACTCATCCCACATACATAAAATCCTTGAATTATATGAAACTTTTTGCGATACATTAGATGTTGTGGGTAATAAGAATAGTGTTTTGAAATCTTAAAATAAAAAACTGAGAAAGCAGTTGAATTGTGTGAATAATGAACTAGTGAAATGTGGAAAAGAGAAGGTTGAGTGCCAAGAGCACTCTCACACATTGTGCATAATAAATGAATTAGAAGAGAACATCTCCGAGAATTCCTCCAAAATTGACACTCTCCCTAAAGAGAGGAAGGACTTCGAAAGAAAGCTTCAAACTTCTCGTAGCCACATTGTGAATTAAAAGAAGAAATTTGCAAACCGGTGTGTGATGTTGGTCACAGAAAACCCCGCATTAAAGGAAAAGATCCATGACGTGAACCTTGCAATCCAAAAGATTGGAATTGGGAAAAAGTTTCTGGATATGCTATTGAGTTATCAGTGTCAGGGATCTGGAAAATTTGGGCTTGGGTACAAACACTATGAGATATAACCCGACAGAATCTCTGCAGCTAGCAATAGGTCGTTTCCACCAAATCCAGCCAAACTGTTTATGAAACATAATGTTAAACAATTTAAATCGAAAAATCCACATCCTTCGTATAGTAGGAGCCCAAGTACTATGCAAAAGGCGATATCCTCCGCTTATGTGTGGTGTGCCAAATTTAAAAGGTTCAGTCACACCTCTGGCTCTTGCTTGAAGAGAGGAATGAATAAAATGACTAATGTCTGGATACCGAAGTCAACTACATACACTATGGGTGGAACAACTTAGGTAACCAGATATTTATCTTCATCCTCTTATTAAGTGTGTTTGCAGGCTAAGGACAGGTAAAAAGTATGGCGCTTGAAGACAAGTTCCTTAGCCTGGGGTAGATGAAATAAAATATGATTATCTGTGGAGAACTGCAGAGGATGTATTCATTATATCGATAATATAGGTAACATAATATTTTCTATTTGAAATGTTTTATTTGTAGAAGGATAAAATTAAAAGTTAATTTCTACTAGTAATCTTTGTGTTAACGCCTTGAATGCGATGTTTTTTAAACCTCTATAAATACATATTATAAAGCTACATCAAATACCATGTTGCTCGTTGCATATAAAAACCATTGTTCTCTATATGTACCCAAAGGAAAAAAATGCATAAGTATGTCCACTATCTTCCACCCAGTGTTTGTGTCTCACAATAGCAAGGGCGTAGGTTTGTGTGTATTAGGAAGCTAACATGTAATCTACATCTTTTCCTTAACCAGGGAAGGGTTCCAGTAGGTCCTTGTGTTGCGCTAGGGGGTATGTTAAGCGGGTCCTTGTGTGTGCATATGGGATGAACACCCCACCCTATGACACTTGTGCAACTCCTCATGCCCATCCATCACTATGTATGAAGTTAGGGTGAAGATAATTTGCTTGGGTCGATCGTGGCTTGAGCATTCTCATGATTATTCCTACAAAGCACGAATGTTATTTCATGTCCCATGGTCGTCAATATCTTGCATAATGTTCTTTCGTGATGTCCTAATTATTTTTGTTTTTTTCATTTGTTTTGTTTGATTTGATTAATTGTTTTTTTTATTTTTGTACACCAAAAACATGTATTGCTTTTAAGTTTGTGGGTTTAGGGTTTAGGGTTTTTTCTTTTGATTAATTCTCATGATTGCTCGATATGTTTAATCGAATGTTTTTAAAAATAAATGAATAAAAAACATATATATAAATCCCAAACTACATAAAACTATAGATCGTTCATTCCAAGGACACATATGGAGAACCTAGTGCACAACGATTACGTACAATATTTGATTTAGGATTGTTAATCTCTATGAACATTCTATACTTTCGTCATGATGTGTCAAATCTAATGGTTCTTACCGACTGAGTGGGACTGGAGATGATTGTGTCTGTTGAATATGCCTCTAGGAATGTATGAGGACTTAGGTAGCACAAAGACTTTACACTGTTCACACATCCCAAGATGAAGCACTCATGTAGAAACTTTATGCTTACATGTTATAAATCATGATATTGTGTCTAATACATTATAATTAACTTGAAAAACCAATGTCAAGATATACAAGTACTCTTGTAAAGGTTAGAGCTTTGATCCAAATCTCTAGTGATCATTTCTTTCATATACAAGTTAAAGTTCATCTATCTATGTAGGTAGATTTCAATTGATTCGGGGTCCTTGAAATGAATGCTATAATAATGATACTATGAAAAATAAATACAAAAAACTATGCATGCTATCAGATCATGTGTCAAGGATACCGCCCAAGAACTACTCACACGTCTTAATAAGTCTTCATGAGCATTGTGAGGATGAGCACCTTGGTTAAAAGAATCATTTCGATCTTGTGCAAAGACTAAACCTTAAGTGTAGTGCCCCTTGTTATAGTCTTGGTATGAAGTAGATAGAACATTGACGTGAATTTTCACCTTATTTCTCTCGTGATAGCATATTGAATTAATGAGTTAAAATATGTACTAAATGTTAGTTATACTTGATGTTTTTCTTTTGGTGCTACACGTACACATGTCATTAATCTATTTAATACTTCCATACATAAGAATTTGACTGAAAGTTCATTATATTCCTACAGCATGTAACACTCCAGAAATCTCAACAGGTCAAATTGAGGTTCAGGCTGGCTGACACGGCCTGGGACACGGGCGTATCCCAGGGCGTGTCTGGGGTACACGGCCTGGGACATGGGCGTGTCCCAGGGCGTGTTCTTCTATTGTCGACGATCGTTGAGTCGACGATCGTTGAGTATCGACACATCGACACGGCCTGGGACACGGGCGTCTCCCAGGGCGTGTCATGCCCAAAAATTAGCCAGTTTTTCCCGAGAAGGACACGGCATGGAGGCCGAGCCGTGTCGATCGTGACACGAGCGTGTCAAATTGTCATACGGGCGTGTCCAGTGCCCGTGTGGTCTCGGGGGAAAATGTTGATTTCCATCTCGATGGGGGAACACGCTCATCGACACGGGCGTGTTAGGTGTCAACACGGGCATGTCTCGGGCGTATCGACACCTGTGTTCTAGTTTTGCTTAAGTCGGTTGTGCACCGCTTCAGGAACACGGCCTGTGATATGGGCGTGTCACTACTAGTGTTCGGCCCAGGAAATCAAATTCAGGGCTGATACGAGCTGTTCATTTTCTTTGACCAAGATCCAATGGTCTGGGCTCTTCCCTGGGTTGATAAGGCCGGGATTGAAGAGGAGAAAGCTCATTTGAGTTTCATCTTTCTTTTTCTAAAGTTAAGAGAGAGGGGAGAGCAAGGCAAGGAAGAAGAAGAGGAATCCGGCCGCCGGTGGTGCTGCGGTGCTCCAAATCGCGAGCCGAGTTCAGATTTACGAAGGCAAGGCTGCTACGAAGGCTTTCATCCATCTCAATTTTCTCCATGGCTCTGAGGCGAATTCCAAGGGTAACAATTTCCGTCTTGGACATGTGAAGTCCTACTTTCTTGCATTTGCATAGGGAAAATCCGTCCCCGCGAGTGTGCGGTGGGTTGTGAAGTCTCTTGGGGTAGATATGTGAAGTCCCCCTTGTTAGAGTCCGGAATTGGAGTACGGATCTAGGCATGCTGTGTGAAGCCAATCTAGACGTTTTGGTCTGGATTGGTGATGCTTGTTTGCATTCAGAGGAATCTCCAAGAATTTGATTGTTTGTGTACAATCTGTGGTGCATACCTGTTGCTTGGTGCAGCAGGAAGTACTGGAGGAAGTCCAGGAAATTGTGCGAGTTGGGTTCAACTCTTGTGGTGGACGGGCAAGGTGAAGCTGTACCCGCGTCAGTCCAGTCTTGAGTCTGACGATATGAGCAACGGGATAGGCTGATCTGTACCCGCGTTATGGTTTTCTAACCTTGGGTGCTTAAGGCCCTGTTGGATTATATAGCGAGAGTCGACGGCTTGTGTGCCGATCATGACTAGAATGCTCATTGGTGGGATCCGGTGTTTCCGGTACACCCGAATGTGCCCTGAGTGCACGGAGCGTTGGGCCGTCGTGCCGACGTTTGTGATATGTATTGACTGTGCGGTCGTGCACGTCTTGCGTGGTTTGCTATATATATACCATATTGGAAAATGCTATGCAGGGATGGAATTCCGCTGCCCCGTGCCAGGGGCAGGGTCGTTATAATTGGTCAGCTGAATGCTGACCGTTGCCTATATGCCACCGCTTGGTGGATTGCTTCTTACAAGTGCTGGAGGTGCTGGTCCGAGCAGGACTTAGCGGGCCGAAGCCCAAGCTGCGTTGCTGCCCTCGAAGGCTTTGTTTTGTTTCTTCTTGTTTATGTGTGGCCGTCCTGCGTGCCGATGTTTGTAAACCACACCTTGTTAAGAGAAATTTTTAAGGCCTTAAGGCCAGACACTTTGGTTGTATACATTCCTATGTTTTTAGTGGACAGTTCTTGTTGTACTTGAGTTCAAGTTTTCAACCGTGAAGCTTCCGCTAGAATGCTCTGTGTTAGGTTGCGTTGGTGTTTTGATATTATTTCGTAGTGTCCCCGCCTGTTTGTGGAATATGGTGTGGGGCCTCGGCCGGACCCTCTATTATATTCTTCTTGACGGGTAGAGGTGTTACAATTTGGTATCAGAGGGAGGTTATAACACTTAACTTGAACTAAAGAATGTCCACTTAGGAATGCAAATACACTTGTTTGTTAAACTTGTGTATTCTTTTTGTATGTTTGCCGTTTTACTTGGTCGCTAGATTGTGTGTTTTACACATATTGGTGACTAGAAGTGTTGCGGGTCAATCCGAACCTCAACATTCTGTCGAAAGTGCGGCACCAACTGAGGTGCCCACACCTCCTCCATCTACTGAAACGGTACATTTCATCACGGAAATGGTACTTGCTGTGATGAATGCTCAGCAGGCTGGGCAGGCACGTCCTGTAGTGGTGCCAACGCATGCTGGGGTACGGCAAGAACCGGTAGAAGCTGTAGTTGATCCGCGGGCAGCAGATCAACAATTGAAGCAATTCTTGAGCTTCAATACTCTACACTTTACTGGGGCAGGGTCACCGGCCAAAGCAGAGGATTGGCTTGCAAGGATCAAGAGGTTCATTAGAGCAATCAAGGTTGAGGAGGGACAAAAAGTTAGGTTGTCCACTTTCTTACTGGAAGGAGAGGCTCGTTTATGGTGGGATGAGATTGAACTGCATCACTTGGCAGGTAGACAACTTGAAGAAGTCTCGATGGATGAATTTTCTCGGTTGTTCTTGGCACAACATCTACCAAAACAGCAAAGGTTATCGATGGAAATGGAATTTTAGCGGTTAACTCAAGGAGATCGTAGTGTGGATGATTACCTTCAAGAATTCACACATTTGGGAAGATATGCGGGTACCATAATTGACGAAGAATAACGTAAGACTAGTAGGTTTTATGCGGGACTGCGAGATGAGCTGCGGTATTTGCTCTCGAGTTCTGTGAGTCAGGGATTTCAAGTCTTAGTATGTACGGCTCGGTCTTTGGAGACGTACATGAAAAGGGGGCAGGAAAGAGGGACCTTGGCTGTGACAAAGCCAGAGTTCAAGCCGCCGCGTCCGGAGAAGTTTGGGTACCGTAAGAGATGGGGAAAGAAGTCCAAGTCTACTGAAAAAGCTCCTTTTGCGACTGTGACAGAGAAATCTGGGTATGGATCTCGTGCTTGTTTTACGTGCAGGAAGTTGGGACACTTCGCACGTGATTGCCGAGTTGGTCCTCCAAAGGGTGACAAAAAGACGGGAGCGTCTTATGCGGAGAAAGGGAAGACTATGGTGGAGTCTTCTGCCTCGCACGCGCAGCCTAGGGTCTTTAACCTTGGACAACAGGAGGCCATTAAGCAGGCGGATGTCGTCACAGGTGCGCGCAGTTTTTAATATTATTTTATCTTGTGTGCTGTGCTTGTTTTTATTGTGATGTTTTAGGGTTTGTCCTTATACGAGAGTATCCGGCGCGAGCACTGTTTCACACAGGAGCTTCACATTCGTTTCTGTCTGAAGAGTTCGTCTTTCGTGTTAGGGTACCTATCCGGACCACGACAGACAGTGTAAAGGTGTTGTTACCTAATGGATGTTTGATGTGCGCGGATAAATCTTGCGGTCTTGAGGTCAAGATAGGGAGTCGGGAGTTCAAGGTGGAAACACTAGTATTGCCGATCAAGGAATTTTATATAATCTTTGGTATGGACTGGATGTCAGAGCAGCGTTGCCTGTATAGATTGCACGTCAAAAGAGGTCACACTTGGGCAGAATACCAAACAAGAGACCAAGTTCATTGGTATACAAGGGATGAGTGGGATGTTGTTATCTGCTCTCCAAGTTGTTAAGGCAGTTCAGAAGGGTGCGGAGTTGTTCTTCACACTCGTAGAGGCGGTGGCGCCGAAGGCCAGTGTGAGTGACGTACCGATTGTGTCGGAGTATGCTAATGTGTTTCCAACGGACCTTCCGGGGTTACCTCCCCAAAGGGAGATCGACTTCGCTATCGAGCTGGTGCCGGGTGCGAAACCTGTGGCCCGTTCGCCGTATCGGGAAGCGCCAAAAGAGATGGCCGAACGAAAAGTTCAGTTGCAAGAACTGTTGGAGCAAGGATACATACGCCCAAGTATGCCACCTTGGAGCGCGCCTGTTATTTTTGTGAAAAAGAAAGATGGTAGTTTGCGGCTATGTATTGATTATCGCGAACTGAATAAGCTGACGGAGAAAAATAGGTATCCGATTCCACGGATCGATGACTTGTTTGATCAGCTAGCAGGCTCAACCGTCTATTCCAAGTTGGATTTGAAATCCGAGTATTACCAATTGCGGATTAGGGAAGGTGGCATTCCCAAGACAGCGTTTGGCACACGCTACGATCATTATGAGTTCACAGTGATGTCGTTCGGCTTATGTAATGCGCCTTCGGTATTCATGGATCTCATGCATCGAACGTTCCGCGAATACTTGGATCTATTTATGATTGTGTTCATTGATGATATCCTCGTGTACTCTTAGTCGGAGGAAGATCATGCAAACCATTTGCGGTTAGTATTGCATACCTTGCGGAGAAATAAGCTGTATGCCAAGTTCTCTAAGTGTGAGTTCTGGCTCTCGTCGGTGGATTTTCTGGGCCATGTGGTAAGTGAAGAGGGCATAATAGTGGATCCGGCAAAGATAAGTGCCATTTGTGATTGACCAGTGATTTCTTCGGTGGCCGAAGTCAGGAGTTGTCTTGGACTGGCAGGCTACTATAGACGATTTGTTGCGAACATCTCCCAGATTGCTTTGCCTTTGACTACGTTGACGAGAAAAGATAAGAAGTTCGTTTGGACGCCGGAGTGTGCACGAGCTTTTGAGGAGCTAAAAGTTCGTTTGACCACGGCGCCTGTTTTGACGTCGCCTTGTGGTACAGATGGTTTTGAGATATACAGCGATGCGTTAGGAAGCGGCTTAGGCTGCGTTCTCCTGCAGTTTGGCAAGGTGATCGCTTATGGCTCACGTAAATTAAAGGTGCATGAGCGTAATTACCCCGTCCACAACTTGGAGTTGGCGGCGGTGATCTTTTCGCTAAAGTTATGGCGACACTATCTTTATGGTGTGAATGTAGATATTTATGCAGATCATAAAAGCCTGGAGTATCTGCTCGATCAAAAGGATTTAAATATGCGACAAAGGAGGTGGATGGAATTCCTAGGGGATTATACCTTCGACATTCACTGTGTTCCCGGAAAGGGAAATGTGGTTGTTGATGCCTTGAGTCGTCGGACTCTGGTGCGGGAAAGTTGGTTGCGGATACATGACGAGCGTCTAATCCAGGAATTGGAAGCGTTGGAGATATCTTGTGTTGAGAGGGATTCTTTGGCCGATGCATGCTTGAACAGGATGGAGGTTTAATATGACCTTGCGGACAGGGTTCGGCAGGCAACGGAGCTTGATGAAAGTCTCCAACGCTATGCCAAAGAGGGGTCTGGTGACCAATTCTCCTGGGATGACGGGTTATTACGGATGGATTGCCGACTGTGCGTCCCTTCTACGGGTAAATTCCGAGAAGAATTGTTATATGAAGAACACTTTACAAAGTTCTCAATTCACCCTGGGAGCACAAAGATGTACAAGGACATGAAGAAATTGTTCTGGTGACCTGGTTTAAAGAAGGACATAGCCTAGTATGTGGCTAAGTGTAGTACTTGTGCTTTGGTAAAAGCAGAATGTCAACGGCCGAGTGGTTTCCTGAAATCATTGCCAGTTCTGTAGTGGAATTTTGAGGATATTTCCATGGATTTTGTGCTTGGGTTGCCGAGATCGCAATGTGGGAATGACTCAATTTGGGTGATTGTAGACCGGTTGACAAAGGTGGCTCACTTTCTACCGAACAAACGGGACGATTCAGTGGAAACATTGGCAAAACTATATGTGGAGCAGATTGTTCGATTACACGGTATTCCCCGAAGCATCGTTAGTGACCGTGATTGGCGATTTACTTCAAAGGATTGGAGGCTAATTCATCAGCTATTAGGCACGAAGTTAGCATTCAGTACGGCCTTTCATCCGCAAACGGATGGCCAAACTGAACGGACCAACAACACAATTGAGGATATGCTCCGTATGTGCGCCCTGGACTTCGGTAAGAAGTGGGAAGATCATCTTGTTATGGTGGAATTTTCCTACAATAATAGTTACCAAGCGAGCATCGGCATGGCACCATTTGAAGCTCTGTATGGTCGCAAGTGTCGTACACCGTTAGCTTGGGCAGAAACTGGCGAATCCAAACTTTTGGGACAAAAGGCAGTCGAGGATGCTAACTCAACAATACACTCTATTCGAGAAAGACTACTAATAGCCCAGGATCGTCAAGCCAAGTATTACAATGCTAAGCACCGGAACGTGGAGTTCGCGGTGGGTGACTGGGTCTATTTAATGATTAAACCCTTCAAAGGCGTATCTCAGATTCGGCAGTTGAAAAAGCTAAGTCCGCGATACCTTGGTCCGTTTGAAGTGGTGGAGCGAGTTGGGGAAGCTGCCTATCAGCTAGCTCTCTCATCGGAATTGGGAGGACTGCATGATGTGTTCCACATCTCAGTTCTATGAAAAGCAGTCATGGATCCAGCTCAAGTAATTGAGAATAATCGGGTGTCAGTTGAGTAAGGGCTAACGACAAAGGTGAGGCCCATTCGGATCGAGGATCGAGCCGAGAAACAGTTGCGGAACAAAACGAACGGGATGGTCAAAGTCCGAAGGGACAATTGTGGCCGAGAAGAGCTAACATGGGAGCGGAAGCAGACCATGCGAGCCGAGTTTCCCGAGTTATTTTCGTAACCTGTTTGCTCGTTTGTATATGTAATCAACACATATATGTCTCTGATTGTGTTATGTTGTTTTCTCCCTGCTGTCTTCAAATTTCAGGACGAAATTTAATTAAGGAGGGGAGGATTGAAACACCCCAAAAATCTCAACAGGTCAAATTGAGGTTCAGGCTGGCTGACACGGCCTGGGACACGGGCGTGTCCCAGGGCGTGTCTGGGGTACACGGCCTGGGACACGGGCGTGTCCCAGGGCGTGTCTGGGGTACACGGCCTGGGACACGGGCGTGTCCCAGGGCGTGTTCTTCTATTGTCGACGATCGTTGAGTCGATGATCGTTGAGTATCGACACATCAACACGGCCTGGGACACGGCGTGGAGGCCCAACCATGTCGATCGTGACACAGGCATGTCAAATTGTCACACGGGCGTGTCTAGTGCCCGTGTGGTCTCGGGGAAAATTCTGATTTCCGTCTCGATTGGGGAACATGCCCATCGACACGGGCGTGTCAGGTGTCGACACGGGCGTGTCCCGGGCGTGTCGACACCCGTGTTCTGGTTTGGCTTAAGTCGGTTGTGCACCGCTTCAGGAATACGGCCTGTGACACGGGCGTGTCACTACCCGTGTTGGGCCCAGGAAATCAAATTCAGGGCTGATCAGAGCCGTTCATTTTCTTTGACCAAGATCCAATGGTCTGGGCTCTTCACTGGGTTGATAAGGCCGGGATTTAAGAGGAGAAAGCTCATTTGAGTTTCATCTTTCTCTTTCTAAAGTTAAGAGAGAGGGGAGAGCAAGACAAGGAAGAAGAAGAGCAATCCGGCTGCCGGTGGTGCTGCGGTGGTCCAAATCGCGAGCCGAGTTCGGATTTACGAAGGCAAGGCTTCTACGAAGGCTTTCATCCGTCTCAATTATCTCCATGGCTTCGAGGCGAATTCCAAGGGTAACGATTTCCGTCTTGGACATGTGAAGTCCTAATTTCCTGCATTTGCATAGGGAAAATCCATCCCCGCGAGTGTGCGGTGGGTTGTGATGTCCCTTGGGGTAGATATGTGAAGTCCCCCTTGTTAGAGTTCGGAATTCGAGTACGGATCTAGGCATGCTGTGTGAAGCCAATCTTGACGTGTTAGTCTGGATTGGTGATGCTTGTTTGCATTCGGAGGAATCTCCGAGAATTTGATTATTTGTGTGCAATCTGTGGTGCATACCTATTGCTTGGTGCAGCAGGAAGTACTGGAGTAAGTCCAGGAAACTGTGCGAGTTGGGTTCAACTCTTGTGGTGGACGGGCAAGGTTAAGTTGTACCCGCGTCAGTCCAGTCTTGAGTCTGACGATATGAGCAACGGGATAGACGGATCTGTACCCGCGTTATGGCTGTCTAACCTTGGGTGCTTAAGGTCCTGTTAGGATCACATAGCGAGAGTCGACGGCTTGCGTGCCGATCATGACTAGAATGCTCATTGGTGGGATCCGGTGTTTCCGGTACACCCGAATGTGCCCTGAGTGCACGGAGCGTCGGGCCGTCATGCCGACGTTTGTGATATGTATTGACTGTGCGGTCGTGCACGTCTTGCGTGGTTTGCTATATATATATCATATTAGAAAATGCTATGCAGGGATGGAATTCCGCTGCCCCGTGCCAGGGGATGGGTCGTTATAATTGGTCAGCTGAATGCTGACCGTTGCCCTGTTTGCCACCGCTTGGTGGATTGCTTCTTACAGGTGCTGGAGGTGCTGGTCCGAGCGGGACTTAGCGGGCTGAAGCGCAAGCTGCGTTGCTGCCCTCGAAGGCTTTGTTTTGTTTCTTCTTGTTCATGAGTGGCCGGCCTGCGTGCCGATGTCTGTAAACCACACCTTGTTAAGAGAAATTTGTAAGGACTTAAGGCCAGACACTTTAGTTGTATACATTCTTATGTTTTTAGTGGACAGTTCTTGTTGTACTTGAGTTCAACTTTTCAACCGTGAAGCTTCCGCTAGAATGTTCTGTGTTAGGTTGCGTTGGTGTTTTGATATTATTTGGTAGCGTCTCCTCCTGTTTGTGGAATATGGTGTGGGGCCCCGGCCGGACCCTCTATTATATTCTTCTTGACGGGTAGAGGTGTTGCACGGCACATATGTACTAGTACAAGATTTCTATTCCTTACTTTTACAATGTAACAATGTGTTAACTCTATAAATCTCTTAGCATTATACTTCAAATCGTTGTGTATTTTATTTCACATATGCTGTCCAATTCCTTTTACTCTGAAAACTCATAAGATTTGCTTCTGTGTAGTCCGCTTGTGTATTTGACCCGTACGCATTATATTCTTTGATTTACGTTTGGTCACCCCTATTGTATTTGCTTTCAGATTCATTTTATAACGTGCATTGTTTGATCTTTATCACGGTTATTTTGACTGCAATTTTACCCGTACATTTATATGGTCGCTTTTCAATCTAACCCACCCCTTTCGATAATTTCAAAACATGGAGAATAGAATTTTCATGAGTCATTAGCTAGGGAAGATCACTTATAGGGGGAGCTTGTTGAACTGTGTGCACGTGGATAAGGGGAGCGCATAGAGCATGTATATTGGGGGAGCGGGTGGTTAGGGGGATTTACAAGTAACCTAAAACTTTACTATTTAAAGCTTATTCCTTATTGGCACTGTATCTTACATCTCAAGTATTATATGTCATGAACGTAATTTGATATTATCAAAAGGGAGTGTTTGTTGGAGCCGACGGTTCTCATATCCTAGTATGACAATATCAATTCCACAAATGTATTTGATCACATCTTGTGTTTGGTATAGTGTGCAGGTTTACAGGTTCAAGCGAAGCGAAGAACTCCAATCTGTGATATACCATCGTGCGCTAGCGCTACTATTGAGCGCTAGCCTAGTTTTAATCCAAATAAGCGCTCTAGATCCTACAGTATAACGCTAGCACTATCGCCCCCGCTAGCATCTTGATTTAACATGAAAAGGTGTCACAACCCGCATTTTCTCCGAATTTAGGAAACATCAGAGTATGAGAAAATACGCGCCATGATGCCACGTCAAGCAGGGGATAACTGCTGACGCTCAGGCAAACCAACTACAATCCCTGTGCAAGAAAATCATGTGCTTAATGAATAGAAAATCAGTTATGTTTTAGAGACCGTATCCCTCGGCTCAGTGGATCACCTAGTCCACAAAAGAAAACTATATTTATATGCTGCGGAAAGAAAAATATTGTAATTAGGTTTTACACCCTAAAGAGCGCATAAGGGTCCCAAGAGAACCACTCATGCTATGCAAGACCCTACATTTAATTTATATAATATATAAGAAAACGGGCTTTATACGTTGTTTGGAAAATAGTGATTAAGTTTTATAGAAACATGCCATTCATGAGCTTTATTTATAACAATAATTATGGTTTGAAAATAACTAGACACCTAGCATAAATCCTTCTCAGAGCAATTAGACTATCTCCAAAAAATGGTAGCAGCATAAGTAAATATATCCAGTACAAGGGCAATAACTACCAGTGGGCGCCAACAACCTGACACGAACCCACTGAAACATATGTATGTCTGTAAGAAAGTACTGAAAAACTACCTCACCAACACGGCAAACGGAACTCCAAAGTCCAAGAGACCACCAACCCCACCACTGCAAACTAGCCACCCAACTGGCTATGGCTCAGAACCTGGGGTATTCCAAAAGAAAACAGAATACCTCAGCAAGCAACAAGGTAAAAACAACTGCATGTAAGAGTCAACCAAAAGGAAGAAGTAACTGAAAAACATGCAGTAGAAAGAGTCACAACTATCCAAAACAGGACAACAAGAAAAGCACAACGAGCAAAGAAAACAGCAACAACCCAACTCAGGAACAACATCCTGCCGGGCCTAATAGGCTACCAAGAGCCTAAAGTGTTGCAAGCTACCAAGGAAGGAACTTCTAACACCCTAAACTGTGGAGAGTGGTAGTAGCAAAAACAAATAACGAGGAACCAGATCAGAGGCAAACTCAGCCCTCCATTCACCAAGTCCAAGTCAATAAGCTCGAGGGTCTACATGTGAAAGCACAAGGGACCTTCCACCCACACATGCCCAGCCCGTACCTGGAGCACGAAAACAAGAGTGACCTTGGCTATGTCACACAACTCCACCCCCCTGAAGAGCTATAAACCACCACTACTAACCACGACCCACGATTCGGCCTTTAAGAAGGTAAAGAAAACGGCCGACAAGGAAATACCAGAAATATAACAAGAAAACCACTCGGGAACGAAAAACAAGGTAAAGGAAGAGTGTTGAAAAGAATCAACACGACAAGGCGCTGAGTGAGACCCACTCAGTGCCTACCTAAACCTTGGCGATGAGTGAGCTAGCCTCACTTAAAGCCAAAACCAAACTCTAACCACAATCCCACTAAGGTAAAACGGAGCTCGACGATTGTCGACCGGAGGTCGACGATAGTCGAACGGCCCAAAGCAGAAACCGAGATCGACGATCTCCATTCAGAGATCGACGATAGTCGAACGTTTCTAAGACAGAAAAAAAAGGCAGGGAATTTCCAGTACTCGAGTAGTTGCCTACTACTCGTGTACCTCATCCCTCTACTCGAGTAGTCGCCTACTACCCGAGTACCTCATCCCTCTACTCGAGTAGTCGCCTACTACTCGAGTATACAAACATAACCAGCACTCGAGTAGTTACCAACTACTCGAGTACCCCAACCAGCTACTCGAGTAGTTGCCTACTACTCGAGTATGCTAAAACCACTACTCGCGTAGCTACAAACCTGCACTCGAGTAGTTGCCTACTACTCGAGTAAACCAAACCACCTACTCGAGTATCTCGAGTCCACTACTCGAGTAACCCAAAACCCCTACTCGAGTAGTTACCTACTACTCGAGTAACTCAAAACCCCTACTCGAGTAGTTACCTACTACTCGAGTAACTCAAAACCCCTACTCGAGTAGTTACCTACTACTCGAGTAACTCCAAGGCTAATACTCGAGTTTATGCCTTCTACTCGAGTATCTCAAAGCCACCACTCGAGTAATACACTTAGCAAATTCGGGAAAAGAAATCACCCCTCTCTCCTAACACTTCCTCTCGGCTACACCCAAACCAGAGCAAAGATCTGAGCAGAGATAAACGGCAACACGCCGGCAAGGTTGGGTTCCAACCGCACAAGTAGGGGGGTTCAAATAGGAAGAACTAAATCCTATAGTTAGCAAGAAAAAGATAACAACAAGGCCTCTACCCTAGGGCTAACAGGGATTTCAAATACAGCAAGAATAATTCAAAAGAAACTTGGCAAGGGCAAAAATACCACTTGCCTCAACTTTCGGCGAAGCACGGACGACTCTCCTCCTCTTCACACGGAACGAACAGTCGCAGCACCTAGAATTAATCTCACGGCCATTAATGGCGGAAAACTCCAAAACCGAAAACCCAAATCTCATCAAAACTCCATGAAAATCAAATATCTTACCTTCGAAACGAAGATCTCGGAGAGAGCAAGCCAACGCCATTTTCGGAATCGAATTTCGTTCACGAACAAGCCCGGAATCGCTGACCGAAGGAGGTACAAGACGGGCGGTTTTTCTCCTCTGTTCTTCCGAGAACAAGCCGACGGTTTCTCTCTCAAGAAAAGAAGAAGAAGTGGGTCGTCACTTCTTAAACAGAGCTTTTATACTAAAGCTACCCCGCCGGTTCAGCCTCAAAACCGAACCCTAAAAACGCCTAATCGCTTAAAAACGCCTAATCGCTTAATTATAATAAGCGAATACCAAAAAAAAAAGTAAGCCAATACACGGCCGCCACCTAGCAAGGAAAATAAATGCTCAATAAATTCTCCCGCAAGAATTTAATATTCAGCCAAATCAATTTAATTAATTGATCACAAATACTATTAACACACCAAACGACACGAAAACCGAATCACCTCGGAATTCGACGAAATTCGCACCGTAGCTAAATACCCAAACTACGAACACAACGGCGAAGTCGAAATTAACTTTCGACGAACAGAACCCGAGTTATACCCAAATAAAGCCAAACTCAAACATCCCCCCGAGAGGCCACACCGGGTCACCCAAAATGACACGGCTTGCTAGGGAGATCTTGCCAACAGGCTACCAAACAGGGCACTCAGTTCTAAGGAGCTAAACCATACTCCACACATGGCACAAGCCACAGAAATGCGTCATCGTAACGCCAACGAGAATACAAATAAACGCAGGAAAATCGGGGGCGTTACAGTCACTCCCCCTAAAAGAAAGTTTCGTCCCGAAACTTTACGCACAACACTCCTACTAAAGAAGGAGAAACAACAAATAGGAGTTACAAGAAGGAAAACATACCGATTAAATCAACGAAACATGTGAGGGTAAGCCCTCCTCATAGCCGACTCTAACTCCCAAGTCGCGCTTTCCAAATCCTGATTCTTCCATAGAACCTTAACCATCGGTATGGACTTCTTTTGCAGCACACGCTCCTGAGTATCCAAAATACGAACCGGCACCTCAACAAAAGAGAGGTTGGGCTCCAACTGGGGCACAACATCCAAGACCTGCCCACTACTGCGCACACACTTCCGCAATTGGCTAACATGAAAAACATTATGCACACCTGGGAAGTTTGCTGGTAAATCCAATCTATAAGCTAACACACCAATCCGTTCCAAGATCTCAAACGGGCCCGACGGAAAACTCCAAAGCAGATCTACGCCGATTAGCGTTCTTTTCATATCTCTCCTGGGCTATACGAAGTTTCTCCCGAATAAGCTTCACTGCGACTTCCATTTCCTCAAGCGCATCGGGACCCAACAAAGGCCTCTCACCAGCCTCAGCCCAAAACAACGGAGTCCTACAGCGCCTCCCATACAAGGCTTCGAATGGAGCCATCTGCAAACTTTCCTGATAACTGTTGTTGTAGGCAAATTCCATGAGTCACAAACGCTCATCCCACGCTCCACCGTGGTCTAAAATATAGCACCGGATCATATCCTCAACAATTTGGTTCACCCTCTCTGTCTGCCCATTGGTCTGCGGGTGGTAGGCAGTAGAATACCTCAGATCCTTACCCAAACCCTCCTGCAGACTCTGCCAAAAACGAGAAGTAAACCGGGAGTCTCGATCGGAAATGATGCTAACCGGCACACCGTGGAGTCGGATGACTTCATTCATGTATAACTCCGCTATCTTCCTCATCGGGTAATCAATCTTATAAGGTACGAAGTGAGCACACTTCGTCAATCTATCCACTATAACCCAAACAGAATCAAATCCCCTCGGGGATTTCGGTAATCCCGTAATGAAATCCATAGATATACTTTCCCACTTCCAAGTCGGGATCTCTAGCGGAGTCAACTTACCACCAGGTCTTCCATGATCGGCCTTCACACGTTTGCAAGTGTGACACTCAACAATAAATAGGGCTATATCTCCTTTCATGCCATACCACCAGGCAATTTGCCTTAAGTCACGGTACATCTTCGTAGATCCTGGATGGTAGGAAACGCTGGAACCATGAGCCTCACTGCAAATCATCCTCCTAATATCCCCGACAGCGGGAACGCAAAACCTGTCGCGGTACTTCAAAGTACCCGCATCATCGATAGTAAAGTCGGGCAACTCTCCCTCCTCAGTCCTGGTGAAGAGGTGCATAAGATCAGGATCGTCCTTCTGTTGCAGCCTAGTCAAGGAAATCCAGGATGGCTCCGCCACTGACAAGGCACTTTGCAAACTACAGCATCCTACTGAAATATCCATAAGGAGGAACTCCTCCACTAAACGATCGGCGGTGAGGTTAAAGATCTTTCCCGTCTTTCGGCTCAGGGCGTCGGCCACCACGTTGGCCTTGCCCGAATGATACTGGATTTCTACATCATAATCAGCCACATACTCCAGCCACCGCCGCTGACGCAGATTCAACTCCTTCTGCGTGAACACGTACTTTAGGCTCTTATGGTCAGTGAAGATCTTGTATTGAGCCCCATAAAGTAGGTGCCTCCACAACTTCAAAGCATAAACAACCGCTGCAAACTCGAGGTCATGCGTGGGATAATTCTTCTCATGAGTCTTCAGTTGCCTTGACCCATAGGCAATTACCTTTCCATCTTGCATTAATACGCATCC
The DNA here is from genome assembly GCA_039513925.1 of Platanthera zijinensis. Lineage (NCBI taxonomy): Eukaryota > Viridiplantae > Streptophyta > Magnoliopsida > Asparagales > Orchidaceae > Platanthera > Platanthera zijinensis. Next base: position 27,026,113 of record CM077097.1, read on the forward strand.
CAGACCTACGAGCGAAGCATCCACATAAACATCATAATCTACTCCCTCGGTAGGCAGGGTCAGGACGGGAGCAGTGCATAATCTCTCCTTTAGCTCTAGAAAAGCTTCTTCACACTTCTCACTCCAAACAAAAGCCACATTCTTCTGAGTCAGCTTGGTCAAAGGTGCGGCTAGGGAAGAGAAACCCTCCACAAATCTCCTGTAATAACCAGCCAACCCTAAGAAACTCCTGATCTCTTTAGGCGAACTCGGTCTACTCCAATCAATCACTGCTGCAATCTTTTCTGGATCGACCGAGATCCCCTCCTTGTTCACCACGTGGCCTAGAAAAGAAACTTGAGGCAACCAAAATTCGCACTTGCTCAATTTGGCGAATAACTTGTGGCTCCTCAACTCCGATAGGACCAAACGCAAATACTGCTCATGCTCCTCAGCAATGCGTGAATAAACTAACACGTCATTAATGAAGACCACAACGAACTTATCGAGAAAATCCTTGTACACCCGGTTCATCATATCCATGAAGGCTGAAGGTGCGTTGGTCAGACCAAACGACATCACCAAAAACTCAAAGTGTCCATGCCTCGACCTAAATGCAGTCCGTGGAATATCCGCCTCACGGATCCTAAGCTGATGATAACCAGAACGAAGATCGATCTTGGAGAACACCGTGCTACCACGCAACTGGTCAAATAAATCATCGATCCTCGGCAGTGGGTACCTGTTCTTGATAGTGACCTTGTTCAACTCTCTATAGTCGATGCAGAGCCGCATCGACCCATCTTTCTTCTTTACAAACAAAACAGGAGCACCCCAAGGCGACGAACTCTGCCTAATAAACCCCTTAGCTAACAGCTCATCCAACTGAACTCGCAACTCCTCTAACTCACGAGGGGCCATCCGGTACGGCGCCTTAGCAATAGGACGCGTACCCGGCTCTAAATCGATCACAAACTCAACATCCCGATCAGGAGGAAGACCAGGAAGATCATCCGGAAAAACATCGGCGAAACCACGAACAATAGGAATCTCTTCCAAGCGTGGCACGCCAACAGCGGCTCCAACCGCCGAGACTAAACAAACACAACAATCAGAAAGAAACAATCTCTGAGCACATACCGCAGAGATGACAGGAAAGTCCTGACACAGATCAGCATACACGCTGCCGGGCTGACCGTCATCCCAGATGAAGTCCAATCGCTTTCCTTTGCACTGAATGACCGCATCATACCGAGAGAGCCAGTCCATGCCCAAAATGACATCGAAGTCCTCCAGATCAATCATTTTCAGGTCCGCCTTCACCAGAAGGTCCCCCAACAAAACCGGGCAATCCAAAATGCCCAAATCTGACAACATAGATTATCTAGAAGGAAACTTGACACGGAAGGAATCCCGAATACGATCTAGAGTCAACCGATGACGCTCTACAAAGGCTCTAGCTACGAACGAGTGGGTAGCGCCGGAGTCAAACAGAACACGCGCCCAGCGGTTCTTCACCTTAAACTTCCCTATAGGAACACATAAACTAAGGTACTACCACAGCAATACCGCAACAAACAAGCAAATGAAACTACCAGGCTAGAAAAACAACAAACCGCTAACCTGAAATAACCTGGGTCGAAGTCTGAGCCTCCTCAGAAGAAATCACGTTCAGCTTCCCTTTTCCCTTGTCCACACGCGGAGGTGGAGCTAAAGCCTGCAACTGAACTGCAGGAAGAGCTGTCTGAACCTGAGGACACCTCGACTTGATAAGACCCTTCTGTCCACACTGAAAGCAGACTCTATCCTTGGTCCAACACTAGGCTGCATCATGCCCGGACCGCTTGCAAACTGAACAGGAGACATCTCTCCTAGGAGCACCCTGGATCGCATGAACCTGCTCCTTCTTCTGAGCTGCTGACCTCTTAAAACATTTCTCGACAGGATGGCCTGTCCGGCCACAGAAACTGCACACTACTCGGCTCCTCTTTCCCGGAACAGCATCGGGTACCAGGGGCTTCTTCCCCTCCACAGACTTTCTCTTGTCCTTTCTCATCTGCTGGCCTCTGCTCTTTGCCGTTTCAATAGCCTCAACCTTAAGAGCAGCCTCTACGACTCCAGCATAAGTCACTGACCCATAAGCACTGGTCAACTGCTGCACTTCGCTCCTCAAACCACCAAGAAATCTCTTAACTCGATCAGCCTCAACGCTGACCAAAGCAGGGGCAAAACGGCTCAACTTACTAAATTCTATTTCATACTCACCCACTGTGAGTTGCCTTTGCTTCAGATAGAGAAAGTCATTCATGAGGCGGTCACGCTCGATCGAAGGCAAGAACTTCCTCAACAACATCTCCTTAAACATTTCCCAAGAGCATCCAGCTACTAAGCTCTCCTTCTCTCTCAGCTACCAACTCTTAGCCAATCCTTTAAGCTGATAGGTGGCTAGCATCACCCTCTGGTCACCTGCGATCCCTGAATACGAAAACATCTCCTCCATGGAGATCAGCCAATCATCAATAACCATGAAATCTGCCTTCCCGTCATAAGTGGGAGGGCTCAGCCTATGAAACTGCGAGATGAAGGCCATCTCCGCTGGCACCACCACTGGAGGTCTCACGAGTGCAGGGGGAGGAGGGACAGCTAACCCCCCAGCAAGAACATGCGCACCCTGAGCCTGTCCTGCCACAACTGCCACCAAAGACTGAATTTGGGCTCGCACCTCCTCCAACTGTCTGCCCATAGCTTCGCTACTCTGACGCAGACTCTCGATCACCGCACCATTCTGAGCTCCGGACGACTCACCTTCAGACCGGGGAGTCGAACGCGTCGCAGGTCGCCTAGCCATCCTAAAATCATAACCACCCCAAATCAGATCCCCAATCAACGACTAGAACTCAAACACAAGTACAGACCATACATAAATAGATATAGGCTTAAAGCTGCTAAACTTGCTCTGAGAGTTTATCTTTTTAACAAAAATTTGATGACATGCCCTAACCTAGGATAGTTAACCATCACCTTGCTAACTCTCGTGCCTAGATCGGGAATGCATGACTTTATTTTGTTTTGAAAACTTATGAGTGTACATATGTCATCCCGTAAATCTTTAGCTTGGCACGTTGTGCTTATGCAATGATATGCTATGCATGTTTGTGCTATGCATTCTAAAAAGGCCCTAATGCATGTTATGAGCGGCGTACGCATGAAAATGTTACGCATCCCATACTACATAACATTCCCATGCAACGAAAAAGAAACGTGCTAGTCGCAGTCATGTGGGGAGGTTATGCATCCCATACTACATAACCCTCACATGTAGCCCCTATGGTGGATCCATATACGAACACATATTATGCATCCCATACTACATAATATGCCTCATATACTTCATGTTATGCCATGAGTGTAGTGTTCGTGCTTTTTCCAAGACGTGCTGAAGACATATCGATATGTGAATGACATGATGCTGAACTACTAAAGCAAACCAAGGAAGATTGCTCAACTAACTTGTCAAGCAACCTCCCTCTGATACCAACTGTCATAACCCACATTTTCTCCGAATTTAGGAAACATCAGAGTATGAGAAAATACGCGCCATGATGCCACGTCAAGCAGGGGATAACTGCTGACGCTCAGGCAAACCAACTACAATCCCTGTGCAAGAAAATCATGTGCTTAATGAATAGAAAATCAGTTTTGTTTTAGAGGCCGTATCCCTCGGCTCAGTGGATCACCTAGTCCACAAAAGAAAACTATATTTATATGCTGCGGAAAGAAAAATACTTTAATTAGGTTTTACACCCTAAAGAGCGCATAAGGGTCCCAAGAGAACCACTCATGCTATGCAAGACCCTACATTTAATTTATATAATATATAAGAAAACGGTCTTTATACGTTGTTTGGAAAATAGTGATTAAGTTTTATAGAAACATGCCATTCATGAGCTTTATTTATAATAATAATTATGGTTTGAAAATAACTAGCCACCTAGCATAAATCCTTCTCAGAGCAAGTAGACTATCTCAAGAAAATGGTAGCAGCATAAGTAAATATATCCAGTACAAGGGAAACAACTACCAGTGGGCGCCAACAACCTGACACGAACCCACTGACACATATGTATGTCTGTAAGAAAGTACTGAAAAACTACCTCACCAACACGGCAAACGGAACTCCAAAGTCCAAGAGACCACCAACCCCACCACTACAAACTAGCCACCCAAATGGCTATGGCTCAGAACCTGGGGTATTCCAAAAGAAAACAGAATACCTCAGCAAGCAACAAGGTAAAAACAACTGCATGTAAGAGTCAACCAAAAGGAAGAAGTAACTGAAAAACATGCAGTAGAAAGAGTCACAACTGTCCAAAACAGGACAACAAGAAAAGCACAACGAGCAAAGAAAACAGCAACAACCCAACTAAGGAACAACATCCTGCCGGGCCTAATAGGCTACCAAGAGCCTAAAGTGCTGCAAGCTACCAAGGAAGGAACTTCTAACACCCTAAACTGTGGAGAGTGGTAGTAGCAAAAACAAACAACGAGGAACCAGATTAGAGGCAAACTCAGCCCTCCATTCACCAAGTCCAAGTAACCAAGCTCGAGGGTCTACATGTGAAAGCACAAGGGACCTTCCACCCACACATGCCCAGCCCGTACCTGGAGCACGAAAACAAGAGTGACCTTGGCTATGTCACACAACTCCACCCCCCTGAAGAGCTATAAACCACCACTACTAACCACGACCCACGATTCGGCCTTTAAGAAGGTAAAGAAAACGGCCGACAAGGAAATACCAGAAATATAACAAGAAAACCACTCGGGAACGAAAAACAAGGTAAAGGAAGAGTGTTGAAAAGAATCAACACGACAAGGCGCTGAGTGAGACCCACTCAGTGCCTACCTAAACCTTGGCGTTGAGTGAGCTAGCCTCACTTAAAGCCAAAACCAAACTCTAACCACAATCCCACTAAGGTAAAACGGAGCTCGACGATTGTCGACCGGAGGTCGACGATAGTCGAACGGCCCAATGCAGAAACCGAGATCGACGATCTCCATTCAGAGATCGACGATAGTCGAACGATTCTAAGACAGAAAAAAAGGCAGGGAATTTCCAGTACTCGAGTAGTTGCCTAATACTCGTGTACCTCATCCCTCTACTCGAGTAGTCGCCTACTACCCGAGTACCTCATCCCTCTACTCGAGTAGTCGCCTACTACTCGAGTATACAAACATAACCAGCACTCGAGTAGTTACCAACTACTCGAGTACCCCAACCCGCTACTCGAGTAGTTGCTTACTACTCGAGTATGCTAAAACCACTACTCGGGTAGCTACAAACCTGCACTCGAGTAGATGCCTACTACTCGAGTAAACCAAACCACCTACTCGAGTATCTCGAGTCCACTACTCGAGTAACCCAAAACCCCTACTCGAGTAGTTACCTACTACTCGAGTAACTCAAAACCCCTACTCGAGTAGTTACCTACTACTCGAGTAACTCAAAACCCCTACTCGAGTAGTTACCTACTACTCGAGTAACTCCAAAGCTAATACTCGAGTTAATGCCTTCTACTCGAGTATCTCAAAGCCACCACTCGAGTAATACACTTAGCAAATTCGGGAAAAGAAATCACCCCTCTCTCCTAACACTTCCTCTCGGCTACACCCAAACCAGAGCAAAGATCTGAGCAGAGATAAACGGCAACACGCCGGCAAGGTTGGGTTCCAACCGCACAAGTAGGGGGGTTAAAATAGGAAGAACTAAATCCTATGGTTAGCAAGAAAAAGAGAACAACAAGGCCTCTACCCTAGGGCTAACAGGGATTTCAAATACAGCAAGAATAATTCAAAAGAAACTTGGCAAGGGCAAGAATACCACTTGCCTCAACTTTCGGCGAAGCACGGACGGCTCTCCTCCTCTTCACACGGAACGAACAGCCGCAGCACCTAGAATTAATCTCACGGCCATTAATGGCGGAAAACTCCAAAACCGAAAACCCAAATCTCATCAAAACTCCATGAAAATCAAATATCTTACCGTCGAAACGAAGATCTTGGAGAGAGCAAGCCAACGCCGTTTTCGGAATCGAATTTCGTTCACGAACAAGCCCGGAATCGCTGACCGAAGGAGGTACATGACGGGCGGTTTTTCTCCTCTGTTCTTCCGAGAACAAGCCGACGGTTTCTCTCTCAGGAAAAGAAGAAGAAGTGGGTCGTCACTTCTTAAACAGAGCTTTTATACTAAAGCTAACCCGCCGGTTCAGCCTCAAAACCGAACCCTAAAAACGCCTAATCGCTTAAAAACGCCTAATCGCTTAATTACAATAAGCGAATACCAAAAAAAAAGTAAGCCAATACACGGCCGCCACCTAGCAAGGAAAATAAATGCTCAATAAATTCTCCTGCAAGAATTTAATATTCAGCCAAATCAATTTTATTAATTGATCACAAATACTATTAACACACCAAACGACACGAAAACCGAATCACCTCGGAATTCGACGAAATTCGCACCGTAGCTAAATACCCAAGCTACAAACACAACGGCGAAGTCGAAATTAACTTTCGACGAACAGAACCCGAGTAATACCCAAATAAAGCCAAACTCAAACATCCCCCCGAGAGGCCACACCGGGTCACCCAAAACGACTCGGCTTGCTAGGGAGATCTTGCCAACAGGCTACCAAACAGGGCACTCAGTTTTAAGGAGCTAAACCATACTCCACACATGGCACAAGCCACGGAAACGCGTCATCGTAACGCCAACGAGAATACAAATAAACGCAGGAAAATCGGGGGCGTTACAAAAGGTGCTCTGGAACCTACCACGCAGTGCTAACTTCCTACCGCTCAGTGCTATCTCTCTCAACTATCGTCAAGTATGATTCGTCGAGACACTTGAGCTACTTCCAGGCAATAGCTGGGTACCGCACCGCGCTAGCATGAAAAAGCAATAAATAATATTTATGGAATATTTTCCAAATACGCAGAACAACTATCACATAAACGCTTAATGACCTACCGTTGGGCGCTAGTTTTACCACCGACGGTGGCATGTTTTTTCAAAGACATATAAAACGCATTTATTTTCTCATTCCTAGTATGAATTGAGACAGATATGAATTCTTTCTAGGTTCGGGAGCCGCCTCTGAGCACCATTCCATCGTCTATGTCAAAGAAAGAGAAAGTCGTCTCACTCCCATTTGTGCACAAATATCTCCGGCAAGCCAGGTACTACAACTGATGCAGGAAACCCCTACGCGAAGCTAAAACTGAAAATAACAAAACTGAAAGCCTAAGGGGAATTTGAGCGAACACCAAACGAGCATCTAAAACAACCTAAGAGGCATTTCAACGAACACGTGGTGTGCGTACAAAGTTGGAAATTTCGGCAGCATTTCGTTTGTAATTGCGCGATCTCACAAATGGGAAGTTTCCACCCAAACCTTCATGAACATACACATTCACTAATAGCACATCCTAACCATACATCTAACATCGCAACACATCATTTCCATCCACAACGAGGGCGTTCTGGACAAAAGCTTCGATTCGGAAAATAGTCCAAGCTACAACCCTCAAAACAAAATCATACGAGGATATACCAAATCCTCTTGATCCGCTCGAAACCAAAGGCTAAACAAACCCTGGCTTGCAAACGACCAAGGGGACCTACCCTTACGGAAATCTTCGCAAAAATTCGGTTGAATACAATACAACTTCAGATTTTTGTAAATGCTAGTGGCTCAATATTTAGGATAAAACTTTGAAATCAAATGTCTCCAAATGCTCACACATACAAGATGAATATCACACAAAAGTTACGGGATAGGAAATCGTTACCCAACTTCTGAAATTAAAGAGGAGGAGAGGAGGAGGAGGAGGATAGCTATGGAAGAGTCGCACTTCCAAAAGGGGTCACCGGAGTCACACCGGATGAGGAAGAGCCGAGCCGCCTTCTTCGGAGTCACACCGGAGGAGGATGGAGGTAGCCGGAGCAGCAATATCACCACCGAAGGGAGGGGCGGCAGCAAGCGAGCGGCGGCTTTGTCCAGGCGTCGGGTTCGGCCAGGACGAATAGGGGCGGCGGTTTTGGGAGCAAACTGAGCACTTAGGTTTAGGAGAAATTCTTTTTCTTCTTCAATTATCTTTTTTTTTCTCCACCTCCACATACATATATATATAATATTACACCTCTCCATCAACCCTCCATCACATCAAAATCAAATCCTATCCACCTAAAAAATTTGTTTTAACAAAATTAAAAACACATAATAAAACTTATAATTTTAGGACCTAAAATTATAAGTCTAATAACTTTTAAAATGAAAATTAAGGTTATGAGTATAATATTATTTCAACGATGAAATAACATTATATTCATAACGAAGAGACGAAATGTCGCGGCGGTGGCGGCGACGGTTGCGGTGACGGTTGCGGTGACGGTTGCGGCAACGACCATTGCGGCGACGTTTGCGGCAACGACCATCAAAGTCCTTGAACATGTAGTGGTGGCGGTCAAACGAGAAATCCATGTCGGCACGAACAAATGGAGGGGGTCCTCGCCATCAATCCTCCCCCGCTCAAAATCACTCATCTCCGATGAGTGGTCATGGAGGGAATAGCAGGAGACAGCAACATCCACAAGTAGCATAGCAGGAGCGGACATCCACGGGGCAGGACAAGCAGTGCGGGCATCCACAATAGAACATAACCTGTCAAGGGCAAGCACAGCAGAAAACCTCATAGGTGTGTCAGCATAAAGAAAAACAGCGCAGTTCTTACCATCCAATGCGAGAACCAGGAAACCCAAATGGAAGAGCGACACAGGAAAAATCTCACCTCTCAACCCACGAGAATTTGAAGTGGAAGAGAGAAACGTCGGAGAAAGCCGCTCATATGGAGACCAGATTTGCAAAATTAAATCCGAAAAATTGAAATGCGGTGAAAAACCGATTGCATCGTAAAAATCCAAAGTAATTGCATTAAACGGAAAATTCTTGAAAATCTCGAAAGGGTCGGCGCTCCAATGTAATACTTTTGTTACGGTACCCGAAGGTATCCACTCGTGGGCTAACCAGACTAAATTAGAATCATCAAATCTACAGTCAGAAGCTCTCGAAGGAGAACGGGCGTGAAAGTGATGCAACTCATAGATACTGGCATAAGGCAATGATATGTTTACATGCAGTTCGTACCAGGATGGACGAAAAATATGTGCAAATTTATTTGGCGGGTAACAATGTCATGAGGACACCAAATCAATAGGCACAGTCGGCGTGAAATCATACGCAGTCGCAAATGAAAACATGCCCGCCGGCGGATACTCACTAATACACAGCTCACTAGACATCTCAAGCGGAGGGGCTAATAACGACGATTAAACTACGCGGATTGGACTAAATAAAATCAAGTCGCGTTCTAGCAAGTCCGCTAACCGATCCAACAGGACGGATTCCTCGCAAGGTAAATCTTTCCACTCAGTAAGTATATCATAACAGCGTAGACTATGGCCAGCGGATCCATGTCCTAAAATAATATCAAATGTAGGCACACAAGCAGGAGGGACGGTCGGTAAAATCGAGCCCGGGACTAAATCCAAATCCAAATGAATCTCACACAATGGTGACTAAATCAAGGGACACTCATCCGGGAAACTCACGTCCGGGCAAACATCAGAATAATCGTCCAAGGATACCCTACCCTCAGGAGGAAACTCATCCAAAATAATAATTGAGAAGTCCTCAATCTCTGGCTTCACAGACAGCTCAGATGTAATTCCAAAAAAATCAGATCGAGGCTCACTCGACATAGGTTTCATAGACTCGAGAGGGTACTCACTAGTAGGGTGAACTGAAATATCACTAACAAGACTTGTACTGGCTAAAGGGGTGCTCTCAAAAGTCAAAGCCTCATCAACATCCCAAAAATCATCATCCAAGTCGCTAGGATATCCAGTATCCTCATCGTCAGAAAAATTGGCAGAATCATCGGGCACTATCGAACATGCCTGGATACTCTCATCTAACTGGACATCCTCAACAAAATCAGGAGATACCACACCAATGTCCAGATCAGGATCAGCAGCAATCTCAAATGTAGTCTGGGGTGGCTCCGAAGTGGAGACTAACATAGCAGAAGCCCTAGGCTTGGTGGGGCATGTCACGGCGTAGTGGCCAGTCACACCACAAGCATAACATAAAGCCTTTTCCTTGGCAACCTTAACTGGCTTCCTATGCCTAACTTTCGACTGGATAACATCCCTAGTCGTGATAACAATGGAAGGCGGAACAGGGGGCCTAAGATGCTCTGGTTCCTGCACGGCAGGTGTAGGTATGCACAAGATGGTGGGATCCTTTTGGGGCAAGGATCTAACGCGAGGCCGATCATCACTCCTATAATCAGAAAGCGGTCTAGTGTCCTGGCGGGGTGAAATAACATCATGAGACGTCCTCATACGGGAGTATGGGGGAACGTGCTTGCTCGGTATAGACAAAATCTTAGGCGGCGCTACACTCGGATAACCAGAAGACTGAGAATGGCAGTATGAGGGATAATACTCATCCGTCAACAAATTCTTCATAAGTTGCCAACCTACAAGTGAGCCAACGAGGGATGGTCCAAAACGTCTCTCCTCATTGACCCAGAAAGTCAGGGCTCGACCAGATAATTGCAATCTCGCAATGGGAATCCGGTGGGGGTCCACAAGACGATATTGCTCAAAGTAAACTTCCATATCATCTACCCAACGTAAGAAAACCCGCGGTTCACCTAACCCATCGTAAGTCGGAGAAGGAATTCTAACAGGCCTAGAGGTGCGCGATGGTGGTGTCGTAATCGCTGGACTAACCGTACTGGAAGGAACATGGGTCCTAAGCTGTTGCCTAGGGGCATCAAGATGCGGTGTCGGAAGCCGACCTCCAAGTTGTGCTAACATATCTATTATGTCATCACATTGGTGAGTCATCTCCTTGCGAAGGGCACCAATCGAGGAACATGGGGGAAGGGGACTCCCAACGCATGCCATGACGGACTAACGAAAAAAAAGACTCAAATTAGGAAAGCACTTAAAAACTTTTTTTTTTGTTTTTATATAACTTAAATAAAAATTTTAAAACGAACAAAACGTACCTACGTGCAAGTGGGGGGTAGCTTGGCTCGAGCGGATCGTTGTCAAGTTGAGAAATTGACAAACCTCCCTCTGATACCAAATTGATGCAGGCTACCCCTACGCGAAGCTAAAACTGAAAATAACAAAACTGAAAGCCTAAGGAGAATTTGAGCGAACACCAAACGAGCATCAAAACAACCTAAGAGGCATTTCAACGAACACGTGGTGTGCGTACAAAGTTGGAAATTTTGGCAGCATTTCGTTTGTAATTGCGCGATCTCACAAATGGGAAGTTTCCACCCAAACCTGCATGAACATACACATTCACTAATAGCACATCCTAACCATACATCTAACATCGCAACACATCATTTCCATCCACAACGAGGGCGTTCCGGACTAAAGCTTCGATTCGGAAAATAGTCCAAGCTACAACCCTCAAAACAAAATCATACGAGGATATACCAAATCCTCTTGATCCGCTCGAAACCAAAGGCTAAACAAACCCCGGCTTGCAAACGACCAAGGGGACCTATCCTTATGGAAATCTTCGCAAAAATTCGGTTGAATACAATACAACTTCAGATTTTTGTAAATGCTAGTGGCTCAATATTTAGGATAAAACTTTGAAATCAAATGTCTCCAAATGCTCACACATACAAGATGAATATCACACAAAAGTTACGGGATAGGAAATCGTTACCCAACTTCTGAAATTAAAGAGGAGGAGAGGAGGAGGAGGAGGATAGCTATGGAAGAGTCGCACTTCCAAAAGGGGTCACCGGAGTCACACCGGATGAGGAAGAGCCGAGCCGCCTTAACTACCCGGTTAACCCTAGGATAGAAGCCAAGTTAACCCAAGGATAGAAGCCAAGTTTTTTTCTCTTTTTGCTTTGCTAAAACTCTGTGCTTCAGTTTCCCTTTATGAGCCTCCACTCCTTGTGCTGTTTTTTCTAAACCCGCTGGTTGTTTCCACCATCAAGTCTCCAGATTTTTATTTATGGATTGGTGCTATTGCGGGTGGAGCCGAGAGAGAGAGAGAGGGAGATTTCTGCGGTAGTGCTCTGGTTAGAACCAGTCTTGGTAGGCTCTCGGGATTTGGCGTTGAGTGTGGTGCACACACTCAAAGCCAAAAGCCGCCCGGGTTTTGCGTTGAGTATGGTGCACACACTCAAAGCCATTGTTTGGTCTGTTCTTTTGCGTTTAAGTAGTGTGGCGTGAGTTAGAATATCCTTCTAAGTCAAAATCGACTGGAATCACTTAGTGATTCTCGCCGACTTCGACGAGAATTGTTAGTGATTCCCGCCGATTCGGCGAGAATCAACTTGCATTCCTGCCAACCTCTTCCGGATGGCGTTGAGTGAGTGGGCCTCACTCAACACCATGGAGTTTAGGCGTTGAGTGAGGCGGGCTCACTCAACGCCGTAGCCTTTTCCTTCCGGTAAGTACTTTGGCATTGAGTAAGTCGACCTCACTCAACGCCAAAGCTGTTCTATCATTGAGAATGGTGGGCGAACTCTGCGCCGCAGTTTATTTTCGCGGCTAAGTACTTTGGCGTTGAGTGAGTTGACCTCACTCAATGCCAAAGCTATTCAGGCGTTGAGAAGGGTGGACTCACTCAACGCCACAGTTGGGTTTTGCAGTTAAGTGCTAAGGCATTGAGGGAGTGGACCTCACTCAACGTCATAGCTGCTTTGGCGTTGAGTTAGGTTAGCTCACTTAACGCCACAGCCTGCTTTGCTGAAGGCGTTGACGGAGTGGACCTCACTCAACGCTATAGCTGTTTGGCGTTGAGTGAGGTTAGCTCACTCAATGCCAGAGTTGTTTTTACGGAGGGCATTGAGTGAGTGAACCTCACTCAACGCCATGGTTGTTTTTAGCGCTGAGTGAGGCTAACTCACTCAACGCCAAGGTCTGGTTAGGAACTGAGTGAGTGTGGCTCACCCAATGCTATGTCGTGTTGAGCCATCTCAACACTCCCTTACCTTGATTTTCTCCCCGAGTGAATTCCTTGATTTTGAGGTTCCTTGTCGGCTATTTTTTTTTCAAAAAGGCCGAATCGTGGGTCGTGGTTAGTAGTGGTGGTTTAACAGATCTTAATGGTGGAGGTGTTGTGTAATTTATCCAAGGCCACCCGTTTTTTTTATCTTGCTCCAGGTACGGGCTGGGCAAGGGGGTGGGAGTTCCCTAATGCTTTGACATGTAGACCCCTAAGCTTTGTTTTCTTGGAAATAGTGGTTGGGGGACTGAGTTTGCCTCCAAACCGGATCCGCGTTGTTTATTTTGCTACTACCATCTCTCACAGCTTTGGGTGTTAGACGTTTCTTCCTTGGTAGATTGCAGCATTTGGGCTCATGGTAGCCCTGTTGACTCTGAAGCTTTTTGGCTGAGTAACTGTTATGTCCTCGCACTTAGTGCACTTCTTTTTTGCCAAGTCTTGGGCAGTTGTGACTGTTACTGTTTTGTTTTCCCCTTTTACCTATCTTCTGATTGACACTTTCGAGCAGTTTTCTTGTTTTGCTTGCTGAGGTATTCTTTCTTCTTTGAATGCCTCAGGTTCTGGATAATAGCCACTCTGACGGCTAGTGGTGTTGTGCAATTGCTGGTGGTCTCTGGTGCCATAGAGATTAGTTCCATTGTTTTTGCGAGGTAGTTTTGGTGTTGTGTTTTCTTACAGACATACATACTTGCAAGTGGGTTTGTGTCAGTTTGTTGGCGCCCACTGGTAGTTTTATCTTGATACTAGATATGTTGATGTAGGCTACGGTGTTTGACACTATGGCGGCAAAGTGAACAATACATACGCCTCTCTACTTCCACTATTACTCTCACACGATAATAAAACGCAGCACACTCACGAACAATATTATCAACAAACGCTAGCGTACGGTAGCCACGCCGATTAAAGATCGAACAAACGACTATAGGTCGTTGTTCTCTCGAGCTAAAATGACCAATCTTGGGTCCGACCGAGCGATGGTTGTACCAAAAGAGATCTACCGAAAGGTTCGGTTCAAAAATGATAGATCTCTCCCAACAAAACGAAAGCGAGGCTCGCCAAATCCTCTCGGAAAAATTAAAAACTAGAAAGAACAACAAATACAATCGGAGAGAAAACCACGAATAGAAAAACGATTCCAAGACCACGCAAAAGCAATCCACCAAATGAAAATTTAGGATAGGAAGCACACAAAAAGTAGAAGATCTCGTTACCCAATCGGAATGGATGATTCTGATTCACTTCGAGGATCGCTCCTCCACGGTTCCGCCGGAGTCACGCCGGATGGAGAGAAACTTGTCCACTTTAGTCGCTTCACGCCGGAATGGAAAACTCACAAGGAAGGGACCTTGCTCTTGACCGAAATGTTCAAGAGGAGGGTGGTCGGCTTTTATGGATGAAAGGGGTGGTCAGCTATTATGGAGGAGAGGTGGCCGGTGGCTTCTCTTGGTGGTGGAAAGTTGGGGTCGGGTTTGTGAGTGAAAGGGTGGTGTGGTTTTGCTAGAGGAAGAAGGGAGTGGGAAAGAGGAGGAAAACCGAAGAAGGGGGTGGGGATATGGTGGCCGGCGGCCAAGAGGAAGAGGGGAAACTATGGGGGCCGAATTTTAGAGGAGGAAGAGAGGGAGATATAGAGAGGTTTATGGTTTCAATATTTTTTCATTCACTTAATAAATCATGAAACAACATAGCCTTATATAGACTTTACATCATGCATAGGCTTTGTGCAGCCCACTAAATAAAAATAAAAACAATACTAAATGTCTTTAAACATTACATGATGAAAATAAAATGCAAATATAAATAAACTAAATAATGTTAAAAAGCCTTCATCTCATGTAGCTCCACATCATGTAGTCTTCATCTTCATCATGTAGGAGAACTGTTGGGTACATTTGAAAAATGTGTACCTGATTTGAAGATGCCTAACTTAGCTTTATGATATACATCAAGGTGTATTTGATGTTATTTTGAGTTGACATGTGCAGATTAAGAAAGTACTAAAAGTACAGGAAATTATTCTAAGTCCATGTGTCGACACCAGAAAAAGCTATGTTGACACTTCAGAATAATTGTGTCGACACTTGAAGAAGGCTGTGTCGACACAGAGAAAGATAGTCGACCACATTTATGTCGACACTGGGAAGCAGTGTCGACTCACAGAAGTATAGTCGATCTCCACTGTGTCGACACATTGAGGAAGAGTCGACACATAGAGGCAGAAGTCGACAATACTTGAGTCGACACCAGAAGACTGAGTCGACACATATTGGCAGAGTCGAAAATTACTGTGTCGACACCTGAAGGCTGAGTCGACACATATTATGTTCTGAATCTACAACAACTGTGTTGACACACAGGACTTGTGTCGACACACTGCAATGTCTAGACCAAGTCATTTTTTGAAGAATGATGAAGTGCTTGAGTCGACACAAATATTCAGTGTCGACTCATTCTCAAGATGAAGTTCTGAAGAAGCTGAGTCGACTTAAAGGCAAACCAGTCGACATCATCAAAGACTGTGTCGACACCTAAGTTACTTATGTCGACACATATAGACAGTTGGTCTCGACACTTTCTGACAGTCAGTCTCGACACTTTGCTGTCCAAGACAAAGGCACAGGATCTGTTTGAAGATTTGACAGCTGTGGGTTGCAACAGGTTAACTGAAGCTGTCAGACTTGTCAGAAGACAGTTAGAAACCGGATCAGCCGGTTACCATGAAGAAGGTCTATAAATAGACATATTCAGAAAGCGATATTAAGGATTTTGATTTTGAGAGCAACAAACATAAAAACTGATTGAAGAATCAAATCAAGAAAGTGCAAGGCTCGGAAGAAGATCTTCATCAGAAGATCTAAGAAGACGATCTCAGGATCTGTCTAAGAAGAGTTCTATCAAGAATTCAGAACTATCATCAAAGGTGTTGGATAGAGAGGGATCCAGCCACTTGAAGAAGAAGAAGGAAGGCATCACTGGTTTCTCAAGAAGCTGTTTGGGAAATCAACTCAGCTAAGTTCAGATTCAAGAAGCTTTGAAGAAAGCTCAGATTCAGTTGATTTCATTCATCATCTGATCAAGAATTGTCTTGTCCTTTTCTCTCTCATCAAGGGCAAGATAATATAAACTCTTTTCTAATTTTTGTAGGGTCTATCAATATAGATCTGAGTTGTAAGCCTATGTTATAAAGGCTGAGTGTAGGAGAGTTGATCTCTGAGTGGTAGGGCTGTTGCCTGAGTGTAGGAGAAAGTTTTTCTCTGAGTTGTAGGCCTTGGGTCAAGGCTGAGGTAGGGCTATTGAGCCTGAGTTATATGAACAATTCTGGGTTCTGAGTTGTAGGAACCTTTCCAGGTTCTGAGATGTAGGATCTGCTGATCTGAGTTAAAGAGGAAGTTTGGCTGAATCTAGCACACTGCTAGATAGGTGAAGGGGGAAAGTGGATGTACGCAGACCTTGGGGAACCACTATAAAACTGTGTGCAATCTGTGTTGTATGAATTTCTGTGATTGCTGTGCTGTGTGATTCAATTCAGTTATTATATTCTTCCTAAAAGTGAAAACAATCATTAGAACCTATTCACCCCCCCCCCCTCTAGGTGTTTAGGTAGTCTTGAAAGTAAAACTATCAAGTGGTATCAGAGGGAGGTTACTCAAATAAGGACTTAACAGTCTGAGTTAGATCCCTAAGGAAGAATCAAGATTCAAGAAAATGGGTTCTGGAGAGAATCACAAGGAGTTAGGGTCAATGAAATTACCAATCTATAGAAAAGAAATCTTTGGAATTTGGAAAGAAAGGGTGAGATTGTTCACTTGGAGGCTTCTGACCCAAGGATATATATTACAGTACAGGAAGGCCCCTTCATTCCAATGAATGTATCAGTTCTTGATGCAGATATCCAAACTCCAAAGAGTTATTCAGAAATAACAAAGGATGAAATCATTTTGGCAACCATGGATAAAAGAGCACAGAACATTATTGTAAGTGCCATAGATGATTCTACATTCCAAAATTTGATTCACTGCAAAACCTCCAAAGAAATGTGGGACACCTTGATTGTCTACATGGAGGGTTCTGAAGAAGTAAGACAGGACAGGAAGTCTATGCTCAACCAAGAGTATGAAAGTTTCAGACAAGGAAAATCTGATAGCATAACTGAATGCTATAAGAAATTCTACAGAATAGTGAATGAATTAATGTCCTTTGGAAGAGTCTTCAGTACCTATGAACTGAATGACAAATTCGTAAGATCCTTGACAAAGGATTGGGACACTAAGATCTGTGCCATAAGAGAAGTGGCTAAGCTGGCAGAGATATCTCCTCCAACCTTGTTTGGAAAGTTGCTATCTTATGAAATGCAACTAATGGTGAGGAAGGAGGAAGAAAAGAATTCAAAAGGTGAGCATAGAGAAAAATCTATGGCCTTCAAGGCAGAAGCCACTAAAAAGAATAGGAGGATATCTCCATCTCCTCCTAAAGAGGTTGCTGAAGTTAACTCAGATATTTCAGACAATCAGGTTTCAGAAAGTAGTGACTCAGATGCAGATTTTGCTGTATTTACAAGACAGTTTCAGAGATTCTTAAAGAAGAAGCAGTGGAAGTCTAGTCCCTCCACATCACAGCAAGTTGATGACTATTATCAAAAGAATAAGTCATCAAGGAAGGAAAGGAGCAGAACTAAGCCCAGCAAAGCCACTATATCAAAGATTGTCTGCTATTGTTGTAAATGGGCCTGGACATGTAGTGGCTGATTGTCCTGATAAGAGAAAGGAGTCATTAGACAAGAAGAAGACACATCAGAAAGGCAAGAAGGAGAAATCCTTTGTTGCAAAGAAGGAAAAGAGCCTAACAGATCAATCAACTTCAGAGTCAGAATCTGAAGCTGAAGCATACATTGGACTATATGCTGCTACTGAAGAAGAGGAGTTCATGCAATTGCTAGACTCCATCTATGAACAAGAGGATCATCAGTGCATGGGACTGATGGCTGGATCAGAAGAAGACATGTGCCAGAATCAGTGTGGTCCTAGTAAGGTACATTGTCCTTCTATAAATTTAGTTTGTAGTACTAGTGTAGAATCGGCTACATCTGCATCAAGTGATGTAGATGGATCCGAATCTGAAGGTGATTTCTATCAGTTGATAGATAAGTATGGGTGAAAGTCCACCTAGTGTCAACTACCTTCACCTATAGGGGGGGATAGGTGACTTGCAGCGTATTTGCGGAATTAAAAGTGTACCTGCAGAATCAAAACAAAACACACAGCACAGAAAATAACACAGGCAATATATAGTGGTTCCCCGATTTGGGTACGTCCACTTTCCCCCTTCGACCTATCTCCCAATCCAGGGACGACTCGGTCACTTCACCAACAGGATTGAAATCCAATCCTTGCACTATCGAAAGGAACCCTTCCACACGTAGGAGTCAACACTCCCACAACACGGGTTGCACCCAACCCTACAACTAGGAACCAAATGTTCATTTACAATGAAAACGAAATTAGAGTGTATAAGAAAATACAAACAACTTAAAGATCTAAGTGTCCCTTTTCGTTAGACTACTTGTTCTCGTAGGCAATGAAAAGTCCACAACCCTAGATCTTTCTTGGAGAGAATCTCCCCGAGACCGGCGGCGGCGACGAGCGGCGGCTAGGCTCTCGGTGTTGGCGGCGGCAACTGAAAATAGCAGCAAAGCACTGGAGATTCAATCTTCTTAGCGAAGTCGGCAAGGTCTTCCAATAGTCACACTAGGATCGATCGTCTCGATCGATTCGGACGGGGATGGATTTCCCTATCTCAAAATCAAGAGACTAAAGATCTCTGGTTAGACGCGTGAGACGTTGTGCAAGACTTGGCTTCTATCACCGGGGATCTGGAGGAGATCGAGATCAGCAACGGTGGTCACTGTACGAGCGGCGGCGACAGAGACGGTGCAGGTTCGCGAATTTAGGGTTTTACGGCCGCTGGCTTTCGTATTCTGTATTCGTGTTTTTTTCACTGTACACCAATACTTGTGTATTTATACACTAGGTCATAAAGATGACCGTTGTGGGCCCCACCAAAGCAAAGACCTAAGTCCGGTTCGAAATACCGCTGGAAACCTGGACCGGTCCAGGGAATGTCGGAAATTTGCCCATGTCAAATTCGGCGAGAATCGTATGTGATTCTCGACGAATCGGCGAGAATCACTTACGATTCTCGCCGAATTCTACTTGGCGAATTCTGGCATCACAGGTTATACAGGCCGGGGAGAATCGGCGGGAATCACATTTGATTCTCGCTGAATCGTCGAGAATGCAAAGTCATTCTCGACGAATCGGCGAGAATCACTTAGTGATTCTCGACAATTCTGCCTTAAGAGGATTTTCTTACTGCGTCGAGACAGCCGGCCCAACCTGGCGAGAATCATCTAGTGATTCTCGACGACTCGTCGAGAATCACAAGTGATTCTCGACGAATCGGCGAGAATCACTTAGTGATTCTCGACGATTTACACTTAGACGATTCTCGTCTTTCAACCCGTGAGCTGGTCTTTGGCCCATCCTTGCTCCTTGTCTGCTCTTGCTTTATCATAGCCCTGTACTTGAAATTAAGTACATCCCAATAGAGAGAGTACACATAGGCCAACACACTGATCTGCTTAATGAGGGATTACGTCGCGCAGACCCGTGTATATTGACCCACTGCATGCTGACATTGGTGTGTACTTAGCGTAAAATAACTGCAAGCACAACTAGAAGAAATTCATCAAATACATAGTGAATTCATCTTAGCTTGATAGGAGGCTTCCTCAAATCCAGGTGATTGTGGATACAATACCCAAAAATCTCCCCCTATTTGACGAAGCCAAAATCCTACTAACCTAAGATGAATTTCGACACTTAAGACAAAATATGCATTAACCAAAAGAGTGAACAATAAACGTGATTAGATCAATGTGAGAGTCAAATAATAAACCACACACATGTATATATAAATATGAATATCCACACAGAAATGTTCACATGATCACATGATACGGAAAGTTTAAATGTGATAATAACAAAAGCTAACATCCTAAAGATCTTTGTCCTTAGCTATGTCTTCTTTAAGTTGCTTAGCTAATAACTTTCTGCTTTGTCGCTCAAGATACTCCTTGGGCTTTGGATAGTATCTCGGAGGAGGGGCTTTATCTGCCGCGGTGTTGTTCCTGAAAAATATGCTACGTTTAGCTTCAAATTCTTTATGCCGCTCCCATTCATACTGACTATATACATCATTTCGATTTATTTGCCCCCTCTGCAGTAACAAAAATGTGTCCAAGATAATAATCTTTGATACAGGACTCCATCTTTCATTCCTCATATCCTCCTCCTTCAATCTGATCTTCTTTTCAGTTTGCGTCTCCCTAGATGTCCCTTCTTGAATTTTTCTCTTGTCCCTGGCTCTTGCTATGGCTTCTTGATCAAACCAACTTCTTCGTTCAGCCCTTTCAGCAGCTTTCTTTGCCTCGGCTTCGCTCATTGGTACTTCTTCAGTCCTTATTTCACCCGCAGCAGTACCAGCAGGACCCACATCCTCAGGCGGAGCGACAGGAACATGTATTCCCGATGCCTCTGTTACCATCCAGTGGGCCGTTTCAAACATGTACCTATTCGAATTATCGAATTTGTATTTGTCAATTATTATTTATTAAGTTGATTAAAGGTGCATTTATTATTTGGTAGTTTTGAAAGGCATACCTATTGGTCTGATCGAAGTTTAGAAGTACTAACTCTTGAAGCCCCGCCATCTTAGCGTTATACGCTTCCTCCCCCTTTTTGGCTTCGGCGGCTATAGAGTTTGTATAGGAATGCAGAGATGCATCAATGTGCTTCACAGTTTTACTGAATTCGTCCAGCAGAGATTTCTGATTTGCGTTCAGCGTTACCATGTTGGCATCAAATTTTTGTATGGTCTGTGCCACAACATGAACATTTTTATTGACTACTGTCAGGTCGTCAGTATTCTTCTTCAGTCCTTTCATGAGAAGAGATACGGCTGTGCCTGCCTCTGTATATTTTTCATCAAATTTCTTCTCCATCACAGCTAGTTTGTGGTTGATCTGAACCACTTCTTAAGCATGAGATCCTCAGAGTCCCGCAGTCTCTTTAACACTTTGTTGTGGGATTTCTCAAACGTATCCTTGAGCTCATCTAGCATTCCTTGGACAAAATTAACAGTGTGATTTGCTAGGTTTGCTTGAAGTGGAGGAGCAGCAGGCAGACCCTGGTCAGGCTCCCCAGCAAAAGTACTGGGAGAGCTGGACACTAGAATAGAGTCCACAGGGGGGAGAGAGGGTTGCTGAGAGGGCTCCCCCTGCATTCCTGCATCCAACCTCTCAGGAGCTAGTTCCTCAGATGAAACAGCAACATCCTCCCGAGGATCCACCACTTTCTCCCTCTCAATTACTTCTTCCTCCATCTCGGTCTCCATGTGCTCAGGCTTATCTGCAGAGTTGTGCATGTATTCCTCACCTTCCTCTTCCTCTTCCACATCTGCCACTTCCTCCTCACCGTCTTCTAGCACAGTCTCCACAGCATCTTTAGCTATCTGAGAAATATCTGATATGATGTTTGCAGAAGAGTGTACAGGCTCCCCCTCAGTTCCTGCAATCAGTGCGTCAGGAACTTCACTGGGTGCTGCCATAGAGTGTGCTGGAGTACTGGTGTCCTTGGCCGGAGATGCTTCCTCTTGGTCTATTTCCCTGGCAACCTGCCCTATTCGCCGCTCCCATCGGTCGAATATGCTTACGTCCATCTTTTTCAGATAGTGCAACGGCACTCCTTTGCTCATGCCGAATGTATCTCCGTCCAGCTGATTCAGATAGAGGCTGATGATTCTGCCAAAGCTGGGGGTACGGAGTGTGTCTTTAATTCTTTCAAAAAGCAAGGCTCCCCAATTGAACCGCTTTCGGCAGACGATTGCGACCAGAGTCTTGAACATTTCCCCTGAAATGTGGTCGTGGGATCCAGGTTTGCAGATTAGAGCCTTCCCAACGATGTCAGACAGCAATTTTCCCTCCTCGTTCATGTCTTTCCTTTTGATTGACCTGGTCCCCCTTGCCAGTCCACAGAAGGATAGGGTCCTTGCTCTATCCTCTTCCTCCAGGTAATCTTCTTCTTCACAACTGGATAGCCGCAGGCATTGGGTCAGTTTCTGGCGGATAACTTGACCTTCTTCCCAGCCACCTTGCTCTTGATGGAAGTGTCTTCGTGACGGAGCTTGGCAGTTGCAAAGAACTCCAGGACTTCCTTATCCAAGATCTTGCATGGGTGCTCCAGCACGAACGTCAGTCCCGCTTCCTCGAGCATAATGATTATGTTCCGGAACTCGTCCGAGGCCTGGGAGAATCCGGTTCTCACGAGCTCGCATCCAGTAGTCAGCCTAACAGAAGTCCGTGGGGCCATAGCAAACTAGAAAGAAATGGAATACCAATTTCCAAGTCTAAGGATCTCCGAAACCAAGAGAGTGAGAACAAAATCTACACTAAGCTCAACACATGGTAGGGGACAAGTAGGAGATTACCTAGTGCAGAGAGGCAGTGAAGGTTCCGGAGAGACGGCGAGCCTGGGTGCGAGAGAGATGCCGATCCGAGTCGAGGCTTGGACGAAAGCCTGGTTGCGAGAGGAAGTCTCCAGAAGTGTCGTTAGGTCACCACGCAGTGCCGAAGGAGGAACCCGCTGGGAGGAGAAGTCGAAGGGATTCCCGCTGGGAGGTGTCGTGGGACGAGAGCTTGGACAGAGTCTCGGCGAATAGCTGGAAGTTGAAGAGTCGGCGGGATTTAGGTTAGATCGGCGAGATTTAAGATGAGTCGGCGGAATTTGAAGAGTCGCTGGAATTTGAGGAGTCGGCGGGATGTAGGTTGGGTCGGCGGGATTTAAATTGAGTCGGCCTGATAACACTTGAAGGTTCCATGTTATACCCGGGTTTATGTACCTATTTATGTCCGAAGGCTTCGTTCGACGATACCATGGTGGAATTTAGTATGAGGGAGATCGCTGAGATTCCAAATTTATGTCGTTGTCAAGGGTAAGAAAGTCTTAATAGGCATAATGGTTTCTTAATCCAACCAAGGGGTTCAAAATTTTCCAGGGCGGACTTATGGCTGACAATGTCAAACTAATCACTACTAACGTAACTGAAGGTTATCTTACGCTTATACTCCTTCCCTAAGTGACTGAGCATACGTGAATAATTTTTCTATATGACCATCCAATGTCAAAAGAAGTGAACTAATTATTAAGTGTGGATATGTCAACATACATAAATACATATATGGAATTGTTTATGCTTTATGGCTCAAACATTTACGGCTAATTGCTGTTACCTGTGATAACAAGATGTAACATTCACATTACCAGCACAGGGTGTATCAGGAGGTCAGTATGCATGTGCCTGTAATGAAGGCACTGCTCTTATTCTCGACACTTTTTCCATGTCATTCTTGGAGCATCTCCTGTCCGGTTCCCATCAGGATTGCGGGAACCCAGACCACCCTGCAGGAAAGAGTTATCTTGCCTTAGGAACCCAATAAGTATTGGGTCCTAGGTTCCTGTCAGCATAATAGTTGGAATGCCTCCCCTCAGGAATCCTGGTGGGAGGACTAACATTTACTCGAGGATGTGGAAGTCCCCTTGCCTTTGACACAGAAGAGTTGTGCCAACAATCTATGGCAAAATGACCCACTTTGCCACAACAACAACATTCATGAATGTTGTATCGCCATTTGTGACCTGAATGGGTGACTGAGGTAGTCATAGTTCTAGGTCTAAACGGGATAGAGCCGGATATGCTAACAGAATTGTCTCTTCCACCGTGACTATTGGAAGGGTGGAAAGAATGCATATGGCAGGCGTCGTGAGGCCTGGGAGGTGGTGCCTTCCTTTCAGTCAGCCCCTTCCAAGGACCCCATGAATCCCAACAACATGATTTCTAACCCCCCTTTCCTGAGTCCTAGGGATGTGAGAGGCGTATTGTGAGCTGATGCTGGCAGATTCATGACGAGTTGGGGCTGTGGCCGAGAATACAAAGGGCTCGGTGGAAGCCTGAGGTATTTTCCTCTGGGTGGCCACGTCAGCTGTGGCACTGTGGGTATTTCCACATGAGGGATGATCATTCTTGCAGTGACCATGGTTGTTCCTATGGTCATACCTGAATGCATGATGTGTGCCCTTCCTGCTCGGGGTGGGGGGTCTGAACACAGTTTCCCCATTTCTCCATGAATTGACGATTTGGGAGATCCACCCATTTTCTGCTTTTCATTTGATAGCATCTATCTTGGAAAAGTTAGAAACAATCCTCTTCTCGGTCTCTAGACGACTCTCTAGATCCGAGATCTTTGAGTCCTTTACCTTGAAGGATTCCAATTGGAGATTCATCAAGGTCTTCAGCTGAGCAATCTCCTTAGCTTGCTCCTCCACAAGTAAGTTGCTCTTCTGAAGGGCACTCTCAAGAGAATCAGGATTTTCAATCCTTTGATTGAAGCTATCCATGTCCCTTGCATCTCTGGAAGGACTACCCTCTGAATTGTTCCTGTCTTCAGGAACTTCAAGAGGAGAGGGGCATGAGGAAGAAGTTACCTGCTCCTGGCTTTGCTGTTCAGGGTTACCGTAAATATCGGCAGATACTATTGAGTCAGCTTCATCAGAACTGCTTTCCTCAACATCTTCTTCAGTCTCTGAAAAGGACACAGGAGCCCTGATACTGACAGATTGATCATGCCCTTTATCTTCAGAAATGAGGACCCCTACATAGGCTTCATCCTCTAGTTGACGACAGGTCCCTGTTTTCTCTGATCCCTCCATGAGGTCTGAGATGGTTTGCAACATGGACATGGCTGTCCTACACTTGTCCACTCTAGAGCGAGAAGGTCCAGACCAGACATCAGTGATGATCTAACGAATCACCTGGTCCAGGTTGAACAGTGAGAGCTCTGTCTCCGACATCTCTTTGGGACACTTGGGGATTTGGAGATCTTTCCCCGAGCTGGAAGCCTTCATGGGAATGAAGGGACCCTCTTCCAGAATGAGTGATGCTCGAGGGTCGATGGCCTCCAGATGAAATAGTACTCTCAACTTCCATACAGGATAGTACTCCTTTGTACATGAGGGGAGTCTTAGAGGAGGGACATCACAATCCAACTCCATGCTTGAGTCTGAGCTTCTTGTTGACACTGGTGGCAGGATTCTACTCAAGGAGTTAACCTTTTTGATGAGTAACCTCCCTCTGATACCACTTGAAAGTCCACCTAGTGTCAACTACCTTCACCTATGGGGGGGGGATAGGTGACTTGCAACGTATTTGCGGAATTAAAAGTGTACCTGCAGAATCAAAACAAAACACACAGCACAGAAAATAACACAGGCAATATATAGTGGTTCCCCGATTTGGGTACGTCCACTTTCCCCCTTCGACCTATCTCCCAATCCAGGGATGACTTGGTCACTTCACCAACAGTATTGAAATCCAATCCTTGCACTATCGGAAGGAACCCTTCCACACGTAGGAGTCAACACTCCCACAACACGGGTTGCACCCAACCCTACAACTAGGAACCAAATGTTCCTTTACAATGAAAACGAAATTAGAGTGTATAAGAAAATACAAACAACTTGAAGATCTAGGTGTCCCTTTTCGTTAGACTACTTGTTCTCGTAGGCAACGAAAAGTCCACAACCATAGATCTTTCTTGGAGAGAATCTCCCCGAGACCGGCGGCGGCGACGAGCGGCGGCTAGGCTCTCGGTGTTGGCGGCGGCAACTGAAAACAGCAGCAAAGCACTGGAGATTCAATCTTCTTAGCGAAGTCGGCAAGGTCTTCCAACGGTCACACTAGGATCGATCGTCTCGATCGATTCGGACGGGGATGGATTTCCCTATCACAAATCAAGAGACAAAAGATCTCTGGTTAGACGCGTGAGACGATGTGCAAGACTTGGCTTCTATCACCGGGGATCTGGAGGAGATCGAGATCAGCAACGGTGGTCACTGTACGAGCGGCGGCGACGGAGATGGAGCAGGTTCGCGAATTTAGGGTTTGACGGCCGTTGGCATTCGTATTCTGTATTCGTGTTTTTTTCACTGTACACCAATACTTGTGTATTTATACACTAGGTCATAAAGATGACCGTTGTGGGCCCCACCAAAGCAAAGACCTAAGTCCGGTTCGAAATACCGCTGGAAACCTGGACCGGTCCAGGGAATGTCGGAAATTTGCCCAAGTCAAATTCGGCGAGAATCGTATGTGATTCTCGACGAATCGGCGAGAATCACTTACGATTCTCGCCGAATTCTACTTGGCGAATTCTGGCATCACAGGTTATACAGGCCGGGGAGAATCGGCGGGAATCACATTTGATTCTCGCCGAATCGTCGAGAATGCAAAGTCATTCTCGACGAATCGGCGAGAATCACTTAGTGATTCTCGACGATTCTGCCTTAAGAGGATTTCCTGACTGCGTCGAGACAGCCGGCCCAACCTGGCGAGAATCATCTAGTGATTCTCGACGACTCGTCGAGAATCACAAGTGATTCTCGACGAATCGGCGAGAATCACTTAGTGATTCTCGACGATTTACACTTAGACGATTCTCGTCTTTCAACCCGTGAGCTGGTCTTTGGCCCATCCTTGCTCCTTGTCTGCTCTTGCTTTATCATAGCCCTGTACTTGAAATTAAGTACACCCCAATAGAGAGAGTACACGTAGGCTAACACACTGATCTGCTCAACGAGGTATTACGTCGCGCAGACCCGTGTATATTGACCCACTGCACCCTGACATTGGTGTGTACTTAGCGTGAAATAACTGCAAGCACAATTAGAAGAAATTCATCAAATACATAGTGAATTCATCTTAGCTTGATAGGAGGCTTCCTCAAATCCAGGTGATTGTGGATACAATACCCAACAATGGGGACTTGTTGCAGGCTCTTAAGAAAAGCAAGAATCTAGTCAAAGTTCAGGCTCAGGAAATTGCTGATCTTAAGGTGGCTGAAACTGAGTTTGAAAAAGTAATGGATCAAAAGTTAAATGAGATTGCCAAACTGAAAAATATAACCTATATTCAGATGGGGACAATCAAATATAACAATGATCAAATTAAGAGTCTGGAGGCCAGACTAAGAATAGAGAAAGATTTAGTGGCTAGTTACTCAATGCCAAAATCTGTCTTACCCTTGATAGATGAGTTTGTGGCTCAAAAGGGTAAGGCAGGATTAGGGTTCAAAGGTAACCCCAGGGCTGCCATATTCAAGAGAAAAGGCAAAGCTCCTGCCCAGCCACTAAACTTTCAGTCCCTATTAAGTTTAGAAAGGTGGAAGTGCCTTCTAACCAATATGATCTTGAGAATATTCATGGTCATATTAAGGCTAATGTTCTGATAAACATGGGTGTAAATGCCAAAAGGTCTACCCATGTTCATAAACCTCATGGTTATAAGAAATCTGTGGGTGAAGCTGCAGCAGCACCAGCATTGGACAAAAATTCTTCTGTCAAGGGTGTATCTAGATCTAGATACAATAAGTTTGAATGTTGGTGTTGTGGCAAGAGAGGCCATTTTTCCTTTGACTGCTGGCATAACACAAGTGTTAGGAAGAATAGTAGTCTACCAGTTAGAAGAGTTGTTGGTAGTTTTGTTGGTGCTAACCTGAACCAAGGACCCAAGACTTACATGGGTTCTAAGGGAAAGTAAATCTGTATTGCAGGTGAGTCCAAGTTGCCATGCCCCTATATGGTACTTGGACAGTGGATGTTCCAGGCACATGACTGGAACAAAGGGGCTACTGAAGGAGTACACATCTGTCAAAGATGGACCTAAAGTAATCTTTGGTGGATCTGAAAGAGGAGTCATCAAAGGGTTTGGTAACATTTCTTCTAACCTAATTACTATTACCCAAGTGGCTTATGTACAAGGTTTGAAACACAATCTGATAAGCATAAGCCAGCTGAGTCATTTAGGATATGACATTTCATTTGTTAAGGATGGATGTCATATCAAAAGATCAAGTGATCAAGAGATCATTTTGACTGGGTATAGGAAGAGAAATGTATATTGTCTTAATTTTGTATGTGAGAATAAGGCTTCTCCCTATGTCTTGTAGGTGATGATAATGCATCTCATTGTGTCAAGTGGCACAAGAGGTTGGCTCATCTTAATTAAAAGACAATTGTCCAACTCTTTAGCAAAGAGTTAGTGAGGAATGGTCCTCAAGTTAAGTGCATAAAGGAAGGGATATGTTCAGCCTGTCAAAAGGGCAAGCAGACTAAATCCTCCTTTCATAGCCTTGAAAACAAGGATTCTGTGAGGTGCTTATACCTCTTGCATATGGATCTTTTTGGTCCTATGCCAGTTCATAGTCTAGGTAGGAATGTCTACACTTTTGTGGTTGTAGATGACTATTCTAGATTTACAAGGGTGTTCTTTCTGAGACAGAAATCAGAAACCCCAAGTGTCTTACATAGTTTTGTAAAGCAAATTCAGAATGAACTGAACAGTACAGTGGTCAAAATCAGAAGTGACCATGGCACTGAATTTCAATCTGAAAGTATGACAAAATTATGTGAAGACTTTGGGATTCTCCAAGAGTTCTCCTCACCTAGAACACCTCAGCAAAATGGAATTGCTGAAAGAAAGAATAGAACATTAATTGAAGATGGTAGAACACTATTGAGTGACACCTCTCTTCCAGAATATTTCTGGGCTGAGGCAGTAAACACTGCATGTCATGTAATCAATAGGGCTTCTATCACCAAGAGCCACAAAATGACTCCCTATGAGATTATGAAAGGTAGAAAACCAAATCTATCCTACTTCAGGATCTTTGGTTGCAAGTGCTATATACTTAACAATGGCAAGTCATATTTGACTAAGTTTGCTGCCAAATCCCAGGAAGGGATATTTGTTGGGTACAACATAAATAGTAAGGCCTATAGAGTCTTCAACTTGACTACTCAAGTTGTAGAGGAGTCTGTTCATGTTGTATTTGATGAAACAAGATTAATCAACTGTGAGTTATCTTGTAGATCATATGATTCAACAGGTATAAGCCAAAGGATGGACAAGCTTTCCATTGCAGAAACATCAAAGGAAGATGGAGCATTGGAAAATGAAGGTTACTGTCCAGGGGGAGTACAAGACTCAATAGAAGCTGATGAAATCCAAGAGGTACAGCATGATGAAGGAGCTGGAGATGTTCAACCAGAAGGGAATCTACCTCCAACTACAAGACATTTAAGAGATCATCCAGCTAATCAGATTATAGGTGATCCAAGACAGGGAGTTCAGACAAGAAGCAAAAATCTGAGCACAGTTCTGCATTCAAGTTTCCTGTCTCAAATGGAGCCTAAGAAGTTTGAAGAAGCCATCCAAGACCAACACTGGATTGATGCTATGCAAGAGGAGCTGAATCAATTCAGAAGGTGCAATGTCTGGGAGCTTGTTCCTAAACCAAAAGGCCACAATATAATTGGCACAAAATGGATCTATAGGAACAAGTTGAATGAGAGTGGAATAATTGTGAAGAACAAAGCTAGGTTGGTTGCTAAAGGATACAGACAGGAAGAAGGGATTGACTTTGATCAAACATTTGCTCCAGTAGCAAGGCTGGAGGCAATCAGAATGTTCCTTGCCTATGCAGCATATCAAGACTTTAAAGTGTACCAGATGGATGTGAAATCAGCATTCCTGAATGGTGATTTAAAAGAGGAAGTCAATGTAGAGCAGCCATCAGGTTTTGTAGATCCTCTTAAACCTGATTATGTTTATAGGCTTAGGAAAGCTTTGTATGGGTTAAAGCAAGCCCCAAGGGCTTGGTATGAAACCCTGTCTACTTTCCTTATTGAGAGCAAATTCTCAAGAGGGAAAATAGATAAAACTCTATTCCTTAGGGAATCTAAAGGTAAGATCATCTTAGTTCAGATCTATGTAAATGACATAATCTTTGGATCTACTGAGATCAACCTTTGAAAAAAGTTTGCCAAACTTATGTAAGGGAAGTTTGAGATGAGCAGCATGGGGGAACTTAAGTTCTTCTTGGGACTCCAAGTAAGACAGACTGAAGATGGCTTGTCCATATCCCAGTCTAAGTTCACCAAGGAATTAATTAAGAAGTATGGTATGGAGTCATCCTCCACCATGAGAACTCCTGTGGGAACAAGTATGCCTATATGCAAAGATGATGAAGGTAAACCTGTTGATGAATCTTTGTATAGAGAAATAGTTGGCTCTCTACTATATCTCACTGCTAGTAGACCAGATATTATGTATGCTACATGTGTCTGTGCTAGGTACCAAGCCTGCCCTAAAGAATCTCATTTTACTACAGTCAAACGGATTCTGAGATATCTTAAGGGCACAACTAATCTAGGCCTTTGGTACCCTAGGAATAGAGATTTTCTACTAACAGGTTATTCAGATGCAGATTTTGCAGGCTGTAGAGAGGATAGAAAGAGTACTACAGGTACTTGTCAATTCCTGGGAGGAAGACTGATATCCTGGAGTAGTAAGAAGCAGACCAGTGTGGCAATATCCACAGCTGAGTCAGAATATGTTGCTGCTGGAAGCAGCTGTGCACAACTATTATGGATACAACATCAGCTTAAAGATTATGGTATTCAAGTAAGTAGAACACCTTTATTGTGCGATTCTAAAAGTGCTATTTCTATTGCTAATAATCCTGTTACTCATAGTAGAACTAAGCATATAGAAATCAAATATCATTTTCTTAGAGAGCATGTAGAAAGAGAAGACATCTCATTGGAATTTGTTAAAATAGATTATCAAATAGCAGATGTATTTACAAAGCCACTGGATGAAACAAAATTCAATAAATTTAAAATTGAATTAGGAATGCTGACCATTGACTAGTATATCAATAAAACTATCAAGTGATAAACTTTCAAGTGGTATCAATAAACAAATTGGCTAAGTAAAATGGTGTCGACACTTATAGTGATAAAGTATCGACTCAGTGAAGTCTGGTCGACTAGTCAGAGAAATTGTGTCGACACAAAGAATATGTGTCGACACTTAAGGGTCAAATAGTCGACTCATCCAGAAATATAGTGTCGACTTCACCAGAACATTGGTGTCGACACTTACAGATTTTGTGTCGACACTTGAACAAAGTGTCGACACAGAATTTCTGATGGTCTACTATGTATCTCAGGTGTCGACATATCCTCAATTGGTGTCGACACATAGTAGACAGTATTGTTTGTCGAGACAATAGAAGTTTGTGTCGACACATTCCATCTGTGTCGACACATTTAGACTATTTTTGCCCGACTTTTGATCTTCTTTCTTTAGAAGGTATAAATTTGTCAAGAACTTATTCTGTCGACACGCTTACAAGGTTTTCGAGACTGAAACCCTGTGTCGACAATCTCTCTCTTCTCTCTCAAGCTTTCTCGACTGATCAATGGCGCTAAAGGTTGAAGACAACCTGAATGAAGGATATGAGCTGGTTAGGGCTGCGTTCGACACCGCTGCACCAGAATTCAAACAAGTGATTTCCCTTATTGCTGAAAATGGATTGGAATTTCTGGTTTCTGAACCAACGAAGATCTGGAAGAAGGAGGTACTTGAATTTTACACTTCTGCATCAGTGGATTCTTCTGGACTCAAGATCAAATCCATAGTTCATGGCACCAAGGTCAAACTTACTCTACGGAGTTTAAGAAAAATTCTTCAATTGCCAAGCATTGAGAATGAAGAAGAGGTTCCAGCCTCTAAGACAAGGGAGGCTCTCCAATGGTGTGGATTGGATCCAACCATAAAGATTGGAGCAGCCATCAATAGAAAAGGAATGAATTCATCAGGGCAAATTTTTGTCTGAGATAGTTGGAAAGGTGATTTTGTGCAAACCTGGAGGACATGATAGGGTCTCAGCCTATATGTTCTGCCTTATGACAAGAATTGTTTTCAAAATTCCAACTGACTGGTCAGCAGTTGTATTTGATAAGATCAAGGAAGGACTTAAGAAGCCAAATCTGGCTAGGATTGTGAGTTTTTACCTGACTGGAGTCATCCCAGAAGTTATGCAACAACTTCCTGGGACTAAGATTAATCACATGAGAAAGATGGATATGTGATTATTCTCAAGATGGGATAGAGTTCTATCCAAAGAGATGCCTGAGGTGGACAGGCAGGATTTACCTGAGAAATCCCCAGGTCATGAACAAGGTACTGAGCAGCTTCAAGAAGAACAAGTTAGAGAACCAGCTGAGAACCTGACTAGATCTACTCCAGCTCAGAAAGAAACATTACCTGCACAGGTGCAGGGGGAGCAAGGTTATTCTCCTGCCCAGGACATTCCCCATACTGAACAGGTGCAGGGGGAGAAAATTTCTAAACAAGTCCATGAGGTAGAAAGGGAAAACCTACCAGAAGATCTAAATATAGCTGATCTAGATGCCTCATCTTCTGCTCAGGCCCAAAAGGAATTCACTCTAGATGAGTTGTTTCCTAATAATGGAATTGCTACTGATGGAATTGCTGATGATAAAATTACTGATGAAATTAAGGTAGAGAAAGAAATTGAGGTAGAACCAGAACTTGAGAAAGAGCTAGTTGTTGAGGAGGAGCCAAATATTGAGGGGGAGCCTGTGAATGTTGAGGCTGATCAACATGTCACTGAGACAGATAAACCTCCTACACCTCCTGAGAGAGTTCAGATAGAAAGCTCATCAGATTCTGAGAATGAAGAAGCCAGAATGGCTAAGAAGAGGAAACTTATTGTCTTCAAGAGAAGGAGCAAAAGCTATAAGCAAACACTACAGACCACAGCTCACCAATCTCCATCTGAATTTAATTACAACAAGTTCATGGTAGATTTGCAAGAGAAGCTGGATGAACAAAGAGTAGCTTTAGAGAAATATGTTGATGAGAATAATAAGTCACTTCAGTTTGACTTGGCTCAAGATATTAAATCTATCAGATTTGAGGTGAATATGAATAAAAAGGAAATGACAGATTGCTTCCATAAGGGAGGTAATGCTGTAGTATTTTTGGCTAAACAACAGCAGTCCATTCTTAGTAAAGTAGATGATATTGCTTTGAAGCAATGTTATGTTTTGGAAAATCAGCTGAGGATGAATGATAATCTGGCTGAATCTCACCATGAAATTCTTGATAAGTTGGAAAAGACTGCTATAGGGCTGACTGGAGCAAGAGCACAAGAGATGGTAGATTTTGATAAGAAACTCAAGGATGCCTTAGATTCAGTTCAAACTGCTATCACAACCTCTCAGACAGAGATATCTACTAAGCTTCAAAAGTTGAAACCATATTTTAAAGAGGGTGTGAATTATCTTGATGGCCAGATCAGATTTCAGAAGGATGATCTCAGAGACCATATTGAAAGAGAAGTCCTAAAGGGGGAGAGATTATTAGTTCATGCTGGCTCAGAACACACCAAATGGGTGACTAATAGTATTCGAGCCACATTGGGATATCCACCTTTATGTGATGATGCTATGGTGGCTGAGTCAGGAATTCAACAAGGTTTACTTGAAGGCAATCAACCTGAGGTTGCCCAAGTAATTTACCCCCCTGCAGATTTTGATATGATTAATCAGCAAGTACAGGCTATGTATAGTCCTCCACAGGAGGTTATAAATGTTGTTATTGAGAAAGTTGATACGCCTGATGCAAGTTTGAAAGAACAACAAGATGCTCTACTGTCCAAGAAAAGATTTAGAGAGCAAGCTGAACTTAGGCCTGACTTTGAGCAATGGAGTCCCACTTCAAGAAACATTATACTGACAGCATGGAAGGCTGTAAAGGATCAAGTCCAGGAAAGAGGAAAGTGGTATAATGAGATTGAATGGCAAAAGTATGAAGCTAGGAAGGAGGCTATAGTTCAATATAGAAGAAAAGCCAAGATGGGGAGGCTACCACCAGATGCTCAGGAGCCATGCAAATATTTTCCAAAGCCCTTTCACTACTTTGAGAGGCAAAGGCTCAAGGAAGAAGCTCAGAAGAAAGCTGATCTGAAAGGCAAGAAGCCTGCTGAGGTTGCTGAACAAGCTGTGAAGGCTCAAATTCAATCTGGCAAAGGAATTGTCATTAGAGAGCCTGATCAGTCTTAGCTTAAACTTACCAGTCCTTTCAATTGTTTTGTAATGTTAAGTCATTCAATGTAAACATCTGTAACAAACATTTCCAAGTTAAAAACAAAACATTGTTCTGTAATCATTTATTAATGTTCATCTTTATTCTGTGATGAATTTGATGTATGTTTTGTTTATTAAAGTATTCCTGTAATGTCATGTTTATATACAACATCATATTATATTTTTTAAGTGGTGTATATCATTAGCTAAAAGGGTTATGACTTCTCCAAATAGGGGGAGATTGTTGGGTACATTTGAAAATGTGTACCTGATTTGAAGAAGCCTAACTTAGCTTTATGATATACATCAAGGTGTATTTGATGTTATTTTGAGTTGACATGTGCAGATTAAGAAAGTACTAAAAGTACAGGAAATTATTCTAAGTCCATGTGTCGACACCAGAAAAAGCTATGTCGACACTTCAGAATAATTGTGTCGACACTTGAAGAAGGCTGTGTCGACACAGAGAAAGATAGTCGACACATTTATGTCGACACTGGGAAGCAGTGTCGACTCACAGAAGTATAGTCGATCTCAACTGTGTCGACACATTGAGGCAGAGTCGACACACAGAGGCAGAAGTCGACAATACTTGAGTCGACACCAGAAGACTGAGTCGACACATATTGGCAGAGTCGAAAATTGCTGTGTCGACACCTGAAGGCTGAGTCGACACATATTATGTTCTGAATCTACAACAACTGTGTTGACACACAGGACTTGTGTCGACACACTGCAATGTATAGACCAAGACATTTTCTGAAGAATGATGAAGTGCTTGAGTCGACACAAATATTCAGTGTCGACTCATTCTCAAGATGAAGTTCTGAAGAAGCTGAGTCGACTTAAAGGCAAACCAGTCGACATCATCAAAGACTGTGTCGACACCTAAGTTACTTGTGTCGACACATATAGACAGTTGGTTTCGACACTTTATGACAGTCAGTCTCGACACTTGAGAGAGGAAGTTGTCTACCTAAATCACCTAGAGGGGGTGAATAGGTGAGATGTGCGTCTATTTGCGGAATAAAAAATTAAGGAACCAGCACAGCACAATACCAAGCAATCACAGACGACAAAAGATTTATAGTGGTTCCCCAACCTTGGGTACGTCCACTTTCCTCACCAATCTAGTAAACCACTAGACTTGCTACTCCACTATCTCGGATCAAAACGATCCTACACCTCGGAACAACGTTCCTACAAAAACTCGATCCCAAAATGGATCTACACTCGGAAGATAAAACTTCCTACAAGTCTCGGAGAAAAAGCTCCTACACAATAATTTGTTTTAAAAAGAATACAAACAATAATGATCTCAGATCTGGATCTTGACAGTCTTCTTCCTTAAGAACTTTGGCTTGATCAGAAAAGTTGAAGACGACTTGAGAGAGATCCACAAATCTAAAAAACTGAATCACCTCGATCGAGAGAGTAGATCTAGAATCTTTAAAGCGCGGCGAGATCGAGTGATTTACTTGCGTCTGGATCGCTGAAGAATCAGAGTTGCAAACAGAGATCGGAGATTGTCGATCCAGAGCTTCTTCCGTGAACGTTAATGGCGGCGGCGGCGACTTGAAGAATTAGGGTTCACGGGATTGTTCTCTTTCTCTTTCTTAAAAATAATAATCTCTGAAGGAATTGATTATAGTCAAATCTGAAATGACCTATTTATAGGTAGACTCCAACGGTCATAAGAATAATTAATGATGACACGTGGACCTATCAGAAAGGATCAAATCGAAATGTACAGTGACATTGACTTAGAGAATTTCAGGAAAGATTTGAACAGACATACTCGAGTCATAGAAGATACATACTCGAGTATCAGATGGTATATACTCGAGTGGAAAAGAATTGGCATACTCGAGTAAGAGAAGTTATATACTCGAGTGATCCAGAGATCAATACTCGAGTGATGTACGAACTACTCGAGTATGAGAGTAGATACTCGAGTGAAAACACTTAGAAAAATTTCAGATAAAGTGTGAATAAATACTCGAGTACAAGAGTTGCAGATACTCGAGTGAGAGAAAAAGAACTACTCGAGTATATTAGGAGAACTACTCGAGTGAGGGGAAAATGAACTACTCGAGTATCTTAGAACAACTACTCGAGTAAACATTGACTTACTCGAGTATGAAAAATAACTACTCGAGTACAGAGTCACTTACTCGAGTATATAGGGAACTACTCGAGTATGTGGACTTAGAATATTTCTGAAATGGGAAGAACAGAACTACTCGAGTATAAACAAGGCACTTACTCGAGTAACTAACCAACCACTCGAGTACAAGTTATCACTTACTCGAGTGAATACAGTCTACTCGAGTATGTAAACCAACTTACTCGAGTACAGACCCACTTACTCGAGTATACTAGAGAAGTACTCGAGTATGTGGACTTAGAAAATTTCTGGATTAAGAACAGAAGGATTTACTCGAGTATAAGAAATGATCTACTCGAGTGACTGACTATCTACTCGAGTATAAACTTATCTACACGAGTATATAGAGTCTACACGAGTATGTCCAAGGATCTACTCGAGTACTAAGTCACTTACTCGAGTATATGAAGGGTACTACTCGAGTATGTGGACTTAGAAAAATTTCTTCTAAAAGACATACTTCAATACTTGAGTCCACCATTTCAAGTGCATGTAGGAAGTGTATCCCAATAGAGAGGCTATACATAGGCCAACACTTTGGATCACACAATGAGGGATTACATTGTATGGTCCTGTGTTTGGTGACCCATTATAGACTGACATTGGTCTACACTTGGCATTAAGGACCTGCACACATACAACTCAAACACAGCATCAAATACACCTTAATTCATCTTAGTTCAAGGTCTGACCTCCTACAAATCTGAGGTATTATGGAGACAAATCCCAACAATCTCCCCCTATTTGTAGATGTCAGCATTCTCTATACTAAGGTGAATTATTCAGAGTAAAAAGAACAATACACATATACTTAAAAAAAATAAGCTAAAGCAGGATAACTAATGAAATAGCCATAATCAGGATCAATTATATATATAGAGTTGTTTTTAACAAAAAGAATCCATTTCCACATTCTCTTTACTCAAGAGGGTCCTTCCTTATGCATCCTTTCTCTCTTCAGCTCTTGCCTCTCTAGGTAACTGAAAGGCTTGGGAAAGTAAGTTCTGGGCCTAGGAGGAGCAGCTGGATTATTGTGTCCCCAATTCCTGTCATGAAGTCTGATTTTGATTTGGGACACTTCATAGGCTTTCCATTCTGAATGACTGTAAAACTGGTCTCTGTTCTCACCAAGATCTGTAACCAATTTTAGGGTATCAAGGATTAGGGATTTGGAGGTTGGACTCCAAACTTCAGAATGAATAATTGGTGGTCTGCTTTCAGAAGCTAGGGCAGGATCTCTATTGGGTGCAGAACGACTGGCAGAAGCACCTTCACCATATTTTCTCTTCTTCCTTGGAGCTGGAATTTCATCTTGCCACAAATCAGTATAGGTGAGAGGGGGCTCAGTCACATCACCCTCAGGTCTAGGTGAGAAAGCTGGCACACCTTCTGGAATGGCTGCCTGGGCTGGAGCATCTGCAGGAGGTTGTGCTTCAAGAGGATTCAAGAAGTGTGGAATGATGGCAGGGTTGAGCTGGGCATTAGGGAAATTCATGTTGTGCAGCCAAACAGCAGTGTCATAGGAATAAAATTTCACAGACTAGAGATAGGAGAGAATATCTGCTTTCATTTTATTTACAAGACCATCCACAGTAGCTTGAGCTTGGTTAGATAGTGTTTCAACTTGTTCTTTTACAACTGCTTGAGCTTGCTCAGATAGTTTTTCCACTTGTTCTTTTACTATCTTCTCCCCCTTGGTGATATCTACAGATAGCTGAGCTATAGCTTCATCCCTGAACTTGCCAACTTCTTCATAGATTTTCATAAGATTGGCCTCAGCATGCTTGTCCAACTGGATCTGATTATTGGCAACAGTTTCTTGTTGATTTCTCAGTTCACCTATGCTTGTGATAGTGTGATCTATGGCCTTGCCACCTAGCTGGAACAACCTTTTTAGCTCATCAGTATTGGCCTGGATTTCTGCAAAGCCTCTACTCATCTCTTGTTCAAGAGTAGTGACTTTGTTATTGACTGATGCTAGAGATTCATCAAAGTACTTTCTCTGTGCAAGGAGCATCTGTTCAATTTGACTTACCATATCTGAAGAAGAGGGGGCTGAGGTTGGTGCAGGAATTGAAGGAGCAGGAGCAGGAGTAGTCCAAGGAGGAATTTCTGTAATGACCACTGAGCTGACAGCTCTTTTGAAGGGTTCTATTTCAACAGTTTCTTCTGTATTTAGGAAGGATGGCATGGAGAAATCCAAAGTCCTCAGAGGTGCCTCCACAGGATCTGGAGACATTTCCTCATCATCAGACAAGAGAATATGATCAGATTTGCTGGGCTCACTATCAGGAGACTTGGCAGGAGACTGGACTGGAGTCTGAACTGGAGTCTGAACTGAAGTCTGAACTGGAGTCTGAATGGGAGACTTGGCAGCTGATCCACTCTGAAAAAGAGGAGCATCTGAGCTGAGCTCATCAATGAATCTGTTTATATCTTCAGCTGTAGTCAGTAAAGCTGTTGTATCTGGAATCTCTGAGTCAGGAATTGCTGATTGAGGATCTGCTGGAGGAGGAGAGACTGGAGGAGTAGAAACTCTTACCTCTGCTAGTTCTGGAATCACTGATTCTGAAGAAACTTGATGCTGAGGAAGAGAAGAGGCAGGCTCCCCCTCAACTATTGCACCAGAGGTAGCAGTAGTTTGATGTAGAGGAGGAGATGGAATCCTGTCTTCAGGTAAACTGGTTTCTTGGTGAGTTTCTGAGATGGCATCAGCCTTTGAAGTTTGGGCAGAATTCAGGATCTTAATGTCATACCTCTGTATGGAAGAGATGGAAACTTTCTTCATGTGGTGAAGAGGAGTCCCTTTGGAGAAGTCAAACACTGTAGGATTAATCTCATGGAGGAGGAGTGAGATAATCCTAGCATAACTTGGATGTTTCACGCTCTCTCGGATCTTATCCAGTATCATCATTCCGAACTGGAATTTCTTCTTGCAGACTATGGCTTGCATAACGTCGAATAAATTTTGGGATATATCTCTTATGGAGTATGTCTTGCACCATAGGTTTTTGGCGATAACATCAACTAGAAACTTGCCTTCTGAATTAAACAAAGACCGATTCAAGGTTTCACCTCCACCTTCAGGATCTCGACCACAAAATAGGGAAGTACGGTCGGCATCTTCCTTTTCTAGGTCGTCTTCTTCGTCAACCACGGGCATCCGAAGCAGAGTGGCGACTGAAGTTTTATCCAAACGAATCTCAAGTCCTTTTACCTTTGATTTCAGAATTGTGCCATTATGTCTAACCTTCAGATTTCTGTAAAATTCTTCAACATCAGGAAGCAAGAGACGGTAGGGTTCTTGAAGAACGAAGGACAATCCGGTGGTGTCCAAGAGAATCAGTAAATTTTTGAAGTCATCCGAAATAACTGCAATACCATCTGTCACGAGTTTGGAGCCGATTCCAATCTTGGAGGAGGGAGCCATCAACGATTCTGTAGTACGAAGGAAAAAAGAGAGGAGGAAGACAAAACTCTGCCACTGTTCTGGAAGACGAAGGGACGGCGGCTACTCGAGTGAAATGAGAAGTGGAAAGGATTTCTGATTTTTCTAAATATATATATGACCCTAATTAGGTTTAAGGAGGAGTACTGAAAATAAAATCATACCTGATATGGAGCGCCAAAACTTTGGTGCGAATAGATGAAAAGAAAAAAAAAGATTTTCAAATTCTGATTCCCGTATACTCGAGTAGGTTTCGCTATACACGAGTATGAGATGGAGTATACACGAGTAGATCAAGTAACATACACGAGTAGGTTACCAACTACTCGAGTATGTCAATTTTGGCACTCGAGTATTTCCGTTTACTCGTGTATATGTCTCTATGTACTCGAGTATATCACTTTGAAATACAATTTTCTTGGGAGAGATTTACTGCCACCAATATCTTCAACTCTGAGCCTGTCTGTGAATCCACCATTACTATTCCTCTTTGTTGAGCAGTCCGAGTTCCATTTTGAAGAACGAGAACTTGCACTCGTCCAGCGGCTTCGTGAATATATCTGCCACTTGCCTGTCTGTGGAGACATATTGTAGATCTATGTCTCCATTCTCCACATGCTCCCGGATGAAGTGATAGCGAAGCTCTATATGCTTGGTCCGGCTGTGGGAGACTGGATTGTTGGCAATTGCTATAGCACTGGATGAGTCGCAAAATAAAGGAATGTTCTGGAACTTCATGTTGTAGTCTTCAAATTGATTCTTGATCCATAAGAGCTGTGCACAACAGCTACCTGCAGAGATGTATTCTGATTCAGCCATTGAGATGGATACACAGTTCTGCTTCTTACTGCTCCAGGAAATAAGTCTCCATCCGAGAAATTGGCAAGTCCCGGAAGTGCTTTTCCTGTCGTCTTTGCTACCTGCAAAATCTGCGTTTGAAAAACCAATTAGTTCACTATCATTACTTCTTGGGTACCATAAGCCAAGATTTGGTGTTCCTTTGAGGTATCTCAGGATTCGCTTTGCAGCGATGTAGTGAGATTCCTTAGAGTTCACCTGAAATCTAGCACATACACATGTTGAGAACATTATATCTGGTCTACTCGCAGTAAGGTAGAGCAAGGACCCAATTATGCTTCTGTACTTGGTTTCATCAAAAGGTTTCCCTTTCTCGTCCTTGTCCAGAGACATAACTGAGGCCATTGGAGTCCTCATAGAGGTTGCATTCTCCATTCCGAATTTCTTAAGCAGCTCTTTGGTGAACTTGGTCTGTGAGATGAAAATTCCATCCTCAGATTTTTTCACTTGAAGCCCTAAGAAATACTTCAGCTCTCCCATACTGCTCATTTCAAACTTCCCTTGCATAAGTTTAGAAAACTTCTTGCAGAGGTTGTTGTCTGTAGAGCCGAAAATAATGTCATCGACATAGATTTGCACTAGCAAAATCTTGCCTTTTATTTCCCTAAGAAATAATGTCTTGTCTATCTTTCCTCTCGTGAACTTGTTCTCAAGAAGAAAGGTAGACAGCGTCTCATACCAAGCTCGAGGAGCTTGTTTAAGACCATATAGTGCTTTTTGCAGTAAATAAACGTAATTAGGAAAGGTTGAATCAACAAAACCTGGCGGTTGCTCTACATACACCTCTTCCTTTATGTCACCATTTAGGAAGGCGGACTTAACGTCCATCTGATAGACGGTAAAGCCCTTAAGTGCAGCGTAGGCAAGAAATAACCTGATCGCTTCCAGTCTCGCTACTGGAGCATAAGTCTGGTCGAAGTCGATTCCTTCTTATTTACGATATCCCTTGGCGACAAGTCTAGCTTTATTCTTTATAATAGTTCCATCTTCATCCATCTTGTTCCGGTAGACCCATTTTGTCCCGATGACGTTCTTATGCTTGGGTCTAGCAACAAGTGTCCAAACTTTGCATCGTTTGAACTGATTCAATTCTTCTTCCATGGCTAGAATCCAGGATGCGTCGGAGTTGGCTTCCTCAAATTTCTTTGGTTCAACCTGTGAGAGAAAACTTAAGTGTAAATTCTCGTTAGTTGTACCTCGACGAGTTCTGACGCCATCCCGAGGATCTCCTATTATTTGGTCAATAGGATGATCCTTCAAGTGTCTGAACTCTAAAGTCCTTGCATCTGGGATTTCTTCAGCCACTGGAGTTGCATCTTCAGCTGGGATGTCTTCTTCATCTTGATCATCTACCTCTCCAATAGTGGTTGTAGAGGTGATCTTGATGAACGTCTCATCTTTATCTTCAATAGGTTCATCCAAGCTAAGTTCTTTCAACTTTGTACCTGCATCTACAATAGGCAGACTAGACGAGTTGCTTTGCAATAGACTCGTCTCATCAAATACAAGATGTATCGACTCTTCCACCACCAGAGTTTTTCTATTGAATACTCTATAAGCCTTACTATGGCTACTATATCCTACAAAAATACCTTCAAAGCTTTTCTCGCTAAACTTTGTAGTGTGATACTTGCCATTGTTAAGTACGAAGCACTTACAGCCAAAGATTCTAAAGTATGAAATGGTTGGTTGCCTGCCTTTTAGAAGTTCGTAAGGAGTCTTATCATGGTTCTTGTTGATGAGTGCTCGATTTTGCACGTGACAAGCGGTGTTGTCGGCTTCAGCCCAGAAATACTCCGGAAGTGAGGCATCACTCAACATGGTCCGACAAGCCTCTATGAGTGTTCTATTCCTTCTCTCAGCTACTCCATTTTGCTGTGGAGTGCGAGGAGAGGGAAACTCATGAAAGATACCTTGACTTTCACAAAATTCTGTCATGGCTCCAGATTTGAATTCCGTTCCATTGTCACTTCTGATTTTGACTACGGAACAGTTGTATTCATTCTGGATCTGCCTCACAAAATTAGTGAAAATACCGAAGGTATCTGACTTGTGTTTCAGAAAGAACACCCACGCAAAGCGCGAGTAATCATCCACAATAACCAACATATATTCCTTACCTCCCAAACTTCTAACCTGCAGTGGACCAAACAAGTCCATATGGAAAA
The DNA here is from genome assembly GCA_039513925.1 of Platanthera zijinensis. NCBI lineage: Eukaryota > Viridiplantae > Streptophyta > Magnoliopsida > Asparagales > Orchidaceae > Platanthera > Platanthera zijinensis. The sequence goes on from CM077097.1 coordinate 27,068,976, forward strand.
GCTGCAAACTTCTATTGGAATCCTTGCCTATTATGCTTTTAAACGAACTTCTTGTTTGCTTGCCTTTGATACAAGCGTGACAAGGACTGTCCGTAACGCACTTGACATTAGGTGCATCACGCACTAAGTTTTGAGAGAATAATTTATTAATAGTTTTGAAATTAATATGTGCTAGTCTCTTGTGCCATTGGTCAGCAAGAGATGCACTACTTTTTTCCAAAAGACACACTGGTGTCGAGGAGTCTATACAAATAAAATTTAAACAGAAAATATTTCTGCTTCGAGTGCCTGATAAAATAGTTTCCATATTGTTAACCAATTTTATCAAACACTTGTAAGCATGAAATTCAACTACATATCCTTTGTCGCATAGTTGGCTTATGCTAATGAGATTGTGTTCCAATCCTTCAACATAGGCTACATCCGAAAAGGATACGCTACCGTTAGAAATCATACCATAGCCTTTAGTGATTCCTCGATCTGAACCTCCAAAGATGACCTTTGGTCCGTTGCAGACTGAGGTGTAATTCTGTAGTAGGCTCCTTATCCCGGTCATATGCCGAGAACATCCACTGTCCAAGTACCAGATTGGCATTTTGGTGGCCTTTGGACATACCTGCAATTACAATCATTTAGCCTTAGGAACCCAAACAAGTTTGGGTCCTTGGTCTCGAGTTAGAATACTCCCCCTACGAGTATTAGCCTCATGAGTGGTCACTCTCACATTGCTAACTTTAGGGGTTGCAGCATTTTTAGGATTGAACCAGCAATCGATGGCAAAGTGACCAACTCTACCACAGCACCAACAGTCAAATTTGTTGTATCTTTGCCTCATCTTCTCCTGCTTGACTACCTCGAGAGGAGGTCCAACAGGTGCAGCATTTTTAGATGTGGAGGCTTCATGATGATGGCACGTGCATGAAGTCTTGTCCATCTTCGGCTTTTTTACAACAACTTTCACTTTGGGTGCCTTCTTAATATTATGACCATGAACATAAGGTCCATAGCTCTGAAGTTGAATCTCCTCATAAGGTTCCTTGAAAACGCTCTCACCAAAGTTGCGAAGGCGAGTCCACCCTTGGTATCTTGTCTTAGGCTTCTCAAGGATAGGCCTGCTAAAGTGACCATAGGTGGATTCGTAGTCAAGATCGTTCGTAGGAAAGATGACTTTCTTGAACGCGACTGTCTCCAAGGGAGCTTTCCCTTTCTCTTCGGCAGAGGCCTTCTTGGCCGCCTTATTTCTCCTCTTGGCCTTGTTTCTCCTAGAAGATTTACTAGGAGCTCCTTTGTGGCCTATACCGGCACCACTTGCCTTAGCTGAGAATTCAGCAATCATAGGAAGCACAGTCTTAGGCTTCGAGAAGCTTTCTACAAGCTTCTTCTCAGCCAAGAGTTGTTCTTCCAATTCCTTGATGATTTTCTCTTTAAGGTCAAGGTGCCCGAGAGCCTTGTTGTATTCTTCGATATATTTATCGAAGTCTTCCTTGAGAGAGTTAGTCTTAGAGACTTCTTCTCTAAGGTTGCTCTCTGAAGCTTTTAGAGATTTTATCTCCCTAGCTTGAATTTTCACGACTTGGCGACATTTGTCGTAAGCCTTGAGTAACTCCTGATATTGTATCATGAGTTCTGATTCATCCTCAGAGGGATAGCCCTCTGGTTCATTGTCATCATCAGAGTCCGAAAGAGGGGTGTGAGATTTTACCTCCCCAGTGAACTGGGGGACTTGCTCATCGTCTGTTAGAGCCATTAGCCCAAAGTAAGCTTCTTCCTCTTCTGCACCTGACTCGGATGAGTCGGAGTCACTGAGAGTTTTGCTCTTCTTAGCTAACAAACTCTTTTCTATCCTCTTCCTGTTGTAGGACTTCTTCTCTTCTTTCTTGCCGCCCTCTTTCTTCTTATGGGGGCAATCCGCAATGACGTGACCTGGCTTGTTGCAGCAATAACAAACAATATCAGTGGAATGATGTTTATTCGGTTTCGAGCCATACCTGTCGTGGCTGCTTGAGCTCTTTTTCTGACGATCACCATCATTGTGTGATCTTCTATATGAGGCATCCTTGCCTTTCCATTGCTTCTTTTTGTTCAAGAATTTCTTGAACTGCCTTGAGAGTAGAGAAAACTCTCCTTCAGATAGCTCCGAGCCAGAAGAGCTTGGTTCAGACGAATCTTCATCATCAGCTTCAGGAGCTGGGGCAGGAGAGCTAGCCTTAATCTTCCTTGAGCTATCTGCCTTCAGAGCAACAGACTTCTCTTTGGATCCGGACCTGCTCATCTCTTCTTTAGCTTTTCTAGAATTGATTTGAAGCTCATAGGACATTAGCTTTCCGAACAGATTTTGCGGGTCCGTCTCGGCTAACCTTCCGAACTCCCGAATGGCGCATACCTTGTTATCCCATTCCTTGGTTAGGGATCTTAGGATTTGTCATTCAGTTCTCCATTGGTGAAGACTCGGCCATAAACTCTTAGGCCGTTCACTATCTTGAAAAAGTTCTCGAACGTGTCAGCTACGGCTTCCTTGTGACCTTGCCGGAAGGCTTCATACTTTTGATTCAGAAGGGATCTCCGATCATCCCTCACTTCTTCAGTGCCTTCCATCAGAGTCACCAGGGATTGCCACATCTCCTTGGCAGATTTGCAATGGATGAGATTCTGCAGCATTGAGTCATCGACTGCACTTGCTATTATATTTTTGGCTTTCTTATCGAGGGAGACAAGTGCAATCTCGTCTTTATCCAAGTCCATCAGCTTCTTAGGCACTTGTTTGGATGAGTCTATAGTAGAGGCAACCATAGGAACATGCGGACCTTCTTCAATAATCATGAAGATCCGAGGATCCACAGCTTCCATGAAGAACCTAACTCTTTCCTTCCATATAGGAAAATTATTCTTGGTGCAAATGGGAAGCTTGGCAAAATCTTTAGTCTTACTCATGCTTGATATTTCTCAAAAGACAACTCGGGTAGGATCAGATCAAGGTGTTAACCTCTTAACGATCAACCTCCCCCTCTGATACCAATTGAGAGAGGAAGTTGTCTACCTAAATCACCTAGAGGGGGGTGAATAGGTGAGATGTGCTTCTATTTGCGGAATAAAAAATTAAGGAACCAGCACAGCACAATACCAAGCAATCACAGACGACAAAAGATTTATAGTGGTTCCCCAACCTTGGGTACGTCCACTTTCCTCACCAATCTAGTAAACCACTAGACTGGCTACTCCACTATCTCGGATCAAAACGATCCTACACCTCGGAACAACGTTCCTACAAAAACTCGATCCCAAAATGGATCTACACTCGGAAGATAAAACTTCCTACAAGTCTCGGAGAAAAAGATCCTACACAATAATTTGTTTTAAAAAGAATACAAACAATAATGATCTCAGATCTGGATCTTGACAGTCTTCTTCCTTAAGAACTTTGGCTTGATCAGAAAAGTTGAAGACGACTTGAGAGAGATCCACAAATCTGAAAAACTGAATCACCTCGATCGAGAGAGTAGATCTAGAATCTTTAAAGCGCGGCGAGATCGAGTGATTTACTTGCGTCTGGATCGCTGAAGAATCAGAGTTGCAAACAGAGATCGGAGATTGTCGATCCAGAGCTTCTTCCGTGAACGTTAATGGCGGCGGCGGCGACTTGAAGAATTAGGGTTCACGGGATTGTTCTCTTTCTCTTTCTTAAAAATAATAATATCTGAAGGAATTGATTATAGTCAAATCTGAAATGAACTATTTATAGGTAGACTCCAACGGTCATAAGAATAATTAATGATGACAGGTGGACCTATCAGAAAGGATCAAATCGAAATGTACAGTGACATTGACTTAGAGAATTTCAGGAAAGATTTGAACAGACATACTCGAGTCATAGAAGATACATACTCGAGTATCAGATGGTATATACTCGAGTGGAAAAGAATTGGCATACTCGAATAAGAGAAGTTATATAATCGAGTGATCCAGAGATCAATACTCGAGTGATGTACGAACTACTCGAGTATGGGAGTAGATACTCGAGTGAAAACACTTAGAAAAATTTCAGATAAAGTGTGAATAAATACTCGAGTACAAGAGTTGCAGATACTCGAGTGAGAGAAAAAGAACTACTCGAGTATATTAGGAGAACTACTCGAGTGAGGGGAAAATGAACTACTCGAGTATCTTAGAACAACTACTCGAGTAAACATTGACTTACTCGAGTATGAAAAATAACTACTCGAGTACAGAGTCACTTACTCGAGTATATAGGGAACTACTCGAGTATGTGGACTTAGAATATTTCTGAAATGGGAAGAACAGAACTACTCGAGTATAAACAAGGCACTTACTCGAGTAACTAACCAACCACTCGAGTACAAGTTATCACTTACTCGAGTGAATACAGTCTACTCGAGTATGTAAACCAACTTACTCGAGTACAGACCCACTTACTCGAGTATACTAGAGAAGAACTCGAGTATGTGGACTTAGAAAATTTCTGGATTAAGAACAGAAAGATTTACTCGAGTATAAGAAATGATCTACTCGAGTGACTGACTATCAACTCGAGTATAAACTTATCTACACGAGTATGTCCAAGGATCTACTCGAGTACTAAGTCACTTACTCGAGTATATGAAGGGTACAACTCGAGTATGTGGGCTTAGAAAAATTTCTTCTAAAAGACATACTTCAATACTTGAGTCCACCATTTCAAGTGCATGTAGGAAGTGTATCCCAATAGAGAGGCTATACATGGGCCAACACTTTGGATCACACAATGAGGGATTACATTGTATGGTCCTGTGTTTGGTGACCCATTATAGACTGATATTGGTCTACACTTGGCATTAAGGACCTGCACACATACAACTCAAACACAGCATCAAATACACCTTAATTCATCTTAGTTCAAGGTCTGACCTCCTACAAATCTGAGGTATTGTGGAGACAAATCCCTACAACACTTTGCCGTCCAAGAAAAAGGCACAGGATCTGTTTGAAGATTTGACTGCTGTGGGTTGCAACAGGTTAACTGAAGCTGTTAGACTTGTCAGAAGACAGTTAGAAACCGGATCAGTCGGTTACAATAAAGAAGGTCTATAAATAGACAGATTCAGAAAGCAATATTAAGGATTTTGATTTTGAGAGCAACAAACATAAAAACTGATTGAAGAATCAAATCAAGAAAGTGCAAGGCTCGGAAGAAGATCTTCATCAGAAGATCTAAGAAGACGATCTCAGGATCTGTCTAAAAAGAGTTCTATCAAGAATTCAGAAGTATCATCAAAGGTGTTGGATAGAGAGGGATCCAGCCACTTGAAGAAGAAGAAGTAAGCCATCACTAGTTTCTCAAAAAGCTGTTTGGTAAATTAACTCAGCTAAGTTCAGATTCAAGAAGCTTTGAAGAAAGCTCAGATTCAGATGATTTCATTCATCAGCTGATCAAGAACTGTCTTGTCCTTTTCTCTCTCATCAAGGGAAAGATAATACAAACTCTTTTCTAATTTCTGTAGGGTCTATCAATATAGATCTGAGTTGTAAGCCTATGTTATAAAGGCTGAGTGTAGGAGAGTTGATCTCTGAGTGGTAGGGCTGTTGCCTGAGTGTAGGAGAAAGTTTTTCTCTGAGTTGTAGGCCTTGGGTCAAGGCTGAGATATGGCTGTTGAGCCAGAGTTGTAGGAACCATTCTGGGTTCTAAGTTGTAGGAACCTTTCCAGGTTCTGAGCTGTAGGATCTGCTGATCTGAGTTAAAGAGGAAGTTTGGCCGAATCTAGCACAACTGCTAGATAGGTGAAGGGGGAAAGTGGATGTACCCAGACTTTGGGGAACCACTATAAACTGTGTGTAATCTGTGTTGTATGAATTTATGTGATTGCTGTGTTGTGTGATTCAATTCAATTATTATATTCCGCCTAAAAGTGAAAACAAGCATTAGAACCTATTCACCCCCCCCTCTAGGTGTTTAGGTAGTCTTGAAAGTAAAACTATCAAGAACGCCATCGCCATCGCCATCATCATCTTCAACTGTAGGATACTGCCGTCGCCGTCGCCATCATCATTTTCAACTGTAGGAGAACGTCGTCATCGTCGCCATCATCATCTTCAATCTTAACACATTGGAGAATACCGCCATCAATCCTCCCCCGCTCGAAAGAACTCATCACCGATGAGTTGGCATGGAGGTGCTGGCGCCAAAGAACATCATCCAAAAGAACCATCGCCGAGTCCGGAATCCAAGAGTCACCAGAGACCGGACGATCACACCATCGTGTCATGTAACGCTGAATACCACCGCTTGGAGAGGAGAGCAACACACCAACGCTGAACCTGTCTGGCCAACAGATTGTCTTGGAGAAACTGGGAAAAGCATTAAGCACATAAAGAGGAAAAATTTCATCAGCAGTCAGCATACCTCCATTGGAGATCGACGGAGAGAACGATCCAAGAACAAGCTCACCCCCCAACCCAAATGAAAATATGGTGGCACCAAACGTAGAGTTAGATATTTCAAATGGTGGAAAAACACAAAGCGTGAAATTGGAAACATTTAAACTTGGGGAATTACCCCTTTTAGTGGTTAACTTCAATAGATATGTTGTTTCTCCTAATTGAATAAAAATCCGAAAAGTTCTAACTCGACGAATCGCCAACGTTTCTTTAGTGCCCGAAGGCATCCATTTAGGGACGAGAAGCACCAAGAGTAAACCGAAAACCTTATAGGGAGTCACTCTCTTATGTAAGTTAGCGGTAAGTTGATAAGAAGACATTTGTATGAAAAGCGCTTCCTTAACGTGCTGATGTGAAATGAGAATGCGAGAGGCAACTAGTAGTGTATTTTGACTTAACATAGAAAGTGGTGATAACGGAACTATATAAGGTGGTACTAGCAGAATGAAATCATGCGCTAAGTAGGGTAATTTCTCAAAAGTGCACCTAACTAACTTGCTACCGTGTGGTGTGAACCCATGCGCTATGTGACTCACCCCAATTATAGTGAATAAAGGAGTTAAGTCCGGGGGAACGGGATCCTAAAAATAAATGATGATTTTCAAAGGATTGAAGATCACAGTTCAAATTTTATGTTTAATATAATCACACGTGGCAAGAAGATACGTCAAAGTAAGCCACTCATCACTATTACTAGTAAAGTTGAACGCTCCTGGGTGTGACAACAGGCACGAGCTACACAACTCACGTGGCCTAGCCGAGGTCACTAACGAGTGGGAAAAAGGATCATCAAACGATGGGGGATAAATGCGAGTGACCGTGTGGGGTATATAAATATGAGAATCGGACACCACAACCGACCTAGGAATACCGACTCCACAACCTAAATAATTGACGACGAGGGCACAAAAATAGGAGAAAAGGTCGAAAAAATCACACCCGGAAAATCCAAATCAAAATTATTTTTACCCAACAAAGGTATCACCCAAGAACCTTCAGCCGGGGGGAAAACCAAAGGATCGTCCAATAACACACGACGTGACATGTCCCTAAGTGGATCCAGCATGAACGGAGAAACAAAATGACTCAAATCAGGCAAAATAAATTCATATCCGAAAGGATCTGCTGGTCAGGTCAACATTACGGGAGGGGTAGTCGGTAAAACTAATACGGGGAGAGAGTTAAGATTGCATTTAAATTCACGCCACGGAGTTTGCATCAGGGGACGCTCATCCGGGTATATCTCAATATCGTCCTCCAAAAATGTAACTCTCTCACTAGGAATTTCTCCCAACACAGCAGTCTCAACATCAGTAGAAGTGAAAATTGCAGAAGTGGGCACTACAATATGTCTCGGACTAATAATAACTAGCTCGAGTCCAAACACTTCATCGCCTAAATCACAAATGGGTAAACTCTCAGCATAAGGTAAATCTTCCGACTCAACCGGAATATCAACTGCCTCAGGGCCATCAGAAGACTCCATGGAAATCAAGGTAGACGGCTCCGAAATATCGTCGAAAGGGAATGGGGGTGATTCCTCAGAGGAGAAATCATCATCCAGGTCACTCGGGTAACCCATCTCTTCCACATCAATACTATCGTCAGTAATGTCAGCCTCGCCCTCAGTGACGGGCACAGTCCTAGGCATGACCTTAGACTCAACAGGGGAATTAACCACTAAATCAGGCAACTCAGGGGAAGACTCAAAATGTCCAACGGGCGTATTTCGGGTAGGACGCTCAATAGAGCCACTACCAGATTTGCCAATAGACTCACATATAGTAATCGTCTGACATGTAACCTTACTCCTAGGAATTTGGTGCTTCTCAATTTCCAACGCCGTGCAAAAGGTGGCGTCTAGATCGGTGTGACCATATAGTAATAACTTTCCCTGGATGTAGGGGCTTAACCCCCTACGAAACCTAGAGAGGGTCATCTCGGGCAGTTCCTTCACACCGCTCTTAACCATCATATCCTTAAAGAGTTGCATATAATCTGAGACTGACTTATTCCCTTGTTTAAGGGTAGCCATATCATCAGTTATTTGCCGCCTTGCCTGGGCGTTAGGTTTATCTTCATTCCTGAAGATCGGTATGGAACTATAGCCATCAGTAGGGTAACTAGGGTGTTGCCTTGGGGGAAGTGGTGCAACTTGACTAGCCTTCAGTTGGCCAATCAACGCCTTAATATCGTCCAATACCGGACACTGGAATGGCTTTCTACCATTTCTAAGGGAATCTAAAGGTTTTTCTTGGGAAGCATTGACGTCATAGGCCATATTGTGATAACCGGAGAGAAGACTCGATCCGGAATTTGTGCACATACAAGGAGAAATGCTTCTGGTTCAATTAAAATAGGTTTGTCGGAATTGTTCCCGCTTAACCACTAGGGTAATAATAATTTAAAATAGATTTTCTTGCTGAATAAAATATGAAGATTATTAATAAATTTTTTTTGATGTTTTCGCTGAAAAATAAGAATTTTAAGCCGCTATTGGCAGACCAAAAAAAATAATTTTTTTGTGATTTTTGACAACTAACGTGCAAACCGACGTGCGGGTTAACGTGCTAAATAAGAGCGGAGGGTGCCAATTAAAAAATTGACAAGAACCGCCTCTGATACCAAATTGATGTAGGCTATGGTGTTTGACACTATGGCGGCAAAGTGAATAATACGTACGCCTCTCTACTTCCACTATTACTCTCACACGATAATAAAACGCAGCACACTCACGAACAATATTATCAACTAACGCTAGCGTATGGTAGCCACGCCGATTAAAGATCGAACAAACGACTATAGGTCGTTGTTCTCTCGAGCTAAAAGGACCAATCTTGGGTCCGACCGAGCGATGGTTGTACCAAAAGAGATCTACCAAAAGGTTCGGTTCGGAAATGGTAGATCTCTCCCAACAAAACGAAAGTGAGGCTCGCCAAATACTCTCAGAAAAATTAAATAACTAGAAAGAACAACAAATACAATCGGAGAGAAAACCACGAATAGAAAAATGATTCCAAGACCATGCAAAAGCAATCCAACAAATGAAAATCTAGGATATGAAGCACAAAAAAAGTAGAAGATCTCGTTACCCAATCGGAATGGATGATTCCGATTCACTTCGAGGATCTCTCCTCCACGGTTCCGCCAGAATCACGCCTGATGGAGAGAAACTTGCCCACTTTAGTCGCTTCACGCCGGAATGGAAAACTCACAAGGAAGGGACCTTGCTCTTGGCCGAAATCTTCAAGAGGAGGGTGGTCGGCTTTGTTGGAACCCTAGATTTTGATTTGAGTTCAGTCCTCTCTTTCTGTCTCTTGACCCAAGATTTATCTATGGTCAAAGGTTAGTTGATAGTTTAGATTCTCTAGTTGTGTAGAATTGCTTTTCCAGATGAATATTTGGTTAAGTAGTTTTTCGTTCGACTATAGTCGAACGTCGCTCGACTATCGTCTATCGGTTGATCGACGATCATCTATCAGTTGGTCGACGTTCTGTCTGCGTTGATAGCTGGACTATCTGTTGATAGGTTGACTATCTGTTTGCTTTGATAGTTCGACTATCTGTCCTGATAGTTCAACTATCTGATAGCTCGACTATCTGTTGATAGGTCGACTATCTGTTTGCTTTGATAGTTCGACTATCTGTCCTGATAGCTCAACTATCTGATAGCTCGACTATCTGTTGATAGGTCGACTATCTGTTTGCTTTGATAGTTCGACTATCTGTCCTGATAGTTCAATTATCTGATAGCTCGACTATCTGTTGATAGGTTGACTATCTGTTTTGCTTTGATAGTTCGACTATCTGCTTGGATAGTTCAACTATCTGATAGTTCGACTATCTGTTGATAGGTCGACTATCTGTTTTCTGTGATAGGTCGACTATCTGCTTGATAGGTCGACTATCTATTTTTGTTTGGTAGTTCGACTATTTGTCCGGATAGATCGACTATCTGATAGCTCGACTATCTGTTCAGATAGGTCGACTATCTGCTGAGGTAGTTCGACTATCTTCTTTGATAGTTCGACTATCTGGATCATTCGACTATCTGTCCGATAGGTCGACGATCTCCGTGCGTCGGTCGACGATCTCCGAGGGTCGTTCGACGTTTTGCTGTATGATTTAAATAGTTTTTGTCGTCTTCTGTGATGTGACTAATTTCATAATTATTTTGGCACATTTTATAAAAGATTATCTGAGTAAATTATGATAACACTTCCATGCAATATCTATTCTATTCTTTATGCATGAGCTAATCTTTTCTGATAAAGTTGTTTGTCTTATAGCTGAGATCTGATTTCTGCCAGGCTGTCCTTTATAGCCGTTAGACTCAAAAAGTCTTCCTTGGCTGTAAAGAGTCGTTTCTGATGTGACTTTCTCTTATATTATTTCATCAGAGTAATTTGCAGCTTCTTAGAAAGCTCTATCCTTTTATAGGATATCTGTCTGCAGTATTTTTGATTTGCTTTATGCTTTTTGCAGCCCAGCTTGTAGAGTTCAGAAAAAGACAAGATTCAAACTCAGTTAAGAGCCGTTGCTGCTGCTGCTATATAAAGACTTCTTTGAAGAAGAAATCAACTAGTTCTCAGATAAAAATTCATTCAGCAAGCTTACAGCAAGATCAAGTTTACTGCTCTCAGTAATCTTCACTGAACTGAGAAGTGTTAGCTCTTCTGCTCTTTTTCAACCTGAGTTCTCCTAGTTCCAAGAAGTTCTGACTCAGAGATCTTTTGAAGAAGAAGAAGAAGATAGCTGCTAGAAGATTTTCATTTCTTATTTTATATCTTCTTGTAGTTCTTCCTTCAGTATTTACTGAAGTGTTTCTGCACTGAAGCAAGACTTCACCTGGATGTTCTTTGAGCCAGGGGGAGCCTTGATTCTTTTAGAGCTTTCTAGCTCGGTGCAAGTTATTGTGCTTCTCTAATCTTTTGTAAAAAAGAGAAGACACCTTAACCTCCTTTCCCCCTCCTGTACAGGGTTATTACTCCCTTCAAAAGTATCTCTTGGTAGTAGGGCACCTGATCAAAAACCTGTGTTGGTTTTTAGACACCTGATCAAAAGTCTAAAGGGTTTCTTGATCTACCTGAAGCAGATCATGTTGGTAGCAGGGCACCTGATCAAAAACCTGAGTGGATTCCTACCTTGTTGGTAGAAGAGTGGACGTACCCAAGTTGTTTGGGGAACCACTATAAATTCCTTGTGTCGTCTGGATTGCTTTAATTAATTACTTGCATTGTTGCTGTGATTAGATCTTAACTAGGTTTGCTAGTTGCTGTTTAGGTTTCCTAGCCTTAACTGTAATTACAGTTGGCTGCCTCTTTGTGCACAACACTTGTGTTAGGCTCTAAGGTTTAATCTCAAATATCTATAACTTTCATTCCGCATTTAACTCCAAGGGAGTTGAGTAGAAAATCAACTTTGCTAGTGCAATTTTTGATTACTCTATTCACCCCCCTCTAGAGTAGTATCTATCCCTTCTCTTTTAATTGGTATCAGAGGGAGGTTGACTGACTAAATAGGCTAACACCTAAGTCACAAGATCCTGATAGATACCAAAGTTTATAGATATTCACTTTCACTATCATGGCCCAGTCCAAGGATTATTCTAGCACCAGACCTCCAGCATGCAACATAGCTAAGTTCAGCATCTGGAAGACAAGGATCAAACTATATATGAATTCTATTGATGAAAGTATCTTTGCTTCTATTTTGACAGGACCACCAAGAGCACCTGATGCTGCTACTGCCTCATCATCATCTGATATGAGTGCAGTGCCTCCTCCAGACTACAATGATGGGTACAAAAAGGCAAAGATAGCAGATGCCAAGGCAATGAACATTCTGGCTCAGACAATGTCTGATGAAGTATTCATGAAGGTTGCTGACTGCTCCTCAGCAAAAGCTATGCGGGATACACTGAACCAGATTGTAGCTGGTTCAGCTGATGAAAGGAAGGACAGGAGGTCCAACCTTATCTCACAATATGAGAATTTCAAGAAAACTGATGCTGAATCAGTGGAAGCTATGTACACAAGGCTCAGCTCAATCATCAATGAGGTGAGGACCCTTGACAAGGATATCTCATTGATAGAGGTCAATGATAAGATTCTTATGTGCTTCCCTAGCACATGGGATCTGAGGATCTGGCCTATCAAGGAGGCCAGAAGCACAAATGAAATCTCAACAGAAGCCCTTCTCGGCAAGCTCAAGTCTTTTGAGCAAGTGCTGAAGTCCAGGGAAGCAGAAGATGAAGCAAAGACCCCAACTCCTACAAGAAAAGAGCAAACCCTTGCTCTTAAAGCTACTGACACTTCTGAAGACAGCCAGTCCAATGAGGAACTGATGGCATTATTTGCCAAAAGGTTTCTCACGATGGGAAGGAGGGAATTAAGAAAGAAATCTTCAAAGTATGAAGATAAACCAAGATATGATCGTACCCCCTCTAAAGAAATAATCTGTTATGGTTGCAGGAAGCCTGGACATATTCTTCCAGATTGTCCAGAGGAAAAGAACGAAGATAAAAGAAAAGACAAGGATCAGCATAGGAAGCATTCCAAGCCATCCTCCTAAAAGAACAAAAAGAAGGAGAGAGGCTTTGTTGCTGAAACCTGGAGCGATTTTGATGAGGAATCCTCTTCCTCAAGCTCCAGTGAGGATGAAGAAGAAAAGAAGGCAAAGGAAGTTTGCCTGATGGCAATTGATGCCTGCAGCAATCACTCAGCTGTAGAGATTTCAGATTCAGATGAAGAAATGCCAACAGAAGATGAGGTACTATTTTCTTATGATTTCACTTCTGCAGAATTTAGATTAGAATTTAAATCTTTATGTTTAGATTTAATTAGTTCTGAAAAAGAGATTAAAGAACTTAGACATAGGCTAGCTGAATCAGAAATCCTATCTATTGAAAACATCAAGTTAAAGGAAGGTCTCACTAATTCTAGTGAAGAAATTAAATTTCTTAAGAATGAGTTAGCTAAATCCAAAAGGTTAGAAGAGTCTCTAAATGGTAGAAGTCTTAAGTTGCTTGAAATAACCAGCATGTCTAACACTAGGACAGGCAATAACAAATTAGGCTTAGGAGCTTCTTCTAGTGAACCCCCAATCATTCTTAAAAAACAACTTTCAACTCCAGTGAATTTTATTTCATCTAGTGGAATAAAAAACACTGACCAAGACAATCAAGTAAATAGAGCTTTAAATAAAGCTAAAAGAGAGAAAAGAAAACAGAAATTTAAGGAATTACAAAAAACGTCAAACGCTGCTCGACGATCTCAAGCTCAGTGGTCGAACGAAGCTCGACGATCTGAGCATCTATTGTCGAACGTCGATCGACGATCGCAGGCTCAGTGGTCGAACGAAGCTCGACAATCTGAGCATCTATCGTCGAACGTCGATCGATGATCGCAAGCTCAGTGGTCGAACGGAGATCGACGATCTGAGCAGCCATCATCGAACGCTGGTCGACGTTTCCAATATGAATTTCAAAATTCCAACAAGAACTTTAGAAACCCGAATATGAATAGAAACCCTAGGTTCATTACCCATCATCAGCATGGAGAATCACACCTAGGAGATCTTACCCATTAGGTTATCACCCTCAGCCTGCTTATTCATTTATTTCCAGTTTTTCTTATGTGAAAAACAAGGGACCCAAGGTTACCTGGGTCCACAATGTTTAAATTGATTTATTTGCAGGTGAAGACCTATCCTATCACTCAAAATAAGTTGTATTTGGATAGTGGTTGCTCCAAGCATATGACAGGAAATAAAGAACATCTGTCAAAGTTCAAAGCAAAGCTTGGCCTAAAGGTAATCTTTGGAGATTCAAGCTGTGGTCAAACTGAAGGCTATGGCAGGATGACAATTGGAGCTGTTACATTCAAGAGAGTTGCTTATGTGACTGGACTGAAGCATAATTTAATTTCAGTAAGTCAGTTATGTGATGCTGGATACCAGGTATCATTCTCTAACTCTCTTTGTAATATTACTTTAAATAATAATGTTGTATTAGTAGTCATTAGACAAGGTAACATTTATTTAGTAGATTTTAATTCAACTGATTCTGAAATCTGCCTGTTTAATGAAGTAACTAATAATAATACCTTGTGGCATAAAAGGCTTAGCCATGTTAACCTCACGAATATATCTAGATTATCTAAACACAACCTTGTTAGAGGTTTACCTTCTTGCCCATACAAGAAGGAGAGCCTATGCAAGGCTTGTTAACTAGGCAAGCAAACCAAGAACTCTTTTAAATCAGTAAATAAAAGTGACTCTCCTAGAATCCTGTATTTATTACATTTGGACCTATTTGGCCCAATAAATGTACAGAGTTTAGGAGGGAAGTATTACACCCTAGTCATTGTAGATGACTTCTCCAGATTCACTTGGGTGTTCTTTCTGAGAACTAAGGCTAATAACTTCAAAGCCCTTACAGACTTTTTATTATGTGTGCAGACTGAGTACTCTACTCATGTGGCCTTGATCAGAAGTGATCATGGTACTGAGTTTGACTCTCTTCTCATGCAAGAATTCTGTGAGAGAGAAGGTATCAAACATAGCTTCTCAGCTCCTAGAACTCCCCAAAAAAATTGAGTAGTTGAAAGGAAAAACAGAACACTAATTGAAGTTGCTGGCACATTATTGGCAGATGTTAATATGCCTCTTTCCTATTGGGCAGAAGCTGTTAGCACAGCCAACTATGTCTTGAATAGAAGTCTGATAGACAAACTTAAGTGTAAAACTCCTTATGAGTTACTTAAAGGAAAGAAACCTAAAATAAATTATTTTAGAGTTTTTGGCTGTATTGTTTATATTCATAATAACAATAAAGAATATCTTAGAAAATTTGAAGCAAAGGCTTCAATGGGAATTTTTCTTGGATATTCCCAAGTAAGCAAAGCTTATAGGGTATTTAATAAATCATCTTCTAAAATTGAAGAGTCTGTTCATGTATCCTTTGATGAATCCCAAATGTTTTATAAGGAGAAGGAAACTTCCCCTTCCTCAAGTTCATTACAGGTAAAAGAATCTACCAAAGATGTCACTCAAGAAATCCTCTATCTTTCAACTCTTCATATCACTGAATCAGACAGTGATGAAGACATTGCAGAAGTTGTTGTTGTTCCACCAATAGTAGATCAAATTCCTCCTGAGGAATTAATCCCAACTATTGCTGAAGATCACATCCCACCTGCTGATATTGTCACACTTAGAGATCATCCTACATCTCAAGTGATAGGAGACATATCAGCTGGTGTTCAAACAAGACATCAGTTAAGACAGGATGTGATGCATGCTTGTTTCCTTTCACAGATTGAGCCCCTCACCATTAAAATACTGAGCTAGATCCCCACTGGATCATTGTTATGCAAGAGGAACTCAATCAGTTTGAGAGATGTAAAGTTTGGACTTTGGTTCCAAGACCTAAAGGCCAACTGATCATAGGCACCAAGTGGGTGTATAGAAACAAGTTGGATGCAAATGGAATCATTGTAAGGAATAAAGCTAGGCTTGTAGCTCAGGGCTACAGACAGGAGGAAGGTATAGATTATGACCAAACCTTTGCTCCTGTTGCAAGGCTAGAGGCAATAAGGATCTTGTTGGCCTATGCAGCCTATATGAAGTTTAAGGTTTTTCATATGGATGTCAAAAGTGCTTTTCTTAATGGTGAGCTAAAGAAAGAGGTATTTGTTGAACAGCCACCTGGATTTGTTTCTTCAACTCAGCCCTCACATGTATTCAAGTTGCAGAAAGCTCTTTATGGACTAAAACAAGCACCAAGAGCCTGTTATGAGACTCTAGCTAGTTTCCTGTTAGAGCACAACTTTGTTAGGGGAGTAGTTGATAGAACCCTCTTCGTCAAGCACCACAAGGACACAATCCTGTTAGTTCAAGTGTTTGTGGATGACATTATTTTTGGTTCCACTGATCCCAAACTATGCAAAAAGTTCTCCAACTTGATGCATTCTAAGTTTGAGATGAGTAGTATGGGTGATCTGTCTTACTTTCTTGGTCTCCAAGTAAAGCAAGATGCTGATGGCATCTTCATCTCCCAATCCAAATATGCCAAGGAATTGGTAAAGTTTGGGATGGCAGATGCTTCAGCAATGCATACACCTATGGCTATTAATGTAGTTATTGATTCTGATGATCAGGGAAAGCCTGTTGATCAAAAGAATTATAGGGCCATTGTGGGTTCCCTATTGTATTTAACTGCAAGTAGGCCAGACATAATGTTTGCTACATGCCTTTGTGCTAGATTCCAGGTCAACCCCAAGGAATCTCATCTGATTCTTCTCAAGAGAATCTTGAGATACCTGAAGGGATGTCCAAATCTAGGACTTTGGTACCCAGCTGAGTCAGAATTTGAATTAATTGGATATTCTGATTCTGATTATGCTGGTTGTCGAGTTGACAGGAAAAGTACCTCAGGAACTTGTCAGTTCCTGGGAGAGAGATTGGTCTCTTGGTTCTGTAAGAAGCAGGCCTCTGTCTCAACTTTAACTGCAGAAGCTGAATATATAGCAGCTGCTAGTTGTTGTTCACAGATCCTGTGGATACAAAATCAACTTTTGGATTATAGGTACTCACACAAGAACACTAAAATCATGTGTGACAGTACAATTGCTATCTCCATTGCACAAAATCCAGTGCACCACTCTAGAACGAAGCACATTGAGATTAGACACCATTTTCTGAGAGATTGTGTGGAAAAGAACAAGATCAGCCTTGAGTTCATATCCACAGACCTTTAGAGAGGTGATATATTCACCAAGCCCTTAGATGAACAGAAGCATCTGTTCTTTTTAGTTCAACTAGGCATAATTAATGGAAGAGACTAAGTGTGACGTCTGCCTTGTTGAAACTTGTTCGAAGATAGTCGAACGAAGTTCGACGATAGTCGAGCGGATCAAGCCTATCGTCAACCTATGGTTGATGATGGCTTATCTGCTTGAAGATCATCGACCGGCGTTCGAAGATCGTCGAACAGGTTGAGCTTATCGTCGATCCATGGTTGACGACAGTTTGTTGTGTGTGAAGACAGAAATAGTCGAACGATTGATCGACTACTCTGCTTCAGGACCGATCGTCGAACGACCGTTCGACCATCGTCTCCAGTATCTTTTAAATAGATCGACGATCGCTGTTTTAATATAAAGTCGATAGTCGACCTAGGTTAAAAGATAGTTGCTCTTATCATCGACGGAGAGCGTCTTTTCGCATTCCGTCTTCCCGCTTGCTCTTTGTCTTGCGCTCCGTCCTCGCCGTCTCTCTCTCGTCTTCTCCAGCTTTTTCGATGGCGATTGCTCCAGCGCTGCTTGTAGTAGTAAAGTTTGATGCCGGTTTCAGCGTAGATTTCGACGCCTTCAGCTGCTGCGAACCAGGGATAGTGGAGATTCTGAATCTATGTAAAGATCAAGGATTAGAGAAACTCATGTCTTACAGAATAAAGATAAACACTCAAGAGATCAAAGAGTGGGCCTTCACTTCATCTTCTACTGATGATTCGATGACTGGAACAATTAGCGGAGAAGAGGTAATATTAACTCCCGCTATTCTGACTGAAATTTTTGGATTGATTAATGGTGAAGAAGAGTATGAGCAAGATGCTCCTGAGTTCGGAAGAATGTTAACTGAGCTGGGACATGCCGAAGGCATTCCCTCCAAGCTGCTCAAAGTGAATTTCACGTTTAAGATCAAGTTTCTTGCGGAAATTGTTGGAAAAGTGCTACTGGGAAAGCACTCAGCCCACGATAATATTACAAGGCAACAATTTGCACTAATGTGTGCAATTGTTAATAAGAAGCAGATAAATTGGGCAGGCATTATGTTCGATTTAATCAGGAAAAAGAATGGAAAGAAAGAAGTTACCCTAGGAAGGGTAGTTGGAATTTTTCTGAAGGAGAAATACCCTCACCTGCTTGTGTCAGCCGCCACCTCCATCAACACAAGCAAGAAGATGGATCCATCGCTCTTCGCCAAATGGAAAAGGACCTTCCTGAAGCCCGCTCCCGCAGGGGTTGCTCCAGTTACTTCTAAGAGCACTAGGACTGTCACAGTCACTCCCCCCTTCTAGCAGCTGGCTCAGCAAATTTATCTCTTCCATCATCTTCATCAGTTCTGTCGTCTACTTCAATTGAAGTTCCTTCAACTTCAATTGAAGTACGACATTCGGCTTCTCCTCCTGCATCTCCTCTCCCGACTCATCTTGCTGGGATATCTCAACCCAGTTTTGATTTGTTGGTGTCTGAGATTCCCACTCCTCCTCAGTCACCAATTCCCTCGTCTGATCATCTTGATCACCCTGCATCCACCCATGTATCTCCACATCATTCTCCAGCTCCATCTCTAGTTCCATCTCCAGCTCATCTTGCATATACCATCACTGCTGCTCTTCCACCCTCTGAAATTCCTCCATCATCATCATCTTCTTTTGAAATAACTCCTGCATTTATATCTAGCATTGTGGAGTTAATTACCCCCTCAATCAAAACTATGATTGATGAGGCAATTGCTCCCCTTGCTTCTTCTATCTCCTCTCTAACTGCTGCTATTCTGAAACTCTCTAAGTTTGTTGAGCCCTCTTCTTCTAGGGGCCTGGTTTCAGTTTCTACTGAAATCAGGCAGGGGGAGATGCTTGATGAAGACGTCTCTGAGCAGCCCTTGGCCTCTCCTCCAGCAGTTCATCTTGCAGTAGTAGAGAAAGCAATAGAAGATTCAGCTCCTCCTCCTCTATCTGAACAGGAAATTTCTGATGCAGTTTTAAAATCTGAATTTATTGTTAAAGCATGTTTAGAAGAAAGTTCTACTCCCTTGGTTGCCCTATACCTAGAAGGAATCATCACCTCCTTTCTAGATGAATTGTGGGAGTTAGGACATGCTGTGGTCGATTCTGAAGGTATTCCCTTTACTTATTTTTTAGACTTGATAACTGATATGATAGTTTGGGAATATCTGGAAGGCATGATTAGATGTCATTTAGAACAATTTTATTCATAAAACTACAGATAAATTGGAAGAAATTCTAGAAGTTCAA
This sequence comes from Platanthera zijinensis, assembly GCA_039513925.1. Lineage (NCBI taxonomy): Eukaryota > Viridiplantae > Streptophyta > Magnoliopsida > Asparagales > Orchidaceae > Platanthera > Platanthera zijinensis. The sequence goes on from CM077097.1 coordinate 27,088,447, forward strand.
GAACCTGTTATCCAAATTGCTCTAGAAGTTTAACCAGAACTAGAGGCTCAAATTTCTGAAGTTGCTCAGCCTGAAGTTCAAGCAGAACTGGTCACTTTGACAGTTTCTGAGATTCAAGAATCAGCTGCAGATGCCCAGATTGAAAAATCTACTGTATAGGATGATTCCCCAGGCTTGGACTTAGATGCTCTATTGGCACAGGATGAAATAGAAGAAGAACGAGAAAGAGCTGCTTTAAAGGAAAAAGAAAGAGCTTTGAAAGAGGCTATTGACCCATATGATATGCCTATCTCCTCAAATTCTGAAGATGAAATCGACTTTGATGAGTCTGCTGAGACTAAGAGAAAAAGGATTGCTAAGAAGAAAAGAAAAGATGTTGCTCCTCCTCCTGCTAATCCAGACAATGATACACCATATTATATACTGAAAGGGATTGATCCAAAGTCAAAAGACTTCCAGCATTGGATGTTGTTTTCTAAGAACCAGCAAAAGCAAAGGAAAAAGTATAAGAGGTATGACTCACCTGTTCCTAGATGGAATCCTAGAGGTCCTCCTCCTCCACCTCCCCGTGCAGGAGCCTCAGGAAATTTATCTTCTAAATCTGCCTCTCAATCTGAAAGATCAAATCCATCTCAATCTGCTCAAAGGAGAAGTTCGCAAGGATTCCAAGGTAAAAGCCAAACTGGCTATCAAAGACCTGATACTGTTAAAGAACAAGTTAAAGAGGTAGTATATCAAAGACCAACCTTTTCCCCTCCTCCTTCTCCAAAGAAAAAAGTTTCATCTCCAAAACTAGTTCATACTGAGAAAGATGTTCCAAAAGGTAAGTAATTTATTTTTTTAACTGAAAATTCTAGCAAGAACTTTGCTAAGTCTGCTCTCTCTTGTTATCTAGTTAATCAGGATAAAGAACCAGTTGACACTTCTTCTGAGATTGTTTATGAAAGCCCAGAGCTTGATCCAAACTTTAGGATGGCTCGTTTTCTTGAACTGGTGGAGCAATGCAAATAAGGAAAGCAAAAGCTAAAGGAAAGGACACTGCAGGATTAACCACAATGTCTAAATTCAGAAAAAAGGAGCTCGAAAAATTCCAGGTCAGACCTGAGATGTTTGATCCTTCAAAGTATATGGAAAAGCATCCTGAGGCAGTGGTCCCAAGGACAACAGAACTGAAAATTATTGGAGAACAAGACTTGAAGCTATCGAAAAAAGAAGCTCTAGATCCTACCAGAAAAATTACTTTTGTTTCTAGCTCTTCTAATCCTGAATCTAACTCTGAAGCACCTTAATTCTTCATTGATTGACAGTTAATTTCTTATCTGATTTATTGATGATATCTGCTTAGTTATTTCCCTTTATGCATTTTATTTTACTTTCTGTAATCAGTTTTGTTTGTTTTAATTGTTGAGAGTCTTAACTCAAATAGGGGGAGATTGTTGGAACCCTAGATTTTGATTTGAGTTCAGTCCTCTCTTTCTGTCTCTTGACCCAAGATTTATCTATGGTCAAAGGTTAGTTGATAGTTTAGATTCTCTAGTTGTGTAGAATTGCTTTTGCAGATGAATATTTGGTTAAGTAGTTTTTCGTTCGACTATAGTCGAACGTCGCTCGACTATCGTCTATCGGCTGATCGACGATCGTCTTTCAGTTGGTCGACGTTCTGTCTTCGTTGATAGCTCGACTATCTGTTGATAGGTCGACTATCTGTTTGCTTTGATAGTTCGACTATCTTTCCTGATAGTTCAACTATCTGATAGCTCGACTATCTGTTGATAGGTCGACTATCTGTTTGCTTTGATAGTTCGACTATCTGTCCTGATAGCTCAACTATCTGATAGCTCGACTATCTGTTGATAGGTCGACTATCTGTTTGCCTTGATAGTTCGACTATCTGTCCTGATAGTTCAACTATCTGATAGCTCGACTATCTGTTGATAGGTCGACTATCTGTGTTGCTTTGATAGTTCGACTATCTGCTTGGATAGTTCAACTATCTGATAGTTCGACTATCTGTTGATAGGTCGACTATCTATTTTCTGTGATAGGTCGACTATCTGCTTGATAGGTCGACTATCTGTTTTTGTTTGGTAGTTCGACTATCTGTCCTGATAGATCGACTATCTGATAGCTCGACTATCTGTTCAGATAGGTCGACTATCTGCTGAGGTAGTTCGACTATCTTCTTTGATAGTTCGACTATCTGGATCGTTCGACTATCTGTCCGATAGGTCGACGATCTCCATGCGTCGGTCGACGATCTCCGAGGGTCGTTCGACGTTTTGCTGTATGATTTAAATAGCTTTTGTCGTCTTCTGTGATGTGACTAATTTCATAATTATTTTGGCACATTTTATAAAAGATTATCTGAGTAAATTATGATAACACTTCCATGCAATATCTATTCTATTCTTTATGCATGAGCTAATCTTTTCTGATAAAGTTGTTTGTCTTATAGCTGAGATCTGATTTCTGCCAGGCTGTCCTTTATAGCCGTTAGACTCAAAAAGTCTTCCTTGGCTGTAAAGAGTCGTTTCTGATGTGACTTTCTCTTATATTATTTCATCAGAGTAATTTGCAGCTTCTTAGAAAGCTCTATCCTTTTATAGGATATCTGTCTGCAGTATTTTTGATTTGCTTTATGCTTTTTGCAGCCCAGCTTGCAGAGTTCAGAAAAAGACAAGATTCAAACTCAGTTAAGAGCCGTTGCTGCTGCTGCTATATAAAGACTTCTTTGAAGAAGAAATCAACTAGATCTCAGATAAAAATTCATTCAGCAAGCTTACAGCAAGATCAAGTTTACTGCTCTCAGCAATCTTCACTAAACTGAGAAGTGTTAGGTCTTCTGCTCTTCTTCAACCTGAGTTCTCCTGGTTCCAGGAAGTTCTGACTCAGAGATCTTTTGAAGAAGAAGAAGAAGATAGCTGCTAGAAGATTTTCATTTCTTATTTTTATATCTTCTTGTAGTTCTTCCTTCAGTATTTACTGAAGTGTTTCTGCACTGAAGCAAGACTTCACCTGGACGTTCTTTGAGCAAGGGGGAGCCTTGATTCTTTTAGAGCTTTCTAGCTCAGGGCAAGTTATTGTGCTTCTCTAATCTTTTGTAAAATAGAGAAGACACCTTAACCTCCTTTCCCCCTCCTGTACAGGGTTATTACTCCCTTCAAAAGTATCCCTTGGTGGCAGGGCACCTGATCAAAAACCTGTGTTGGTTTTTAGACACCTGATCAAAAGTCTAAAGGGTTTCTTGATCTACCTGAAGCAGATCTTGTTGGTGGCAGGGCACCTGATCAAAAACCTGAGTGGATTCCTACCTTGTTGGTAGAAGAGTGGCTGTGATTAGATCTTAACTAGGTTTGCTAGTTGCTGTTTAGGTTTCCTAGCCTTAACTGTAATTACAGTTGGCTGCCTCTTTGTGCACAACAATTGTGTTAGGCTCTAAGGTTTAATCTCAAATACCTATAACTTTCATTCCGCATTTAACTCCAAGGGAGTTGAGTAGAAAATCAACTTTGCTAGTGCAATTTTTGATTACTCTATTCACCCCCCCTCTAGAGTAGTATCTATCCCTTCTCTTTCAGGCTTTTATGGATGAAAGGGGTGGTCGGCTATTATGGAGGAGAGGAGGCCGGCGGCTTCTCTTGGTGGTGTAAAGTTTGGGTCGGGTTTGTGAGTGAAAGGGTGGTGTGGTTTTGCTAGAGGAAGAAGGGAGAGGGAAAGAGGAGGAAAACCGAGAAGGGGGATGGGGATATGGTGGCCGGCGGCCAAGAGGAAGAGGGGAAACTAAGGGGGCCGAATTTTAGAGGAGGAAGAGAGGGAGATCTCAAGAGGTTTAGGGTTTCAATATTTTTTCATTCACTAAATAAATCATGAAACAACATAGCCTTATATAGGCTTTACATCATGCATAGGCTATGTGCAGCCCACTAAATAAAAATAAAAACAATAATAAATATCTTTGAACATTACATGATGAAAATAAAATGCCAATATAAATAAACTAAATAATGTTAAAAAGCCTTCATCTCATGTAGCTCCACATCATGTAGTCTTCATCTTCATCATGTAGGAGAACGCCATCGCCGTCGCCATCATCATCTTCAACTGTAGGATAATGCCGTCGCCGTCGCCATCATCATCTTCAACTGTAGGAGAACGTCGTCGCCGTCACCGTCATCATATTCGATCTTAACACATTGGAGAATACCGCCATCATATGTTATCTTTTTGTTGTTACCTTTTTTTGGAGATGGTCTACTTGCTCTGGGGATGATTTATGCTAGGTTGCTAGTTACTTTTAAACCTAAGAATACTATTATAAGTATATCGCATGATAAGCATGTTTTATAAAACTCAAACACAATTTTTCAAACAACGTAAAAAGAATCGTTTTCTTATATATAGTATAAATTAAATGTAGGGTCTTGCATAGTATAAGTTGTCCTCTAGGGGCACTTATGCACTCTTATAGGATGTCAAACCCGAATGAAGTATTTTTCGCAGCATATAAGTATAGTTTTTAAACTGTGGACTTGATGATCCACCGCGCCGAGGGATACGACCTTTAAAAATATAACTGATTTTCTAATCATATAACATATGAATTTTCATTATGTATAGTTGATAGTGGTTTGCCTGAGCGTCGGTAGTTATCCCCTGCTCGACGTGACATCATGACGCGTGTTTTCTCCTACTCGTATAATTCATTTTCCTCGGAGAAAATGCGGGTTGTGACTATTGGTATCAGAGGGAGGTTGCTTGACACATTAGTAGGGCAACCTTCCCTTTTGATTGTATTAGTAGTTCAACATCATGTCATTCACACACTGATATGTCAACAACACGTCTTTACAAAAGCACGAACACTACACTCATAGCATAACATGAACTATACGGTCCATATTATGTAGTATGGGATGCATAATATGTGTTCGTATATGGATCCACCATAGGGGAAACATGTGAGGGTTATGTAGTATGGGATGCATAACCTCACCACATGGCTGCGACTAGCTTGTTTTCTTTTCGTTGCATGAAAATATTTTGTAGTATGGGATGCATAACATTTTCATGTGTACGCCGCTCATAACATGCATTAGGGCCTTTTTAGAATGCATAACACAAACATGCATATCATAACATTGCATAAGCACAACGTGCCAAGCTAAAGACTGGCAGGATGACATATGTACACACATAAGTTTTTGAGTCAAAAATAATGTAAAGTCATGCATTCCCGATCTAGGCACAAGAGTTAGTATTGTGGTGGTTAACCATCCTAGGTTAAGGCATAACATCAATTTGTTTGTAAAAAAAAAAATAAACTCCCAGAGCAAGTTTAGCAGCTTAAAGTTCATATTTTTGTATGTATCGTCTGTACTTGTAGTTAGTTGTAGCTGTCGTACTAGGATCTAACTAATGTTTCTATGAGTTTAGGATGGCGAGACGCCCTTCGACTAGATCGACCCCCCTATCTGAGGGTGAGTCATCGAGAGCGCAGAATGATGCGGTGATCGAGAGCCTGCGACAAAGTAGCGATTCCTTGAGCAGGCAGATGGTGGAGGTGCGAGCCCAAATCCAGTCTTTGGTGGCAGTTGTGGAAGGATCGACTCAGGGAGTGCAAGGCCTTGCAGGAGGGTTAGCTATTCCTCCTCCTCCTACACCCCTGAGACCTCCAGTGGTTGTGCCAGCGGAGATGGCATTTATCTCACAATTTAAGAGACTTAGCCCTCCTAATTATGATGGGAAGGCAGATTTCATGGTCATAGATGATTGGCTAATCTCCATGGAGGAGATGTTCTCGTATTCCAGTATTGCAGATGATCAGACGGTGATGATAGCCTCCTATCAGCTTAAGTGTTTGGCTAAGAGTTGGTGGCTTAGAGAAAAGGAGAGCTTTGTAGCTGGATGCTCTTGGGAAGTATTCAAGGGAATGCTGCTGAGGAAGTTCTTTCTCTTGGTCAAGCGTGACCGACTTATGAACGACTTCCTCCTCCTGAAGAAAAGGCAACTCACGATCGGTGAGTATGAGATAGAGTAATGCAAGTTGAGCCGGTTTGCTCCTGGGTTGGTGAGTGTTGAGGCTGATCGAGTCAAGCGGTTTCTTGGTGGCTTGATGAGCGAGGTGCAGCAGTTGACCAGTGCTTATGGATAAGAGACTTATGCGGGGGTAGTGGAGGCTGCTCTGAAGGTGGAGGCTATCGAGACCGCAAAGTGCAGAGGCCAGCGAATGAGGAAGGACAAGAGGAAGTCCGTCGAGGAGTAGAAACCCTAGGTACCCGGTGCTGCTTCGGGAAAGAAGAGCAAGGTGGTGTGTAGCTTCTGTGGTCGGTCGGGCCACCCTGTCGAGAGGTGTTTCAAGAAGACAGCAGCTCAGAAGAAGGAGCAAGTTCATGCTATTCAGGGTGCTCCTAGGAGGGATGTTTCCTGTTCTGTTTGCAAGAGACTCGGGCATGATGCTGCCTAGTGTTTGTCCAAGGATAAAGTCTGCTATCAATGCGGGCAGAAGGGTCACATCAAGTCTAGGTGTCCTCAGGTCCATCCTGCTCTTCATGCAGTTCCACTTCAGGCATTACCTCCGCCTCAGCGTGTGGACAAGGGTAAAGGAAAGCTGAACGTGATCTCTTCCGAGGAGGCTCAAGCTTCGACTCAGGTCATCTCAGGTTAGTAGTTTCTTTTTCCAGCCTGAAGGTTTTATTTGTTAGAAAGGTTATAGTGTTGTTTTTGTAGTTTCCTTAGTTGTATATACTTCTATAGGGAAATTTAAGGTGAAGAACCGTTGTGCGCGTGTTCTGTTCGACTCCGGCGCTACCCACTCATTTGTGGCTAGAGCCTTTATGGAGCGACATCGGTTGACTCTAGATCGAGTTCGGGATACCTTCTGTGTCAAGTTCCCCTCTGGCGAATCTATGTTATAAGATTTGGGCATTCTAGATTGCCCTGTTTTGTTGGGAGACTTTCTTGCGAGGGAGGACTTGAAGATGATTGATCTGGAGGACTTTGATGTTATTCTTGGCATAGACTAGCTGTCTAAGTATGATGCGGTCATTCAGTGCAAAGGGAAGCGCTTGGACTTCATCAAGGACAATGGTCAGCCGAGAAGCGTGTATGCTGATCCGTGCCAAGATTCTCCTGTCTTTTCTGCGGTATGTGCTCAGAAGTTGTTTCTTTCTGATTGTTTTGCTTGTTTAGTCTCGGTGGTTGGGACCATTGTTAGTGTACCGTGCTTAGAAGAGATTCCCGTTGTTCGTGGTTTCGCTGATGTGTTTCCTGATGACCTTCCTGGTCTTCCTCCCGATCGGGATGTCAAATTTGTGATTAATTTGGAACCGGGTACGCGTCCTATTGCTAAGGAGCCGTACCGGATGGCCCCTCATGAGCTAGAGGAGTTGCGTGTCCAGTTAGATGAGTTATTGGCAAAAGAGTTTATCAGGCAGAGTTCGTCGCCTTGGGGTGCTCTTATTTTGTTTGTAAAGAAGAAGGATGGGTCGATGCGGCTTTGCATCAACTACAGGGAGTTGAACAAAGTTACTATTAAGAACAGGTACCCTCTACCGAGGATCGATGACTTATTTGACCAGTTACGCGGTAGCACGGTGTTCTCTAAGATCGATCCTCGTTCTGGCTATCATCAGCTCAGGATCCGTAAGGCAGATATAAGACGGACTGCGTTTAGATCGAGGCATGGACATTTTGAGTTCTTGGTGATGTCATTTGGTTTGACCAACACACCATCAGCTTTCATGGATATGATGAACCGGGTGTTCAAGGATTTCCTAGAAAAGTTCGTTGTGGTTTTAATCGATGACGTGTTGGTCTATTCCCGCAATGCTGAGGAGCATGAGCAACATCTGCGCTTGGTTCTATCGGAGTTGAGGAATCACAAGTTATTCGCCAAGTTGAGCAAGTGCGAATTTTTGTTGCCTCAGGTCTTGTTTCTGGGCCACGTGGTGAACAAGGATGGGATCTCGGTCGACCCAGAAAAGATCGCAATAGTGATGGATTAGAGTAGTCTGGGCACGCCCAAGGAGATCACGAGCTTTCTAGGGTTGGCCGGCTACTACAAGAGGTTCGTGGAGGGTTTCTCTACCCTAGCTGCACCTTTGACCAGGTTGACTTAGAAGAATGCGGCCTTTGTTTTGAGCGAGAAGTGCAAAGAAGCCATCCTGGAGTTAAAGAACAGATTGTGCACTACTCCCGTCCTAACCCTACCTGCTAAGGGTGTGGAGTATGATGTGTACGTGGATGCTTCGCATGTTGGTGTAAGTTGCGTGTTGATGCAGGTTGGAAAAGTGACTGCATATGGGTCAAGGCAATTAATGACTCATGAGTGAAATTACCCTACGCATGACCTTGAGTTTGCAGTGGTGATTTATGCGTTGAAGTTGTGGAGGCATCTACTTTATGGGGCTCAGTGCAAGATCTTCACTGATAACAAGAGCCTAAAGTATGTGTTCACGCAGAAGGAGTTGAATCTGCACGAGTGTCGGTGGCTTGAGTATGTGCTCGATTATGATGTAAGGATCCAGTATCATCCAGGCAAGGCCAATGTGGTGGCCGACGCCCTGAGTAGGAAGATTGGGAAGATCTTTGATCTCTTCGCCGACCGTTTAGTGGAAGAGTTCCTCCTTATGGATACTCAGTGGGATGCTTCGACATGCAGAGTAGTTTTGCAGTGGCAGAGCCATCTTGGATTTCCCTTACTAGATTGCACCAGAAGGATGATCCGGACTTGCTGCACTTATACCGCAGGCCTTAGAGAGGGGAGTTGCAAGATTTCTTTATCGATGATGCGGGTATTTTGAAGTACCGCGATAGATTTTTCATACCTGCTGTTTGAGACATCAGGGATATGATATACAGAGAGGCTCATGGATCCAGTGTTTCCTACCATCCAGGATCTACAAAGATGTATCATGATTTGAATAAAATTGCCTGGTGGTATGGGATGAAGAGTGATATAGCCTGATTTGTTGCTGAGTGCCACACTTGCAAGCTTGTGAAGGCCGATCACGGAAGGCCTGGTGGCAAGTTGACTTCGTTAGAGATCCCGACTTGGAAGTGGGAAAGTATTTCTATGGACTTCATCACGGGCTTACCAAAATATCCAAGGGGATTTGATTCTGTTTGGGTCATAGTGGATATACTGAAGAAGTGTGCTCACTTTCTGCCATATAAGATTGACTATCTGATGAAGAAGATAACAGAGTTGTACTTGAATGAGGTCATCAGATTGTACGGTGTGCCTGTTAGCATCGTTTCTGATCGAGACTCCCGATTTACTTCTCATTTTTGGCAGAGTCTGCAGGAGGGTTTTGGTACAGATCTGAGGTATTCTACTGCTTACCACCTACAAACCAATGGGCAGATAGAGCGGGTGAACCAAATAATTTAGGATATGATCATATGCTACATTCTAGACCACGGTGGAGCATGGGATGAGCGGTTGCGACTTATAGAGTTTGCAAACAACAATAGTTATCAAGAAAGTTTGCAAATGGCTCCGTTCGAAGCTTTGTATGGGAGGCGCTGCAGAACTCCCCTGTTTTTGGCTGAGGCAGGTGAGAGACCCCGGTTCGGTCCGGATGCGCTCGAGGAGATGGAAGTCGCGGTGAAGCTTATTCGAGAAAAGCTTCGTATAGCTCAGGAGAGATACGAGAAGAATGCCAATCGGCGTAGGTCTGACTTGGAGTTTCTTGAAGGGGACCTTGTGTTTCTTAAGGTTTCCCCGATGGTTGGCTTTAAGAGGTTCGGTAAGAACCAGAAATTGGACACGAGATATATTGGCCCATTTAAGATTGTGGAGCGGATTGGCGTGTCAGCTTATAGGTTGGATTTGCAAGCAAACTTCCCAGGTGTTCATAATGTATTTCATGTAAGCCTATTACGGAAGTGTGTGCGTAGTAGTGGGAAAGTCTTTGATGTTGTGCCCCAGTTGGAGCCTAATCTCTCTTTTGTTGAAGTGTCAGTCCGCATTTTGGATACTCAAGATCGGGTGATGCAAAGAAAGTCCATCCCGATGGTCAAGGTTCTATGGAATAATCAGGGTTTGGAAAGCGCGACTTGGGAGTTAGAGTGGGCTATGAGGGAGGCTCACCCTGAACTGTTTCCCTGATTAAATTGGTTTGTTTTCTTCTTATAATATTTGGCTGGTTACTTTTCCTTCTATAGTAGAATTGTTGTGCGTAAAGTTTCGGGACGAAACTTTCTTTTAGGGGGAGTGACTGTAATGCCCCCGATTTTTCTGTGATTATTTAATTCTTGTTTGGCGTTGCGTCGACGCGTTCTCGTGGATTGTGTCATCTGTGGAGTGTGGTCTTAACTCCTTAGAACTGAGTGGCCTATTTTGTAGCCTATTGGCAAGATATCCCTAGCAAGCCGAGTCATTTTGGGTGACCCGGTGTGGCCTCTTGGGGGATGCTTGTGTTTTGGCTTTGGGTGGGTATAACTCTAGTTCTGTTCGTCAAAAGTTAATTTCGACTTCTCCTTTGCGTTTGTAGTATGGGTATTTAGCTACGGTGCGAGTTTCGTCGAATTCCGAGGTAGTTCGGTTTTCACGTCGTTTTGGATGTGCAAATAATAAATGCAATTATGTATTAATAAAGCTATTTAAATGATTATTTTCGGTCAAAAGCTTTGAGAGTGAACCGGCAGCTTAGGAGGAGGTTAAGGCTGTATAGGCGTGTTTAGATTTATTTAAAAGCCTTAAGCCAAATTAGCGGGCCCATTCTTCTTCTTCCCGAAAACTATCGCCTGCTCTTGTTAGTGGAAAACAGAGGAAAACCGCCAGACCTGCTACCCATTCGGACGGCGATTCCGGGAGCATTTGTGGATAGATTTCGATTTCGAAAGCGGATTTAAATTGCTTTCTCTTAGATCTTCGTTTCTACGGTAAGAGAATTGATTTTCGTGGAGTTTTTAGGAGATTTGGATTTTCGGTTTTTGCTCTTTCCGCCATTAAAGCTCGGGATGTGCTGGCTAGAACTTGCTGCTGCTGGTGTCGAGGGAGAGGAAGAGCTCGAGTGAAGCTTCGCTGAAAAACCGAGGCAAGTGGTTCTTGCACTTGCTGTTTTGATCTTTCCCCTCTTAACTACCCGGTTAACCCTATGATAGAAGACAAGTTTTTTTCTCTTTTTGCTTTGGTAAAACTCTGTGCTTTAGTTTCCCTTTTTGAGCCTCCCCTTCTTGTGTTATTTTTGCTCAACCCGTTGGTTGTTTCCACCATCTAGTCTCCAAATTTTTATTTCTAGATTGGTGCTATTGCGGTTGGAGCCGAGAGAGAGAGAGAGAGAGAGGGAGATTTCTGCGGTAGTGCTCTTGTTAGAACCAGTCTTGGTAGGCTCTCGGGATTTGGCGTTGAGTGTGGTGAACACACTCAAAGCCAAAAGCCGCCCGGGTTTGGCATTGAGTGTGGTGCGCACACTCAAAGCCATTGTTTGGTCTGTTCTTTTGCGGCTAAGTAGTGTGGCGTGAGTGAGAATATACTTCTATGTCAAAATCGATGGGAATCACTTAGTGATTCTCGCCGACTTCGACGAGAATCGTTAGTGATTCCCGCCGATTTGGCGATAATCAATCTGCATTCTCGCCGACCTCTTCTGAATGGCGTTGAGTGTGTGGGCCTCACTCAATGCCACGGCAGTTTAGGCGCTGATTGAGGCGGGCTCACTCAACGCCGCAGCCTATTACTGCGGGTAAGTACTTTGGCATTGAGTGAGTCGACCTCACTCAACGCCAAAGTTGTTGTATCGTTGAGAATGGTGGGTGCACTCAGCGTCGTAGTTTGTTTTCGCGGCTAAGTACTTTGGCGTTGAGTGAGTCGACCTCACTCAACGCCAAAGATGTTCTGGCGTTGAGAGAGGTGGACTCAAAAACCGCCACAGTTGGGTTTTGCGGTTAAGTGATAAGGCGTTGAGGGAGTGGACATCACTCAATGCCATAGCTGCTTTGGCGTTGAGTGAGGTTAGCTCACTCAACGCCACAACCTGCTTTGCATAAGGCATTGAGGGAGTCGACCTCACTCAATGCCATAGCTTTTTGGAGTTGAGTGAGGTTAGCTCACTCAATGCCAGAGCTGTTCTTACGGAGGGCGTTGAGTAAGTGAACCTCACTCAACGCCATGGTTGTTCCTGGCGCAGAGTGAGGCTAACTCACTCAACGCAAAGGTCTGCTTAGGCGCTGAGTGGGTGAGGCTCACCCAACGCCATACCATGTTGAGCCATCTCAACACTTTTCCCTTACCTTGATTTTCTCCCCCGAGTGAATTCCTTGATTTTGAGGTTCCTTGTCATCTATTTTCTTGTTTTTTTTTTCAAAAAGGCTGAATCGTGGGTCATGGTTAGTAGTGGTGGTTTGAAGCTCTTAATGGGGGAGGTGTTGTGTAATTTAGCCAAGGCCACCCTTTTTATTTTATCTTGCTCCAGGTTCGGGCTGGGCAAGGGGGTGGGAGGTCCCTTGTGCTTTCACATATTGACCCCTGAGCTTTGTTTTCTTGGAAATAGTGGTTGGGGGACTGAGTTTTCCTCCAACCCGGATCCGCGTTGTTTATTTTGCTACTACCATCTCTCACAGCTTAGGGTGTTAGACGTTTCTTCCTTGGTAGATTGCAGCAGTTGGGCTCATGGTAGTCTTGTTGACTCTGCAGCTTTTGGGCAGAGTTACTGTTGTGTCCTCGCACTTAGTGCACTTCTTTTTTTCCATGCCTTGGGCAGTTGTGACTGTTACAATTTTGTTGTCCTGTTTTACTTATCTTCTGATTGACACTTACGAGCAGTTTTCTTGTTTTGCTTGCTGAGGTATTCTTTCTACTTTGAATGCCTCAGGTTCTGGATAGTAGCCGCTCTGACGGCTAGTGGTGTTGTGCAGTTACTGGTGGTCTCTGGTGCCATAGAGATCAGTTCCTTGTTTTTGCGAGGTAGTTTTGGTGTTGTTTTTTCTTATAGACATACATACTTGCAAGTGGGTTCGTGTCAGTTTGTTGGCGCCCACTGGTAGTTTTACCTTGATACTAGATATGTTATGTTTTTGCTGCTACCGTTTTTTTGGAGATTGTCTAATTGCTCTGGCGATGATTTATGCTAGGTTGCTAGTTACTTTTAAACCTAAGAATACTATTATAAGTATATCGCATGATCAGCATGTTTTATAAAACTCAAACACTATTTTTCAAACAACGTAAAAAGAATCGTTTTCTTATATATAATATAAATTAAATGTAGGGTCTTGCATAGTATAAGTTGTCCTCTAGGGGCACTTATGCACTCTTTTAGGATGTCAAACCCAAATGAAGTATTTTCCGCAGCGTATAAGTATAGTTTTAAAACTGTGGACTAGATGATCCACCGTGCCGAGAGATACGGCTTTTAAAAATATAACTTATTTTCTAATCATATAACTTATGAATTTTCATAAAGTATAGTTGATAGTGGTTTGCCTGAGTGTCGGCAGTTATCCCCTGCTCGACGTGGCATAATGACACGTGTTTTCTCCTACTCTGATAATTTGTTTTCCTCGGAGAAAATGCGGGTTGTGACAAGACCCGCACTATCGAATCATCTATCCTTAACTTCTCTAGGCTGACCGATCGATCTGATGGTACTGTGCCTTCTGTGATAGAATTATGCTTCTCCGACCATAGTAGAGCGCTCCAAAGGGAGGAGATGTGGAAGAGGTCAAGCAATCCCGCCAACTCCAGTATAAGCTCAAGTCTGTAAGCTAAAGGGCCGATCCGCTCTATGATCCTATATGGCCCCATATACCTCGGACTGAGAATCTTCTTCCTGCGTACCCGCAAGACTCCATGCATCGAACGTATCTTCAAGAAGACCCGGTATCCAACCTGGAACTCCACCTAACGTTGTCACGCATCGTAATATTTAACCTGCCTCCTCTGGGCCTCCAACATCCTATCCCGGATCAGTCTCACTCGAGCATCCGTGTCCTCAACAAAATCCCAGCCGAGTGTCTTTGTATCCTCATCCTGGATCCAAGATAGTGGGGTCCTGCACCATCGTCCGTACATTTCCTCGTAAGGGGTCATGCTATACTTGACTAATGAATGTTGTTATACAAGAACTCGATCAATGACAACAATCTCTCTCATGGCTCCCCATTGTCCAGGATGCATAAGCGCAAGTGATCCTCCAGTCTCCAGTTAGTACGCTCTATATGACTGTCTGTCTGATGGTGGAAGGTTGTACTAAATGTCAACAAGGACCATAGGTAAGCCTGGACAAACCTCCACTCTCTAGACATAAATCGTACATCTTAATGAGACACGATCGACCAATGCATGCCATTATAGCGGACAAACTTCTCAACGAACTTCTGCACCAAATTTCCAACCGGACTATCCTTCCTGATCGGAATGAACCTAGCCACCTTCGTTAACCTGTCTACGATCACCCATATCAAATTGTTTCCCACATGTGATCGAGGTTGACCATGAATGAAATCCATGGATATGTCGTCGAACTTCCACTCTGGCATCGGTAGTGGTTACAATAATCCGGCCAGACTCATACACTCTGCCTTTACGAGCTGACAAGGCTCGTAATGCGTCACAAAATAAGTGATATCCTTCTTCATGAACAACCAATACATAGTCCTCTTCAGGTAAGTTGTCATCTTCATAATCCCCGGGTGTACTGAGTACTGGCTGCAATGTGCCTCTGTCATTATATCCTCCCGAATTCGGCATCCTGCCGGTATATAAACTCGGCCTCTAAAGCAAAGGATCCCATCCCTTAAAGAGTAGTCCCCAGCCGTGCCTTCCTCTAAGGCGCTGAATATCAGCTTCATTATCGCATCAAGCCTCTATCCGTCTCTAATGTGAGCTCGTATATTGATGGTGGAACTAATCGAGCATATGTACTCCTCATAAAGCTCTGTATCGTCCTCAGATACCATAGATATCTGCATGTCCATCAACATCTGTATCAACTCCATTTCCATTAGTTGACGCGCTTTTCCTAATGTGGTGGCTCTCCGGCTCAGTGCATCTGCCACAACGTTTGACATCCCAGGGTTATAATGCATGGTATACTGAAGACTGTAAAATACTGAAGACCCACCACCTTATGCATATGCAGCCATAAATTCCCGAGCCATCAACTTCCTGGACTAACCTATCCGTTACAAATACCTTCCGAGCCTTCGGCTCACCGGGCTACCTTGCCCATTTTAACAACCACCGAGCCTACTGCTCGGACAACCCAACAAAGCTAACCTCCCGAGTCATCGGGGTGAGTGAAGGTGAAGCCCTAGTTTTACTAATTTTTCTTTAGCATTTTAGTCTTACGGTTTAAGGTTAACCTTGGACTGCCCAGGGCATTCCCTGTGAAGGGCTTTGGAGGGCACTAGGAACTACGATAAGCTGAAGCCCAAAGCTCCCTTTCGCTAGGTACTTATTATTATTTGTATCTACCCATATCCCAACTCTCGTGATCTTACACTTGAACTAAACCTAACTGTAATTAGACTTCCTCCAAGGAAAAGACGATCCATCGAAGATCTCGAGCACAACCTTAACTTAGCCAACCAGGCTCTCACAACCTTACTCCTCTTTCATATTCAAATAAAACCATGTACACCCTCTATCCCACCTTTCCTTTCCAAGGCTTACATATTATCTTATATCTACAGCTTAATATGTGCATACCTAATGAGCTATATGACGTGCATGAAATATGAACCCCTCCAAATATTCATCCAAATGACCTAAGATTATTACTCGAGGTCTAACATGATATTTTAAAGATAAATATAGAATATAATATGTTTCCTAACAAACTTGTAATTTATTTAATTTTCGGCAAAATGAGGTCAACTGTGCTTTTGAACACCAAGTACAATTTTCTGACATGATATGTCCATAACAAAATTATGACAAGTGTATAACCTCAAAATACCAGTATGCACTGAAATTAAAAATTTTCTAAAGAAAGGTTAACCACAAAACTTTTTACTAATTAAATAACCTCATTAATAGTGAAAGGCAGGAAATAATAAAAATAATTATCCAAAAATTATAGAAAAATTCCAAGATGTCTAGAATGACCAGAAAATTCTATTGAGCATGAATCATAATTTTCTAAACATGCTTAGTCACCCAAATAAATCATTTTACAATATTCTAAAAAAGGCACTTTGTGAAGTAACCTATATAAAAAGTCTTCCAAAAATTTTATAAACATTAACATACCATAATGAAACCTTAAAATGTCTTTTAACCATGTTTAAAATTTTTCCAGTGAGTAATAATCTCATAATAAATTTTCTTTCAAATAGGCCAAACACTAGATTTGTGAATGAAGTACTATAAATGTAATCCAAAAATTCATACCAAAATTTTCTGATGTTAATAATAAATATATAAGATCACTGCCCAAGTTTCATGAACATCCAAGGTCATATAGCTATGCAATAAAGTCATCAGTAAAAGTACCCTAATTGGTCCTAAACTTTTTTAGAGGGGATGTAAGTTTCTAAAAATTCAAATAACATTTTCTAGGGCTTATTTCCACCCTAAGAACTCATCTACCAAGTTCTAAGACATTCCTAGGACATATGGTCCCATGTACTTCAATAGGTTCAATATCCAATCCTAGGGTTCACACTAGGGTTTTAGGGAATCTCAACCCCAAACAACCCAAAATCTCTTGTGGGGCTATTTTATGTGTCAATAAGTCAGAGGCCACCAACTTTGGATGAGGATTGGTCACTCAATCATTCAAGTGCACTTTTAACCTAATTTTCCTCTTATAAGGCAATACTATGGTCACTCCAATACCTACACAAATCAAACAAAAATTGTTTGAGATTTTTACCAATGACCGACCATGAACCTAAGGGTCATCCACCAAAATATTAGAGGTATTTGAGGTCAATAGACCCTCTAATTAAATCATACATTATTTATTAAATTTTTACAAAAAATATAGGAAAATATATTCCACAAATTCCATTTTTGGATATGTTTGGGGTATACATGAGACTAACCTTTGATACAAATTTCAAGGAATTTGGATTTGTAGTTTAGTGGGGGCACACAAATTTGTTTTTGGTTAACCCTAGGTACAGCTTTAAATATTTGGTGTGATGTGCTCAAACCAGAGCCCCAAATTGGTTGAGATTAATTTTACAATACACTAGACTCAAAATACTATAACTTTCATATAAAACATTTCCTCTGATTTTACCTCTAAGTATTTTTAATAATTAAAACTATCTATAACATAATTGGTGACAAAATAACAATAAAATGAAATGTTAATTAATGATCAGCACGAATCTTAAGGCGCCATCCGACGAATACCCATCATTCTTCCCCGTGCGCCTATGACCTAGATTAACCGATCCTAGGCCATTTTGGTGGCAAATTACAGGGCACCCGTGCCTCCTCCCGGCTGACCACCGCCACCACCACCTTCGTTGAGGTGGTGGCTGGCGATTCGCAGTGGTTGGCCGGCAGGAGGTGGCCGGAACAGTGAAATGTGTGTGGTGGAAGAAGCTTGAAAATCAAGCTCTCGAACAGCATGATTTGGGGCCAATTGGACCTGAATCTTGCGGCCAACCGAATTGGATCTATCGACCGGAGAAAGAGAGAGAGAGACAGGACAATCTGGGAGAGCTCGAGCCTAGCCGATCGTCGGGTTGCAATTAACGATGGTGGCTCCGCTTGGTTCTCTGCTCCTCATATCCAGAGCCTTTGATTTCTTCAGGGAAAGTGTGTAACCTACTGCTCTCGACCTGAAGAAGCTTTTAATTGAACTAGATTGGGGAGAGGAGGGGCCATGGCTTGATTGCACCAATAATGGACATGAAGGATGTTTTTGGCCAACTTAAATTCCCCTCCCCTAGCCTTTTCAAAGCCCAGAAATCTCTTGTTCTTCTCCTAATCAATCAGGGGAGGTGAATCCAGCAATTAGGGAGTCCTTGGCCTCCTTGGCCATGAATGGCCTTCACTCCTCACTTTCTCTCTCCTCCTTAAAAGGGGAAATAGAAATTTCTCTCTCCTAGTCACTATTTCAAGAAAAGGAATTTCATTTTATATAATTCTCAGCCTCCTAAGGTTAATGGGCCACTCAAATTTGGCTTAACCCAAGTGGATTGGGCTTGGTTGGGTCCACTTGGGCTAATTTGACTTAATTATAGGGTTGAGTTGACTTTGGTCAAATTAACATTTTGGGTTGACACCAATTGGTCCTTGGTGACCCATTGGCCTTCCCTAAGGTCTACGAAGGGTTGGGTAGGGTTGGTTTGGCACCGTGGAGGCCACTTGACCCTTAATAGGGCACTTTGACCACATTAGAGTTAGGGTTAACTTTTGGTCAACTTTACCTCTTTAGTTGACCCCAATGAGTCCTTGGTGACCCATTGACCTCCCTTGGGGTTAGGAGAGTTAAGGTGGGGTCCTGGAATCAGGTTGGAGCCCTAAAGTCAAACCCTATTGATGGTGCTTGAATTTAGCTATTTGTAGACCAAGGTGATTTCCACCTTCATGCCTTGGTTCACTTGATCTCTTGAGCTTTCTAGGGTTTTGTCATGACCTAGTCATTATAAAACCACTCTTAAGGGTCTAGTTATTTGAGGCATATTATACCACTCAACCTCACTCGACGAATTCGTCGAGTCTTGTCGACGAATTCTCGAGTCCTATCGATGAATCACTTCGACAGATTCCACAAGTAAACTTAAGTTCACTCGACGAATTCTTCGTGTCCACTCGACGAATTCACATGATTTCATGCCTCTTTTTGAAGAATCTTCCCGACAGAATTCACAAGTCCACTCGACTACCCTTGATGAATTCATTGTGTCTTCTAAAGTTGACGAATTCACGGGTCTTCTCGAGCATTTCATGAGTCATTTCAACGAATACCCTCCAGGACTCTCGATGAATTCACAGGTCTCCTCAACTATTTCTCAAGTAATCTCTACAAATTTGGTGCAGGCCTATTCCAACTTACATCTCAAGTCACCGTAGGGACACCACAACACACATAAGGGGTCTATGTCAAAATTGGATGTTACAAATCCTTCAAACAAACAAAACATTTCGTCCCTGAAATCGAGCTAAGTCTACGATAAAACAACAGACGAAGAATATAAGGTAGATTTTTAAATTTACCATGAGGGAACAACTCCGGGTAGCATTGCCGCATAAGGTCCATTGGCTCCCAAGTGTACTCTTTCCCATGGTTGGACCACAAGACCTTCACTATTTGAAAACTTTTTCTCCTCATCCATCGCACTTTACAATCTACTATCTATACAAGTTCTAGTAGTATAGATCTATCTGATACCACGAGGCTGGATGTAGTAGTGACAAACTGCTCTGGCCGAATTAGTGCTTTCCTAAGGGGAGATACATGAAAGACATCATGTAAGTTCTCCAAATCTTGGGATAGCTCCAGTCTATAAGCTAAGGGACTGATTTTCTCCAAATCATTGTATAGCCCCATGTATCGCGGGCTGAGCTTTTTCCTTCCAGCAGTACGTGAAACCCCATACATTAGCCTAATCGTTAAAAATACCTTATCATCTAGTTGGAATTCCACCAACCTGTGATTCACATCATAATACTTCGCTTGATGGCTCTGAGACCCTAGCATGCGGTCTCGAATAAATCTAATCATAACATCGGTGTCATCGATTTACTCCACTCACAAAGCCTTGGGATTCTTATCCTGAAACCATGATAAAGGGGTCATGTGTAAGACCCCTCCCCTCACCAAGGAGGCTCCTGGTCTTATGCCCAGAACCGCCGCGTTACAGTGACACTAACTCACGGGTTAGTCGACACTGCAAAACTCCAATTCTGCCGGCTAGTACGATCATATAACCAATCGGCCAATTTGTGAAATAGAAGTGTAAAGCAGTGTGAATAGCTAACTAGTTCACAAGTAACAAAGCATATATATATATATATATATATATATATATATATATATATATATGAAAATGAAAACATCAGTCCACAATGAGTATAGAAATGAAATAAGGGCTTATGCCCTGTACATGAATATCACCAATCTCTCTCTCTCAAACAAAATCAGAAGCTAACTATATCATCATCTCATCCCACCAGAAGATGCGCAGTAGTAGTAGTCGGTGGTAGCGGTATCTGCTCCTCATGCCCTGCTCACTCATCCTATTGTTCGTGCTGGTGCTCCATCTCCTCGAGGTTGTAAAATGATTTGGTCACCAACCATTAGTAAAAAAGAATAAGTCGTTACCTCCTCACCTCGACCCATAGCTCCTAGGCACCGAGCGGGAGGACGAAGCGGAGGACAACAAAAGGGTAATAAATGGAAGCAGGTGACATGAGTTAACTATCAAGTATGTGTATTAGTTTTACTCTCGCAATTCTAGTTATAAGTACAAGTAAGGTAAGAAAGTACTGTACAAGAAAAGAAAGAACTGAAAGTAAGTGCAGGTAGGTAAAACTGAAAGTAAGAGCAGGTAGGTAAAACTAACTATCATTACAGCACGTACCTTAACTTATAAAAATTTCCATACAAATTTATAAGTTATGGTTTCCAGGTGATATAAACTTATCATATAAAATAGCGCATACTAATTTATATCATAAAGATTTATGAAGCATATACCCTAATATGAATGAATGTTATGATGCAAATTATGCAACAGACAAGTGCAACTCACACACAACGACTTCGTGATCACAAACCTTTAGTTCCCGCTTTTCGGAGCTAGAATCACTCTCTGGTACCACCATTGTGGCTACGGTAACAGTGGAGCGGGCGTATCCACTCCTTGGCAGTCATGCACACTACCAAACCTAGACCTCCCAATGGTCCGTATAGTATAACCTACATATACTATACGGAGCCCATGACCTAATACCACCCCGGAGTATGACTTCCAATTTCCTTGTGCTACATGCCCTTAATTATTTATCTTAGGATGGTATGAACTATTATGATGAGTATGTTGAATTTCATTATTTTTCTAAGTCGTTAAGACCCTTAATTAAATCGTGAAATTAATTCCCTAGGCCATTTAATGCATGAAGTGTCACAAATAATAATCCCACTGACCTAAGGAATTTTCCTGAGTTGTAATTTGGTAAAACATTACTATCTGCTAAGAACTATATTTTTCCCTTCAATAATTCTATTTATACCTTTATACAAAATTCAAAAATAACCATTTTCCAAAGGAAGTATAAGGGGTTTATTACTAAAAATTCTAGGAAACATACTGGATACATATATTGGTAAAATAATGCTAAAGGTAGAATTTCTAAAAATTCTATGGATCAAGGGCTACAAAAAATCATTTCTAAGTATATTACCAAAATGAAACTATGTGGTTTTGAAAATTAATGAGTCCTCCAAAAATGCTGAGAAAATTATACAAGGTTATTCATACTCAGATATATCACCAGGGATTTTTCCCAAAGTTTTCTACTGAATATGTTCATCAATTTTCTAATTAAGACAGTAAGGGCAAAAAGGGTAATTTCTACATAACTCCTATTAAAATTCATCAAACAGAGACATAAAAATTTTCAGGAGTTAAACATGACATTATTTTTACCTTGACAAGGATTGGGAATTTTATCTCAATGATAAGCCTATTTTCACATTTATCTTTCAAAAGTCCAATTATTTCAAAAATTCCAAATAATGCGATTTTTACTTCCAAAAATCATATTATTGAAGTGAGGGGTATAATTCATAATGAGCCTCTGATATCAATATCGTGATTTTTGGATATTCCAAATAGGCTTAATACACAATATTTCAAAATTTGCTACTTGCACCCCAAGCCTATGCATAGCCATCACAGGCAAGTGGGTTCACCCAACATGTAGTGGTCCAAATGTGCTGAAAGTTTGACCATGAACATGTATAATACCTAAGGACATGTCACCTAAATTTGGGGCAATTTGGGGTCATAATACTCCAATTATTTCATTTATTTACTTTTGTGTTTTATGATAAAAACTATTGAAAAACCTTTCCCATAAATTCTCAATTATTGGCAGGGGTTGGATATACCGTAGTTAAGCACATGCCCAAAATCTTGGGTTATTTGGACATCTGGTTTGGCATGGGTATTAGTTTTAGTTACTGCCCTAGCCTAGGACCAGTCCTAGCAAAATAGCCCTACAGGACAGTATACTACACCAAATTATTAGAGGAAGGGCTACAATATTCCTATTCATAACTACCTCTGGAAATGACACTAGGTGGCCTAAACTTTGCTTGCAATGTCACAATGAAAGTGCTACAAAATTTAAATGAAGTTAAATTAAATAAATCATTAAATCAGGGGATGAACGGACGACATCCGCTTATCTTCCCCGATTCAGCAATGACCCAGATTAGTTTTTCTTGGGCCGTATTGCCTGCCTTTTTCTTGCCAGCTGAGCCACCACCACCGCCGGCGGTTGTCGCCACCACCTTCACTGATATAGTGGCTAGCGATTCCCGGCGGTGAGGCCGCCGGACATGGCTCCTCCGGCGAACCCGAGCAAGAAGAAAAGCTCGAGATTTCCCACATTTGCTCACATGGTATCGAGCTCAATTGAGCCCGATGTCTCTCCTAGATGATCTAGAAAGCTAGTACGAGTAGAGGGGCGGTGAAACAAACCGATAATGCGGCGTGACGGTGAGTTAGGCGGCGGTTGGCCATGGCCGAGCTGCTCCGGCGATCTCCTGCTCAAATCTTTGTTTCTTCACCAAAAGCTCTGCTCCAGGACTCGTTCTCCACTCATTTCCACTCACTAAAGTTGATGGTGTGGTCGGTTTGACCTGGAAGTGGCTGTATATGGAGATAAGACCGAGGGAGAGCTCGGTTTAGCTTTGGATGATTCACCTTAGCTGCCAAGTGGCCCCTCTGCATTAAAATTCTCTGGAAAATTCTCTTAGGAGGCCAGACAGCCACTTTGGGCAGAAGGAGCATGTCCACATGGCCTTCCTTCCATATTCCATCTCTTTCTCACTCCTCTTTTCCCATTTTGCCCCCATGCATGAACCCTCTCTCTAAAACCAGAGGGTTAGGGGTGGTCTTTGACCACTTGGGCTGATAATGGGCCAAGTTTGGTGGGCTTGGTTATAGAGGAACTGGCTTGGGCTCATTTTAACTCTTTAGGTTAATTTGTTGATTAAGTTGACCTTTTAGTTGACTTGGTCAACAATGATAAGTGGGCTGACCCCACTTGATGATCATGAGTATAATGGCACCACCCAACTTTGGTTGGGTCAATGTGGTGCCCTACTTAGGCTAATTGGGCCTATAGGTATAGGTTTGACCAACTTAGGACTAAGGTTGACTTTGGTCAACTAGGGTCATAGGGTTGACCTAATGACATGCCCTAGGGTCCACTTAGATTATTTTAGGGTTTGGGAAATGGTGGGGTCATGGTGTGGCTAGGGTTCCTATTTAGGCTAGTTTGACCTAGTTTGACTTTGGCCCCTTAGTGGGCCCCACATGGCTACAACCCACTCCGTAGGGTAAAACTAGCTAAATTCCCTATCACCCACCCCATGCCTAACCCAATCTAAGTTAAGGAGTATAGGAGTAACATGGGATGTTACATCATGCACCTCCTGCCATAGAGTGCGTTATTAGGTGCCATTCCGATGCTTTCTTGGTGGCACTTATTATATGAAAACTCTACCAATGGTAAATATTTTTCCTACGACTCTCCCTATCCAAGATGAATAACCACAATAAATCCTCCATTGTCCTAATTATTCTCTCAAACTGGCCCTCGGTCTGAGGGTGAAAAGTCGTACTAATGGTAAGGAGAGAACCCATATAAGCTTGAACTAATTTCCCCTCTCTGGAGGTGAAGCGACCATCACGGTCTGAGACTATCTTCTTATGCATCCCATGCGACCGAACGAACTGCTCCATAAAGAGACGCACCAACACATCAACCTGTTCCTCCTTCATTATAAGGATAAACCTGGCAACCTTTTTCTAGCTATCCAAATCACCCAAACAGAGTCATTCCCCGAGTGAGATTGGGGAATACTATGGACAAAATCTATGGAGATATCCTCAAACTTCCACTCTGGAATGGGCAATGATTACAGTAATCCATTAGGGCTCTTGCACTCCATCTTTACTTTTTGACAAGCCTCGGAGTGAGTAACATTGTGTGTGACATCTTGCTTCAATCCTGGCCAAAACATGGTCCTCCGCAAGTCAGTATACATTTTGGCAATTCTGCGATGCACCGAATACTTGGTGCAACGAGCCACTCTCAAGATTTGTCTTCTCGAATCCCACCACCTGCGGGAATGTAAATTCTACCATGGAAAAAAATGAGGTCCTCAGTTAGCAGGTATCCTTCCGCTGATCCTCCCATAATTTTTTGGAACACCGGGTCCAAAGCAGCATCCTTCCCTTGCTCTATCAGAATCCGATCTCGAATGTCACAAATATAATCATGGTTGCCAGATACTCTTTATAGGCTTCGGGAGAAACCTTAGTCACTTGTATAATCTCCTTCTCTTCTAGCACTCTTTCCAACTTCATAGGCATTAATTGGGTTTCAGTGCTCGTCTCTAGTGTAACGCCCCCGATTTTTCGGTATTTAATGATTATTCCTTTGGCGTTACGTTGACGCATTTCCGGCTTGTGTCGTTGTTAGAGTACCTCTTTAGGTGTTCTTAGTGGTCGTATCCTGTTTGCAGGGTTCCCCAGCTAGCCGGAGTCTGTTTTGGAGACTCGGCTGAGCCTCTCAGGGAATGCCTGTGCTTTGGCCTCGGGAGGTGTTAGCCTGAGTGTTTGATCGTCGGAGGTTGTTTTCGACTTCGTCGTTGTTTTCGTAGCTTGAGTGTTTAGCTACGGTGCGAGTTTGGTCGAAATCCG
Source organism: Platanthera zijinensis (assembly GCA_039513925.1). Lineage (NCBI taxonomy): Eukaryota > Viridiplantae > Streptophyta > Magnoliopsida > Asparagales > Orchidaceae > Platanthera > Platanthera zijinensis. Next base: position 27,113,299 of record CM077097.1, read on the forward strand.
AGATCGTTTATATTTTCGCGTCGTTCCGACGGTCGCTTGTTAGCGAGTCGTCACCTTATGCGAGCGTATATATATAGTTGTGCATTTTTGGGCATAACGCGTGTTTTGGGCGTGCCGGTGCGAGAATGCACATGTCCGTGCGTGCGGAGCGTTATTTAAGCGTACGCGTGCGTGTTTACGTATATATGTGTATTAGCTTGTGTATGTGGGTTCGCGCATTTGTGTGTGCGGTTTTATATATGAGAGAATATTTATATTGTTTTAGGTGTATGTCTAAACCTTAGGTTATATATTATACCTTAATTATATTTGATATAACTTAAGTGTTTAGTAGTAGGTTTAGGATGTAATGTAATATTATTATATGCATATTAGGAATTATTATTAGGTTTATATTATAGTATATATTATGTTATATTATATATTAGATAATATTAGGTTAAGTATTTAGGTTTCCTTCCCCCCCCCCCATTCAGCCGACCAGCAGCACAGGAAAAAAAAAAGCCAAGCGATGCTCCTCCGTGCGGAAGAAAAGAGGCGGACGCCCGACCACTGCTCCGACCACCGATCTTCCGCCCAGATCCGCTCGAAAACTTGGTTTGAGGCCGGATCCGGACTCCCCTAGGCGAGATCTTCGTTCCGAGGTAAACCTTGTGCGTTTTCATCCATGATTTTGTGTCCGATCGGGTTGTAGGTTCCCTGCATTATGAGCTTTGATAGGGAGGTTTCCATCCCAAGATTTTTTGGACCAGGTTTTCGTGAGCTTTTGGCTGGTGGCCGACGGTTTTGGGGAGGGTGCCAAACCTAGCTTGATCGATCTCCGTTGCCCAGGTCCTGTCCAACTTCTCTTTTTAGTGTTGGTTAATGCCCTTTTTTTTGTTGTCTTTGTTGTTGTTCAAATCTGTTTTTTTGTCCAGATTTTGTTTTCATGCTTAATGTTGATAGGTATTTTATTTATCCAGAGTTCCTTCTTAGGTGCTGGCCGAAAATTTGTGCTTGAGGCCGGCGGTTTGGGGGAGTGAGGGGGGTTAACCGAATTCTTCAAGAGCAAGGCAAGTACTCACTTGCCATAGCAATTCCTTTCCTTTTTTGGTGTATCCATAGTTGTATGGTTCGTTCAATTAGTTGTTGTTTGGACTTGATTGTGTACTGAATTCGTTCCTTGGGAGTGTGGTGTTAAGAGTTTAAATTTGTTTACTAGGAGATATTGCCCCGATAGGGTGCTAACCCGAGCACCTTCTTCCTAGTTTTGATCGTTCCCGGGATAGTTAGTTGTTTGCATTTTTTTTCCCTTGGGTTCAAACTATTATTAGCGTTTTTATTTTATTTAATTTCAAGAGTTAGTGTAGTGTTTTCATGGTTACTCTATGATAGAATTGGTATCGAAGCCACCCAACCCTTGTCATTTATTCTCTTTTGGTGTCCATCCTCTTGTTTGCAATTAGTGTCAAACCCCTCGCTAAAGTTGGGTATCAAACCACTCAAGTTAAACGTTTGTGCGTTATCATGTTAAGTGTCTATGGGTCGTATTAAGCTAAGTGTCTATGGGTTGTATTAAGCGAAATGTGTAGAGGCTGTACAAATTTAATTGTGTAGGGGTTGTATTAATTTATATATTTACGGTAGTACCATGTTAACCGTATAAGTTTGTACCAAGTTAGTTGAACACACTTAATGGTGATCAAGTTGCTAATTATGTTTAGTTTAGCGTAGTGGGTAAGAGTTGTGTATCAAACTATTTTTTTTCCTATTTAGTATCGCTCTATTTTAAATTTGATGTGTTGTATTGCGTAGCTTAGCAACTCGACGTTTAGTCCGTCGGTTCGAGCTTAGGGCTCTTAGGTGGGTTGCTCTAGATTGTTTAGGGTTCAGTGTGACTTCTTGGTGGTACATGGAACCACCAGCCAGGGTTTTCCCGAGTCACTTAGTACTGGAGTGGGATGTGGTTTTGAGGTGGGTCGGGCCGGTACCGCCACCCTGGTTTTACTTCTTGTCTTGTTAAGACATTCTGGGCTGTTTGGTTGAGTTGGAATGATGCCACCACCACAGCACCTTGGAGATATTTAGGCCTGATAGACTTGGTTGGACATGTTGCCACCAGCCTAGGCTCTTGTTACTGAATTTGTCCACCTCCAGTACTAGGTGATTCTTTCCGCTCTAGCCCTATGTTAGATGTTATTGCTATTGTGCTAATCCTTCTTGCAGAGATTCTTGGAGCTTGCCTTCATTCGTGCACCTGGTGCACCCCTTTTTACTCACTTTTGATGAGTATTTTTTTTCTTACCTGTTTTTCTTACCTCACTTTTCCTGCACTTGTTTACTTCATTTCTACTTATCCTTACCTGATCTTAATTCCTGTTTGAATCTATTGCATCTTTGCTTTTCCTTTTGATGGTTGCTTTGCTGAGGTGTTCTTTTTCTGAATACCTCAGGTACAGGTATTTAGCCGACTGCGCGGCTAGTTTGTCCCTGAAGATTTTCTAGCATTTCAGCTGCTACTGTGGTTCTCAGTTCCTCTTGTTTGGGAGGTAGTTTTCTTTAGACTTGTAGTATAGACATACCTACTCATCAGTGGGTTCGTGTCAGATGTTGACGCCCACTGGTGGTTTCTCTTTTAGATACTTTGCACTTGCTTACACTGTTAGTTTTACTGCTTTCGGATATATTAAACTTGCTCTTGGGATGATTTATGCTAGGATGCTAGTTACTTTTAAACCCTAAAAACACTATTAAGTATATATAGCTCATGATCTGCATGTTTTACAAAACTCATACACTACTTTCAATGCAACGTAAAAAGGTCATTTATATATATATATAAAATTAAATCTAGGTTCTTGCATAGTATAAGATGTCCCCTGGGGACACTTATGCGATCTCTCTTAGGGTGTCAAAAAAGCCAATTAAACAAAGTATTTTCCGCTACGTATAAGTATTGTTTGAGCTGTGGACTAGATGATCCATAGAACCGAGGGATACGACCTTAAAATATAACCGATTTTCCAATTAATAAACTCATGAATTTTTCATAAAGAGGGTAGTTAGTGATTCGCCTGAGCGTCGGCAGTTATCCCCTGCTCGACGTGGCATCACGACACGCATTTTCTCGTACTCTGATAAACATTTAAATTCGGAGAAAATGCGGGTTGTGACAGTTGGTATCAGAGGGAGGTTGCTGGACAAATTGTCGGGCAACCTTTCCCTGTAAGTATTAGGTGTTTAGAGTCATATCATACACACACCGATATGTCATCAGCACGTCTTGGCTAAAGCACGAACACTACACTCATAGCATGACATGAAGTATACGAGGCATATTATGTAGTATGGGATGCATAATATGTGTTTGTATATGGATCCACCATAGGAGGCAACATGTGAGGGTTATGTAGTATGGGATGCATAACCTCACCACATGAATGCGGCTAGCACGTTTTCTTTTTTCGTTGCATGGAAATGTTATGTAGTATGGGATGCATAACATTTTCATGTGTACGCCGCTCATAACATGCATTAGGGCCTTTTTAGAATGCATAGCACAATCATGCATAGCATAACATTGCATAAGCACAACGTGCCAAGCTAAAGATTTGCAGGATGACATATGTACACACATTGTTTTGAGTCAAAAAGAATATAAATACATGCATTCATGGTCTAGGCACCAGAGTTAGTATGATGGTGGTAAACCATCTTAGGTTAAGCATGATATCATTTTTGTAAAAAATATATATATATATAAAACCCCAGAGCAAGTTGGCAGTTAAAGCAAGTACTTATGTAGGTTTGTCTATACCTGTTTGTTTTGTCCTAGTAGTTGAACTAGGTTTCGATTATTGTGTTGTTTGCTCGTATAGCATGGCGCCTAAGTGTATAGTGTCGTGGTCAACTCCCCAATCTGAGGGCGAGTCATCAGGCGCGTAGAGAGAGGCCGTGATTGTAGAACTGCGCCAGTGCATGGACCATGGCGGGTCAGGTAGTGACAATGCAAGTGCAGTTGCAGGAATTGTTGGCTGCAACCTTAGGATGACAGCCTGGTGAGCTAGCCCCCGCTGTGGTGGAAAATGAGAGCGAGATCAGCAAATTTAATAAGATTGCTTCTGGATTGTTTGCTGCTGAAGAGTACAGAGTAAAAGGCTTCTTGGGTGGCCTCCCAAGTGACATTCAGCAGTACTCTAATACTTACCAATTCGAGACTGATGTAAGGTCAGTGGAAATTGCTCTTAAAGTTGAGACTATGGGCCATGCTAAGGATAGAGACATGATGCTAAGGGAGGATAAAAGGAAGACCGATGAGTGTAAGACCATCCAAGTATCCGTTGATGTTTAAAGGAAAAGGAGTAAGGAAATGTGTAGCTTCTGTGGCCGATCAGGCCACCCCTTTGAAAGATGTTTCAAGCGAATAAAGGCTCAGGAGAAGGACCAAGTTCAGGAAGTTCAGAAGACCCCCAAAGGAGATCTGGTGTGTACCTCGTGCAAGAAGAAGGGGCATGAGGTGGCCCATTGTTGGGATAAGGGTAAGGTCTGCTTTTAGTGTGGGCAAAGAGGGGCATGTTAAGGCAAGGTGCCCGCAATTTCAGCCTACGTTTCAGCCTGCCCCACCTCAAGTTTTACCTCAGGTGTAGTGCTTGGACAAAGGAAAAGGTAAGCTGATCGTGTCGATCGAGGAAGAAATTTAGTCTTCGACCCAAGTGATTTCAGGTTAGGTTATAACTTGTTTTATTTTCTTCCTGGTTTGTAGTTTGTTCGTTTAGTTGTGTACGCGATTTGTATAGGGAAGTTTAAGGTAAAGAACAGTTAGGCGCGAGTGTTCGGATGTCTTCCTAGTTAATTTTCCTCCTGTGTGAGGCGTAGAGTTCGCCCTAAATCTGGACCTTTTGTGATTGTGTTTTTTAGGTGACGCTTTTTGGGTATTCTCTTAATGTTGTAAAACATGCTCATCGTTGTCCTTAGTGTTGCCTGCCTTGATGAACCTCAGGATGTGTGTTAGGGTGAGCAGGTTTTCATTTTTGGTTATGTCATATGGTTTGGCAAGTGTACCCTCAGCCTTTATGGATTTGATGAACCGCGTGTACAAGGACTTCCTGGATAAGTTCGTGGTCATGTTCATCGGCGATGTTTTGATTTATTCCCGCGATGCTGTGGGGCGTGACCGGCATCTGCGTTTGGTTTTATCTGCTTTGAAGGACCATAAGCTATTCGCCAAATTTAGTAAATGCAAGTTTTGGTTACCTCGGGTTTCTTTCTGGGTCATGTGGTTAGCAAGGACAGGATTTATGTCAACCCAGAATAGATTGCTGCTATTATAAGATGAGATTTAAGCCGATCCAGAGAAAAATAGCTGTGGTTATGGAATGGGCTAGGATTTCAATCGAAGCATGAGAATGCAGTTTTGTTTGGAGCAATAAGCGCGAGGAAGCTTTTCAAGAATTAAAGATTTGAGTATGCACTGCTCTTACGGGTTGAAGTGTGTAGTGAGGCGCATGGTGTCAGTGTTGCCTACCACCCATGTCCTAACTAAGATGTATTAGGACTTGAAGCAGATTTCTTTGTGTTTGTTTCTGAGTGTTCCACCTGCTAGCATGTTAAGGCCGATCATGGAAGGCCTTGTGGCAAGTTCACTCCATTGGAAGTCCCGACTTGAAAGTGGGTGAGCATCTCGATGGATTTTATTTCAGGCTTGCCGCGATCTCCGAGAGAATTTGATTCAGTCTTGGCTATGGTTGTCAGATTAACGAAGTGTGTTCACTTCGTACCTTAATGAGATGGATTACCCTTGAAGAAGATAGTTGAGCTGTATTTGAATAAAGTCATCCGGTTGCTTGGAGTTCCTATAAGCAACTGATCAGACCGAGACTCCAGGTTTACGTCTCGCTTCTGGAAGAGTTTGCAAGAAGGTTTGGGTACTGATTTGAGATATTCTACCACATATCATCCGCAGAAAAAATGGTCAGGCGGAGCGAGTTAACCCGATCGTGAAGGATACAATCAGATGTTGTATTTTAGACCACGGAGGAGCGGGGAATGAGCGTTTGAGGCTGATGGTGTATGCGTGCTATAACAATTATCAAGAAAGCCTGCAAATGGCTCCTTTTGAGCTCTGTATGGGAGGCGCTGCAGGAATCCCCTGTTTTGGACCGAGGTTGGTGAGAGGTCATTGTTGGGCCCGGATGCCCTTGAAGAAATGGATGCTGCTGTGAGACTTATTCGAGAGAAGCTTCGGATAGCCCAGGAGCGATATGAGAAGAACGCCAACCGGCGTAGATCTGAATTGGTATTTGCTGTGGGAGACTTGGTATTTATTAAAGTTTCCCCGATGATTGAAATCAAGAGGTTTGGTAAGAATCGGAAGTTGGACACAAGGTTTGTGGGGCCATTTTTAATCGTTGAGCGAATTGGTGTGGCAGCTTATAGGCTGGATTTGCCCGCGAACTTTCCAGGTGTGCACAATGTGTTTCATGTAAGCCAGCTACGGAAGCGTGTGCTAAACGATAGGCAAGTTTGGGATTTTGTGTCTCAGTTAGAGCCGAATCTTTCTTATGTTGAGAAGCCTGTCCGCGTTTTTGGATACTCAAGATCTGGAGTTGCGGAGAAAGTCAATCATGATGGTCAAAGTTTTGCGGAGGAATCAGGGCGTGGAAGCGCGACTTGGGAATTAGAGTCGGCTATGAGGGAGGCTCACCCTCATCTGTTTCCCTGATTGTGCTCGGTATGTTTGATATTCTTTTTACTAACTCTTGGTTAGTTTTGTTCTTTTCCTTCTATGATAGAAGTTGGTGCGTAAAGTTTCGGGGCGAAACTTTCTTTTAGGGGGAGTGACTGTAACGCCCCCGATTTTTCGGTATTTAATGATTATTCCTTTGGCGTTACGTTGACGCATTTCCGGCTTGTGTCGTTGTTAGAGTACCTCTTTAGGTGTTCTTAGTGGTCGTATCCTGTTTGCAGGGTTCCCCAGCTAGCCGGAGTCTGTTTTGGAGACTCGGCTGAGCCTCTCAGGGAATGCCTGTGCTTTGGCCTCGGGAGGTGTTAGCCTGAGTGTTTGATCGTCGGAGGTTGTTTTCGACTTCGTCGTTGTTTTCGTAGCTTGAGTGTTTAGCTACGGTGCGAGTTTGGTCGAAATCCGAGATCGTTTATATTTTCGCGTCGTTCCGACGGTCGCTTGTTAGCGAGTCGTCACCTTATGCGAGCGTATATATATAGTTGTGCATTTTTGGGCATAACGCGTGTTTTGGGCGTGCCGGTGCGAGAATGCACATGTCCGTGCGTGCGGAGCGTTATTTAAGCGTACGCGTGCGTGTTTACGTATATATGTGTATTAGCTTGTGTATGTGGGTTCGCGCATTTGTGTGTGCGGTTTTATATATGAGAGAATATTTATATTGTTTTAGGTGTAGGTCTAAACCTTAGGTTATATATTATACCTTAATTATATATGATATAACTTAAGTGTTTAGTAGTAGGTTTAAGATGTAATGTAATATTATTATATGTATATTAGGAATTATTATTAGGTTTATATTATAGTATATATTATGTTATATTATATATTAGATAATATTAGGTTAAGTATTTAGGTTTCCTTCCCCCCCCCCATTCAGCCGACCAGCAGCACAGGAAAAAAAAAAGCCAAGCGATGCTCCTCCGTGCGGAAGAAAAGAGGCGGACGCCCGACCACTGCTCCGACCGCCGATCTTCCGCCCAGATCCGCTCGAAAACTTGGTTTGAGGCCGGATCCGGACTCCCCTAGGCGAGATCTTCGTTCCGAGGTAAACCTTGTGCGTTTTCATCCATGATTTTGTGTCCGATCGGGTTGTAGGTTCCCTGCATTTTGAGCTTTGATAGGGAGGTTTCCATCCCAAGATTTTTTGGACCAGGTTTTCGTGAGCTTTTGGCTGGTGGCCGACGGTTTTGGGGAGGGTGCCAAACCTAGCTTGATCGATCTCCGTTGCCCAGGTCCTATCCAACTTCTCTTTTTAGTGTTGGTTAATGCCCTTTTTTTTTGTTGTCTTTGTTGTTGTTCAAATCTGTTTTTTTGTCCAGATTTTGTTTTCATGCTTAATGTTGATAGGTATTTTATTTATCCAGAGTTCCTTCTTAGGTGCTGGCCGAAAATTTGTGCTTGAGGCCGGCGGTTTGGGGGAGTGAGGGGGGTTAACCGAATTCTTCAAGAGCAAGGCAAGTACTCACTTGCCATAGCAATTCCTTTCCTTTTTTTGGTGTATCCTTAGTTGTATGGTTCGTTCAATTAGTTGTTGTTTGGACTTGATTGTGTGCTGAATTCGTTCCTTGGGAGTGTGGTGTTAAGAGTTTAAATTTGTTTACTAGGAGATATTGCCCCGATAGGGTGCTAACCCGAGCACCTTCTTCCTAGTTTTGATCGTTCCCGGGATAGTTAGTTGTTTGCATTTTTTTTCCCTTGGGTTCAAACTATTATTAGCGTTTTTATTTTATTTAATTTCAAGAGTTAGTGTAGTGGTTTCATGGTTACTCTATGATAGAATTGGTATCGAAGCCACCCAACCCTTGTCATTTATTCTCTTTTGGTGTCCATCCTCTTGTTTGCAATTAGTGTCAAACCCCTCGCTAAAGTTGGGTATCAAACCACTCAAGTTAAACGTTTGTGCGTTATCATGTTAAGTGTCTATGGGTCGTATTAAGCTAAGTGTCTATGGGTTGTATTAAGCGAAATGTGTAGAGGCTGTACAAATTTAATTGTGTAGGGGTTGTATTAATTTATATATTTACGGTAGTACCATGTTAACCGTATAAGTTTGTACCAAGTTAGTTGAACACACTTAATGGTGATCAAGTTGCTAATTATGTTTAGTTTAGCGTAGTGGGTAAGAGTTGTGTATCAAACTATTTTTTTTCCTATTTAGTATCGCTCTATTTTAAATTTGATGTGTTGTATTGCGTAGCTTAGCAACTCGACGTTTAGTCCGTCGGTTCGAGCTTAGGGCTCTTAGGTGGGTTGCTCTAGATTGTTTAGGTTCAGTGTGACTTCTTGGTGGTACATGGAACCACCAGCCAGGGTTTTCCCGAGTCACTTAGTACTGGAGTGGGATGTGGTTTTGAGGTGGGTCGGGCCGGTACCGCCACCCTGGTTTTACTTCTTGTCTTGTTAAGACATTCTGGGCTGTTTGGTTGAGTTGGAATGATGCCACCACCACAGCACCTTGGAGATATTTAGGCCTGATAAACTTGGTTGGACATGTTGCCACCAGCCTAGGCTCTTGTTACTGAATTTGTCCACCTCCAGTACTAGGTGATTCTTTCCGCTCTAGCCCTATGTTAGATGTTATTGCTATTGTGCTAATCCTTCTTGCAGAGATTCTTGGAGCTTGCCTTCATTCGTGCACCTGGTGCACCCCTTTTTACTCACTTTTGATGAGTATTTTTTTTCTTACCTGTTTTTCTTACCTCACTTTTCCTGCACTTGTTTACTTCATTTCTACTTATCCTTACCTGATCTTAATTCCTGTTTGAATCTATTGCATCTTTGCTTTTCCTTTTGATGGTTGCTTTGCTGAGGTGTTCTTTTTCTGAATACCTCAGGTACAGGTATTTAGCCGACTGCGCGGCTAGTTTGTCCCTGAAGATTTTCTAGCATTTCAGCTGCTACTGTGGTTCTCAGTTCCTCTTGTTTGGGAGGTAGTTTTCTTTAGACTTGTAGTATAGACATACCTACTCATCAGTGGGTTCGTGTCAGATGTTGACGCCCACTGGTGGTTTCTCTTTTAGATACTTTGCACTTGCTTACACTGTTAGTTTTACTGCTTTCGGATATATTAAACTTGCTCTTGGGATGATTTATGCTAGGATGCTAGTTACTTTTAAACCCTAAAAACACTATTAAGTATATATAGCTCATGATCTGCATGTTTTACAAAACTCATACACTACTTTCAATGCAACGTAAAAAGGTCATTTATATATATATATAAAAATTAAATCTAGGTTCTTGCATAGTATAAGATGTCCCCTGGGGACACTTATGCGATCTCTCTTAGGGTGTCAAAAAAGCCAATTAAACAAAGTATTTTCTGCTACGTATAAGTATTGTTTGAGCTGTGGACTAGATGATCCATAGAACCGAGGGATACGGCCTTAAAAATATAACCGATTTTCCAATTAATAAACTCATGAATTTTTCATAAAGAGGGTAGTTAGTGATTCGCCTGAGCGTCGGCAGTTATCCCCTGCTCGACGTGGCATCACGACACGCATTTTCTCGTACTCTGATAAACATTTAAATTCGGAGAAAATGCGGGTTGTGACATCTAGTGCCTTCCAACTTAGTGCATCCGCCACTGATATCGCCTTCCCAGGGTGATAGTTCAATGTAAATTAATAATCATAACAATTCCACCCACCGCCGCTGCCTCAAGTTCAAATCTTTCTGAGTGTGGATATACTTCAAGTTTTTATGATCAGAAAAGATCTCGTAGTAGATGCCGTATAGATAATGTCTCAAAATTTTCAATGCGAAGACCAATGCACCCAACTCCATGATATAAGGGAAGACACATGAAATACATCATGTAAGTTCTCCATCTCTCGTGATAGCTCCTACCGATAAGCTAAGGGACCAATCTTTTCCAAAATGCTATACGATCTCATGTATCGCGAGCGGAACTTTTTTCTTCCACGAACATGTGATACTCCATGCATTTGCCTAATCTTCAGAAATACATTGTCACCAACTTAGAATACCACCAACATGTGCTTCGCATCATAATACTTCGCCTGCCGACCCTAAGCTTCTAGCATGCGATCTTGAATCAACCTAATCATAACATCAGTGTCATCGAAAAAATCCACTCCAAACACTTTAGGATCTTCATTCTAAACCCATGATAAAGGGGTCCTGCACCTCCTACCATAAAGTGCTTCATAAGATGTCATTGCGGTGCTTTTATGGTGTCTATTATTATATGAAAATTACACCAACGGTAAAAGTCTTTCCCAGGTTCTCCCTTATCCAAAACGCATATTCTCAACAAGTCCTCCATTGTTCTAATTGTTATCTCAGACTGACCATCGGTCTAAGGGTGGAAGGTCGTGCTAAAGGTAAGGCAAGAACCCAAATATGCATAAACTGCCTTCCATTCCTTAGATGTGAAATGACCATTATGGTCTGAGAAAATCATCTACGACACCCCTTGGTACAAAACAAACTATTCCACAAAGAGACGCACAAACACAACAACATGTGCCTCCATCCTCATTGGTATAAACATGGAAACCTTGGTCAAGAAATCCACAATCACCTAAACTAAATCACACCCTAATTGCAATCCGGGAACTCCATGAACAAAGTTTATGGAGTTATCCTCAAACTTCCATTCCGGGAAGGGCAACGATTGCAACAATCCACTGAGGCTCTTGCACTCCACTTTTACCTTCTGACAGTCCTCATAGTGCGTAACATAGTTTGTGACATCCCTCTTCATCCCCTGCCAAAATACGGTCCTTTGCAAATTGGTGTACATTTTGGCAATTCCAGGGTGCACCGAATACTTGGTGCAATAAGCCTCTCTCAAGATGTCTTCCCAAATTCCACCACGTGCAAGTACGTAAAGCCTTCCATGGAAATGAATTAGGTGTTCTCTTAGAGTATATAAATCTACTGAGGTTCCCACAATTACTTGAAACACTGGGGTCAGAGTCGTATCCTTCTCATGCTCTGCTAAAATCCAATCACAAATGTCACGAACAATAGTCAAGGTAGATAATGAAAGTCCACTTAGTGTCAACTACTTACACCTAGGGGGAGAATAGGTGTCTTTGCAGCGTATTTGCGGAATTAAAGTTTTACCTGCACAAGAAAACAAACCAACACAGCACAACAAGTACACAAGCAATTTATAGTGGTTCCCCGATTTGGGTACGTCCACTTTACCCCTTCGACCTATCTCCCAACCTGGGACGACTCGGTCACTTCACCAACAGGATTGAAATCCAATCCTTGCACTAACGGAAGGAACCCTTCCACACGTAGGAGTCAACACTCCCACAACTCGGGTTGCACCCAACCCTACAACTAGAGCCCAAACGGTCCTTTACAAAGAAATGAAAATAGCTTGTAAGAGATACAAACAACGTATGGAGAATAGGGTGTCCCTCTTCGTTCGACGACGTGTTCTTGAAGTCAACGAAGAGTCCACAACCCTAGATCTCACTTGGAGAGGATCTCCCCTGAGACCGGCGGCGGCGTCAAGCGGCGGCAAGGCTCTCGGTGTTGGCGGCGGCAACTGAACACAGCAGCAAAGCACTGGATATCCAATCTTCTTAGCGAAGTCGGCAAGGTCTACCAACGGTCACACGAGGATCGATCGTCTCGATCGATTCGGATGGGGAAAAATTTCCCTATCTCAAATCAAGAGACAAAGGATCTCTGGATAGACACGTGAGACGCTGTGCGGGACTTGGCTTCTATCACCGAGGATCTGGAGGAGATCGAGATCGGCTTCGGTGATCGGCTGCGGCGACGGAGGCGGAGCAAGATCGCGAAATTAGGGTTTCGTCGGCCGCTTTATTTTCGTATGTCGTCTCGCTTTTTACTGTTCACAAATACAGAGTATTTATACACTAGGTCAAGAGATGACTGTTGTGGGCCCCACCAGCAGTCAGACCGAAGTCCGGTTCAAAATCCCGCAGATAACGTGGACCGGCCCACACAGAGTTGGAAAAATGCCAAGTCAAATTCGATGAGAATCGTGAGTGATTCTCGACGAATCAGCGAGAATCACTTACGATTCTCGCCGAATTCTACTTAGAGAATTCTGGCTGCATAGGTTACAGAGGCTGGGGAGAATCGGCGGGAATCACCTTGGATTCTCGCCGACTCGTCGAGAATGCAAAGTCATTCTCGACGAATCGGCGAGAATCACTTGGTGATTCTCGACGATTCTGCCTTAGATGATTTTTCTAGCTGCGTCGAGACAGCCGGCCCAACCCGGCAAGAATCAACTAGTGATTCTCGTCGACTCGTCGAGAATCACTAGTGATTCTCGACGAATCGGCGAGAATCACTTAGTGATTCTCGACGATTTATACTTAGACGAATTCTCGTCTTTCCACCCGTGAGCTGGTCTTTAGCCCATCCTTGCTCCTTGTCTGCTCTTGCTTTATCATAGCCCTGTACTTGAAATTAAGTACACCCCAATAGAGAGAGTACACGTAGGCCAACACACTGATCTGCTCAACGAGGGATTACGTTGCACAGACCCATGTATATTGACCCACTGCACCCTGACATCGGTGTGTACTGAGCGTGGAATAACTGCAAGCACAACTTAAAGAATTCATAAAATACATAGTAAATTCATCTTAGCTTGATAGGAGGCTTCCTCAAATCCCGGTGATTGTGGATACAATTCCAACAATCTCCCCCTATTTGACGAAGCCAAAATCCTACTAAGCTAAGATGAATTTCAACATTCCAGATAAAATATGCATTAATCAACAGAGTGAGCAATAAGCGTAATTAGATCAATGTGAGATTCAAATAATAAACCACACACATGTATATATAAATATTAATGTCCACACACAAATGTTCATGGTTTACTTAATAAAAAAGTTTAAATGAGATAATCACAAGAGCTAACATCCTACAGATCTTTGTCCTTAGCTAAGTCTTCTTTGATTTGCTGAGCTAAGAATCTTTTGCTTTGTCGCTCAAAATACTCCTTGGGCATAGGATAGTATCTCGGAGGAGGAGCTATGTTTGCAGCTTTGTTTGCCCCAGTGTTGCTTCTGAAGAACAAGTTTCTTTTGGCTTCATACAACTTGTGCTGCTCCCACTCGTATTGGCTATATACGTCACTCCTTTTGACTTGCCCTTCTTGTAGTAATGTAAAGGTGTCCAAGATGATATTCTTTGATACGGGACTCCACTTTTCATTTCTCACATCATCCTCCTTCAATCTAATCTTCTTTTCAGCTGGTGTTTCCTTCGAAGTTCCTTCTTTGATTTGCCTTTTGCCTTTGGCTTTTGCTAAGGCATCTTGGTCAAACCAGCTTCTTCTTTTAGCCCTCTCCGCAGCTTTCTTCAACTCGACTTCGCTCAGTTGTACTTCTTCAGTCCTTATATCACCCTCAGTAGTACCAGCACGGCCCTCATCCTCAAGTGGGGCAACAGGGATATGTATTCTCGATGCTTCATTTACCAGCCAGTGGGCCGTTTCAAACACGTACCTATTGGTCTGATCAAAGTTTAGAAGTACTATCTCTTGAAGCCCCTCCATCTTAGCATTATACGCTTCCTCCCCCTTTTTGGCTTCGACGGCTATAGAGTTTGTATAGGAATGTAAAGAGGCATCAATGTGCTTCACGGTTTTACTGAATTCGTCCAATAGAGATTTCTGATTTGCGTTTAGCGTTACCATGTTGGCATCGAATTTTTGTATGCTGTCTGCCACAATATGTGCATTTTTATTGACTACAGCCAGATCGTCAGTATTCTTCTTCAGTCCCTGCATGAGAAGAGATACTGTTGTGCCTGCCTCTGTGTATTTTTCATCAAATTTCTTTTCCATCAAATCCAGTTTGTGATTGATCTGAACCACATTCTTAAGCATGAGATCCTCAGACTCCCGCAGTCTCTTTAGCACTTTGTTGTGCGATTTCTCAAACGTATCCTTGAGCTCATCAAGCATACCTTGGACAAAATTGACAGTGAGATTTGCTATGCTTGCTTGTAGTGGAGGAGCTGCAGGCAGACCCTGGTCAGGCTCCCCCGCAGAAGCACTGGGAGAGCTGGAGAGTACCATGTAGTCCTCAGGGGGAACAAAGGATTGCTCCCCCTCCATCCTTGCATCTGACCGCCTAGGAGCTTGTTCCTCAGATGGAACCTCAGCATCCTCCTAAGAATCTGCTGCTTTCTCATTCTTTGGTACTTCTTCTTCTATCTCAGTCTCTAAGTGATCATGCTTATCGGCAGAGTTGTGCACATCTTCTTCTATTTCTTCCTCCTCCTCATCATTCACCTCATCTCCCAGATCATCATCGATAAGAGCTTCCTCATCGTTCTCAACCTCCTCATCATTTGCTACTTCATCTGCCACCATCTCCACAGCTTCTTTAGCTATCAGAGAAATATCAGATAAGATGTTTGCAGAACCGGTTACAGGCTCCCCCTCAGTTCCTGCAATCAGGGCATTAGGAACTTCACTGGGTGTTGCCACGAAATCTGCTGAAGTTCTGTTGTCCTCGGCAGGAGATTCTTCTTGTTCAACTACCACTACAGCTTGCCCTATGAGTCGCTCCCATCTGTCAAAGACGCTGGAGTCCATTTTCTTCAAATAATGCAAAGGAACTCCTTTGCTCATGTCGAACCTATCTCCGTTCAACTGATTGAGAAATAGGCTGATGATTCGTCCAAAACTTGGAGATCTGAGAGTGTCCTTAATCTTCTCAAAAAGCATGGCCCCCCAGTTGAATCTCTTTCGGCAGACTATCACCACAAGAATCTTGAACATGTCGGCTGAGATGTGGTCGTGTGAGCCGGGTTTGCATATCAGTACTTTCCCAATGATGTCGGACAAGAGTTTCCCCTCCTCATTCATTTCTTTTCTCTTTATCGATCTGGTTCCCCTAGCTAGCCCACAGAATAATAGGGTCCTGGCTCTATCATGTTCCTCCAGATAATCCTCGTGCTCAGAACTGGAGAGCTGCAAGCATTGAGTCAGTTTCCTGGCAGACATCTTGATTCTTGCACCTGCAACCTTACTCTTGATGATAGAGTCTTCATTCCGAAGTTTGGCGGTTGCGAAGAACTCCATCACTTCCTTATCCAGAATTTTGCAGGGGTGCTCTAGTACAAACGTGAGTCCAGCCTCCTCCAGCATGATGATGATGTTTATGAACTCATCCGAGGTATGTGAGAACCCAGTTCGAACCAACTCACAGCCAATGACCAGCCCGGCGGTGGTCCTTGGAGCCATAGCAAACCTAGGAAGGGAATCCCAAGTTTACGCCTAATCAGAGCTCAAAAAGGAAGCTATACGAACAGTGAGTCACTGTAGGGGAGAGGAAATGGTTACCCAAATGCGGAGGGAGCGAGAGTTGACGGAGACGACGGAAATCCTGGAGGAGCTCGTGCCCTTGTTTGATCAAAACCACGGATAATGGAAACAAGGACGAGCGCCTTGGATGCGAGGAGAGGAGTCTACGGAATCAGGAACGAGGTCGACGAGATAGGGAGCCAAGATGCGGGAAGTCGCCGGGAGGAGGGAAGGAATATCGACAGGTTTCTAAAGAAGGGTCGGCGGGGTTCTCTGCGAAAGGCGGGAGATGAAGAGTCAGCAGCTTTCTAAATTGACGAGTCGGCGGGAGTACATACCGGATTTAGAAATCTTCTAAATATACCCAAGACAATAACCGTGGCAATCAATTTCAATGGGTTATTTCTCGATCGAGATATGCATAATCTTCTTTATGGTAGTTGTAAGTTTTAGTGACATCCAATGGCGTATCTTCATTAATTTCAGTGGGCTGACTTAGGCCTGTTGAGGTTTATTCTCGAATCTACTAGTGTATTTACAGATAAATCTTTAACAATGTATCTAAAGGTTATTTTTGCAATCTTAATCTTTCTTTAGGTGAACAAGCATATAAGTGTAAGTCTATACATGACCATTTACTTTCGAGAGAGGGAATTCATGACTTAATGTGGATATGCAGACATACTTATATACATATATGTAAAAATCGATGCGCTATAGCTCATATATTGAAGTTGATTGCAATTACCTGAGATTAAAGGATGTATCATTTGGAACTTCTGCTCAAGGCACACCAGGAGGTCAACTTGAACGTGCCCGTGTTGATGGCAATGCTCCTTTTCCAGATACTTATTCCACGTCATTTTTGGAACATCTCCTGTCTGGTTCCCATTAGGTTTACGGGAACCTAGACTACCCTGTAAAAGAGTTATCTTGCCTTAGGAACCCAATAAGTATTGGGTCCTAGGTTCCTGTCAGCATAATAATTGGGATGCCTCCCCTTAGGGATCCTGGAGGGAGGACTAACATTGCCTCGAGGATGTGGAAGTCCCCTTGCCTTTGACACAGAAGGGTTGTGCCAACAATCTATGGCAAAATGACCCACTTTGACACAACACCAACACTCATGAATGTTGTACCGCCGTTTGTGACCTGAACTGGTGACTGAGGTAGTCATAGTCCTAGGTCTAAACGGGATAGTGCCGAATCTGCTAACCGAATTGTCTCTTCCACCATGACTCATGGAAGCGTGGAAAGAATGCATATGGTAGGCGTCATGAGGCATGGGAGGTGGTGCCTTCCTTTCAGTCAGCCCCCTTCCAAGGTCCCCATGTGTGCCACTAACATGATTTCTAACCCTCCTTTCCTGAGTCCTAGGGAGGTGAGAAGCGCATTGTGAGCTGATGCTGGCAGACTCATGACGGGTAGGGGCAGTGGCCGAGAATACAAAAGGCTTGGTGGAATCCTGAGGTATCCTCTTCTGGGTGGCCATGACAACCCTTGCATTCTGGGTGCTTCCACAAGAGGGCTGATCATTCTTGCAGTGACCATGGTTGTTCCTATGGTCATACCTGAATGCATGATATGTGCCCTTCCTGCTTGGGGTGGGGGGGTCTGAACACAGTTACCCCATTTCTCCATGAATTGACGATTTGGGAGATCCACCCATTTTCTGCTTTTCTTTTGATAGCATCTATCTTGGAAAAGTTAGAAACAATCCTCTTCTCGGTCTCTAGACGACTCTCTAGATCTGAGATTTTAGAGTCCTTAACCTTATTGGATGCCAATTGGAGAACCAATAAGATCTTCAGCCGAGCAATCTCCTGAGCTTGCTCCTCAACAATCAGGTTGCGTTTCTGAAGGACACTCTTCAGGGTATCAGGATTTTCTTGAGGGCAATCATCCAAAATATTCCTGTCTTCAAGAACATGGGGAAGAGAGGGGCAAGGTGAAGAAGTTACCAGGTCCTGACTTAGCTGATCAGGAATAGTGTTAGGACTGACCGGGGCAGTTGAGTCATCTTCAGCTGTGCAGTCTTCATCAACTTCCTCCTCAGTCTCAGATAAGGACACAGGAGCCCTGATACTGAGAAATTGGTCATCACTTTCTTCTTCAGAAATACTGACCCCCATATATGCCTCATCCTCTTGCTGACGACTTATCCCTGTTCTGTTTGATCCCTCCATGAGGTCTGATATAGTTTGCCACAAGGACTTGGCCGTCTTACACTTTTCAAGTCTTGACCGGGAAGGTCCAGTCCAGACATCCAGGATGATTTTACGAATCATTTTATCCAAGTTGAAAAGAGAGAATTCAATCTCAGACATTTCAGTAGTCTCCTTGGGGATCTGCATATCCTTTCCAGAGCAGGAGGCCTTCATGGGAATGAAGGGGCTCTCTTCCAAAATGAGTGAAGCTCGAGGGTCGATGGCCTCCAGATGAAATAGTACTCGCATCTTCCATACAGGATAGTGTTCCTTTGTACATGAGGGGAGTCTTAGAGGAAGGACATCATAATCAAACTCTATGCTTGAGTCTGATCTTCTTGTTGACACTAGATGCAGGAACTTACTCGAGGTGTTAACCCCTTTGATGAGTAACCTCCCTCTGATACCACTTGAAAGTCCACTTAGTGTCAACTACTTACACCTCGGGGGGGGGGGGGGGAATAGGTGTCTTTGCAGCGTATTTGCGGAATTAAAGTTTTACCTGCACAAGAAAACAAACCAACACAGCACAACAAGTACACAAGCAATTTATAGTGGTTCCCCGATTTGGGTACGTCCACTTTCCCCCTTCGACCTATCTCCCAACCAGGGACGACTCGGTCACTTCACAACCAGGATTGAAATCCAATCCTTGCACTAATGGAAGGAACCCTTCCACACGTAGGAGTCAACACTCCCACAACTCGGGTTGCACCCAACCCTACAACTAGAGACCAAACGGTCCTTTACAAAGAAATGAAAATAGCTTGTAAGAGATACAAACAACTTATGGAGAATAGGGTGTCCCTCTTCGTTCGACGACGTGTTCTTGAAGTCAACGAAGAGTCCACAACCCTAGATCTCACTTGGAGAGGATCTCCCTGAGACCGGCGGCGGCGTCAAGCGGCGGCAAGGCTCTCGGTGTTGGCGGAGGCAACTGAACACAGCAGCAAAGCACTGGAGATCCAATCTTCTTAGCGAAGTCGGCAAGGTCTATCAACGGTCACACGAGGATCGATCGTCTCGATCGATTCGGACGGGGAAAAATTTCCCTATCTCAAATCAAGAGACAAAGGATCTCTGGATAGACACGTGAGACGCTGTGCGGGACTTGGCTTCTATCACCGAGGATCTGGAGGAGATCGAGATCGGCTTCGGTGATCGGCTGTGGCGACGGAGGCGGAGCAAGATCGTGAAATTAGGGTTTCATCGGCCGCTTTCTTTTCGTATGTCGTCTCGCTTTTTACTGTTCACAAATACAGAGTATTTATACACTAGGTCAAGAGATGACCGTTGTGGGCCCCACCAGCAGTCAGACCGAAGTCCGGTTCAAAATCCCGCAGATAACGTGGACCGGTCCAGACAGAGTTGGAAAAATGCCCAAGTCAAATTCGGTGAGAATCGTGAGTGATTCTCGACGAATCGGCGAGAATCACTTACGATTCTCGCCGAATTCTACTTAGAGAATTCTGGCTGCACAGGTTACAGAGGCCGGGGAGAATCGGCGGGAATCACCTTGGATTCTCGCCGACTCGTCGAGAATGCAAAGTCATTCTCGACGAATCGACGAGAATCACTTGGTGATTCTCGACGATTCTGCCTTAGATGATTTTTCGGACTGCGTCGAGACAGCCGGCCCAACCCGGCAAGAATCAACTAGTGATTCTCGTCGACTCGTCGAGAATCACTAGTGATTCTCGACGAATCGGCGAGAATCACTTAGTGATTCTCGACGATTTATACTTAGACGAATTCTCGTCTTTCCACCCGTGAGCTGGTTTTTGGCCCATCCTTGCTCCTTGTCTGCTCTTGCTTTATCATAGCCCTGTACTTGAAATTAAGTACACCCCAATAGAGAGAGTACACGTAGGCCAACACACTGATCTGCTCAATGAGGGATTACGTTGCACAGACCCATGTATATTGACCCACTGCACCCTGACATCGGTGTGTACTGAGCGTGGAATAACTGCAAGCACAACTTAAAGAATTCATCAAATACATAGTAAATTCATCTTAGCTTGATAGGAGGCTTCCTCAAATCCCGGTGATTGTGGATACAATACCCAACAGATAAGTACTCTGTATAGGCCTCGATACAAGCCTTAGAAACAGCTAACCAACACC
The DNA here is from genome assembly GCA_039513925.1 of Platanthera zijinensis. Lineage (NCBI taxonomy): Eukaryota > Viridiplantae > Streptophyta > Magnoliopsida > Asparagales > Orchidaceae > Platanthera > Platanthera zijinensis. The sequence goes on from CM077097.1 coordinate 27,133,643, forward strand.
ATCACTATCAATTGAGATTCGGGGCTTGCCACAGGAGCCTTCCTGCTTATAAGATCTGCCACTGAGTTAGCCTTCTCGGGGTGATAGTTCAATGTAAATTCATAATCACACAAAAACTCCAACCACAGCCGCTGCCTCAAGGTCAAATCCTTATAGGTGTTGATGAACTTCAATTTCATATAATCCGAAAAGATATCACAGTGGACTCCATATTAATAGTGTCTCCAAATCTTCAAGACGAAGTCTACAGGTCCCAACTCTAAGTCATGCACTAGGTAATTCATTTCATGCTTCTTAAGGTACCTGGAAGCATATGCAATCACATGTTTGTGTTGCATCAACACCGCCACCATGCCTTTATTGAATGCATTAGTATGTATCTGGAATCTTCCCTTTCCAGATGGTAGGGCAAGGATTGGGGAGGAGGAAATATGGTCATTTAGCTCTTGAAATGTAATTTCAAATTTGAGTGTCCACACAGAAGGCACACCCTTCTTCGTCAGAGCTGTGAGGGGAAGAGAGATTTTTTTAAATCCTTAAATAAACTTGCTATAGTAACAAGAAAGTCCAAGAAAACTTCGCACATCGTCCACTTACTTCAAAGGCAACCATTCTTTCACCGAACACATCTTAGCTTGTTCCACTGCTAATCCAGCTCCACTTATAATATGTCCCTTGAAAGCAACTTCTTGGAGCCAAAACTCACACTTGGTATACTTAGTAAACAAATCGCTCTTCTTTTATTTCTCAAAGACTAAGGCCAAGTGCTCGGCATGTTCTTCCACCATCCTCGAGTAGACAAAAAAATCATCAATAAATATGAAGACAAAAACATGAGGATAAGGCTCAAACACCCTATTAATCAGACTCATGAATACAGAAGGGGTGTTTGTGAGCTCAAGCGATATTCGTATAAGCCGTATCTCGAACTAAATGATGTCTCCTGGATGTCTTCTTCTTGTATCTTTAACTGATAATACCCCGAGCGTAAACCAAGATTTGAAAACCAATGTTTTACCACCAGGTGATCGAATAACTCGTCATTCCGAGGTAATGGATATGTATTCTTCACCATGATTTGGTTGAGCTCTCGGCAGTCTATGCGCAACCGTAAGGATCCATCCTTCTTCTTAACAAACAAAACAGGGGTTCCCCAGGTTGACGAACTGGGACAAACAAACCCTGATTATACTAACTCCTGCAACTGAACCCTAAACACAACTAGTTTTGATGAGTTGTAAATATACCTATATTTTCGTATTTTATTTAAGTCAATTTTGTTTATTTTTGTCCTTTTTATTAGTTTTATTTAATAAATTGCTTATTTTTGTAAATATTATTTCTAACTTAGCTTTATTTTTATTCCAGAAAAATTCAGAAAAATTCTAGAAAAAGTCAAAATGTTGACTAACACGCCCGTGTCACATGACCGACACGCCCGTGTCACGCCCTCGACGATCGCCGACCACAGGTTGCCAGCTCGACGATCGGCGATCATCAAACCGAGCTCGACACGCCCCCAGACACGCCCGTGATAAAGTGTGACACGGGCGTGACTTAGCCACCGGGCCCGACGTGATGCGCGGGACTTTGCGGCCGGACCGCGCCCAGATCGACCTCCGCGTCATGCCCCAGTCACTCCCCAGTCATGCCCGTGACTGACACTTGTCACGCCCGTGATTTAGGGCGTGACCGCCACGTTTTTAGCCGATGTCAACTTTCCAGTCAAGTCACCAGATCAGCTCATGTACAGTAGCGACACGCCCCCCTGTCACGCCCTAGTCACGGGAGTGACCAACCCGAAATTTTGCCTATAAAAGGCCAGCTTCTGTATGAAATTTCTGTCCACTTTTTGGTCCAAATTACTTAGGGGAGGTGCTGCCCATTTGGATTCCACGCTTATGTAAGGAGAATTTCTCCCCCCCCCCATCTCTCTTAGCTTGTATTAGGTTGTTTGTTTGTTTTAGCTTTCCATGTAATAGCTTTTTATTAAATGAAATGTTAGTTTTTTCTCTTCATATGGTTTGGAATTTAATTAAGCGCCCTTCTCTTTGCAATTTTTCGTTCCCCTTTTTTTGTTCTTTTTATGTTTTATCTTTTAAAGCTTTCATAATCTCGCTTAGTTTAGGATTTTATCGGCATTTCTAGCCGTTGTAATGTCCGTTTTATTTTCATAATCCGCACTTGTTTAGGTTTAGCTTTTCCTTTTTTCCTTATTTTTCATTCTTAAGGGTTTATAAAAACACCTAAAAAAGTGTGATTTTCATTTTCCTTAACTTAGGGTTTTTAGGATTGTAAAACTTTTTCGTCTTTTTTAGTTTTATTTTCACATTTTAGGAGTTTTTATAAAAATATAAGAACGAAAATATAGTCGTTATAATTTTTCGCTCACTTCATTTTAGCTTTTTATTTGTAAAACTTTTAGTCCCTTTAATTTTTATTTCATCTTTTTATGCATTTCTACCGCATTCTAGCGGTAGAAATGCAGTTGTATTAATTTTTCGAGTACTTTCATTTTGCATTTATTTGCAAAACATTTTCGCTCGGTTAATTTTTATTTTCACTTTTTATGCATTTCTACCGCATTCTAGCGGTAGAAATGCAGTCGTTTTAATTTTTCAGAAATTCGTTTTTCTTATTTTTGCAAGTGTGCGTGCGTGTATGAGTTAGGTTTCATTGCTTTATTTCAATTTCTGTAGAGTGCGTGTGTGCGTATGCATTTATTTCCGCCTACTTGTTAAGAGTTAAATGGCGCTCTGCTTTCATTTCCCGCCCACTCGTTTGAGTGGGACTTGTTTTTTATTGCTTTTATTTTCTCCTACTCACTTGAGAAGGAAACTTAGGGTGCGTGCATGTGTGTTTTCATTTATGTAGAGTGTGTGTGTGTGTGTTTTACTTTCAAGTAGAGTGTGTGCGTGTATGAGATAAATTTACCCCCACCCACTCATTTGAGCCGGGACTCGCAATTTTATCGCTTTCTCAATTATATAGAGTGCGTGCGTGTAGGAGATAATTTTGACGCTTTATTTATCTCTTTCTTCAATTAAGAAGAGTGTGTGCGTGTGTGCATTTATTTTTGCCTACTCATTTGAGTAGGGTTTGCTTTATTTAATTTTCTTTATGGTTTTGAATTGTGCGTGAGTGCCTGCATTAATTAGCCTTCAATTTATCTAATTGTCCTATTTTTTGTGTTTTCTCTTATAATTGTTCAGTGCTTAATTTACCACTCACGCTTCACCTAAAAACATAAAGCCGTCCCCATACCGATGAGTGGCTAATCTCTATTAGCCTTCGGCATCGAAGAGCATTAGGACAAATAAAATGATTTGAAATAATTAAAGAACTTTATTTTTATTTTAATTTAAGGACTTATGGTTTGCCCCGGGTTAACGACGCATAGGAACACATAATCGATTTGTGGGCTCTATTTCCGTTATCCATACGCAACGCCGAGAGGCCGCATGTATGGACCAATCCCCCTTGGGTAAAGAGAACTGCGTACGCCCCCTCGAAAGAGGAGAAACGTAGTTCTGCCGGATTGGGTTCCCCACCCAATAGCGGGGTTCTTAGCGTAATGCGGGCGTTAAGGGGAATCCTTCGTCGGACTAACGTTCGGTCGAATAGCCTTAGCGCCCAGGTGAGCGATATCCCTAGACCAAGGTGACCTCATGTTCTTGGAACCTCCACCGCCAAGTGCCTTTTATTAATTTAAAAACAAAGTTCAATAATTGTTAAGAATTATTTTAGTCTTAATCCGGTTCGATGCCGAGCGTTAACCCGTCATCGAACTAACTTAGTAAAATTCAGCTCTCTTTCTTTCCGTTTTATTTAAACTAAAAAATCCCACCTTACTGATAGTAAGATAATAGTGTTCCTGGAAGAGTAGATATAATCAACGTGTCCCCGAGAATAATACGACCTCGGTATTTTCCCGAATTCCGAGTACTACATGCGATAGGTGCACTTTCCTCCTCTCGTTAGAAAACCCGATCTTCTAACCGGCCCGCGGAATCTGACCATTTCAAACCACCCACAGTCGGTCTTGTTCTGCGGTCATCAAGTTTCTTAGGAGCCATTCTGTAAGGTGTTCGAGAGATGAGCTTGGCACCCAACACTAGCTTAATCTGGAAGTCTACTTCCTTAAGTGTGGGCAATCAAGGTAGCTTTTCAGGAAAAACCTTAGGAAAACCCTACACCACTGGTACGTCCTTCATGTTAGTCCCCATCTCTCTGAGCTCATAACATATCATGCACACCTCATCCCCTTGTTTATGGGCCTTAATGACCTGAATCGAAGACAACATAATTCTGGGTGCAAATCTTATACCTTGAAAAACTATCTCAGAATCTTCATGCCTCATGGTGATTTGCTTTGCCGTACAATAAATCCTGGCCTGATGCCAATCCAACACCACTATACCCAAAATAAGAAAAAATTCTGGTATACCCAACACTATTACAAGGGTATTAAAAAGCTTCCCTTCTTATATACACCTCCAAGTCGCACTCGGCGGATGAGGTCATCTCGGAGCCGCCTAGGAGGCGTACTCTCTGAGTGACTCAAGTGAAATATTACACATTGTTTAGCCCTTTACAAAGTCCACCGAGACAATCAAGTGGGTGGCACCGGTATTAAATATAGTGTGGAAAGGTCTCCAACTAATAGTCACAATGTCTAAATGTTAAGTTATAATAATTTGAAAGCTAGATTTCTAGCACAAACTCAGGCAAGTTAATGGCGACTGCATATAACATATTAATTTAACTACGAAATACCTGCAATCACGTCCTGAGGATTCTGATCTTATGTCAAATCTAGAGAAAACATCTACTCTTGAAAAGGTCCAGGATTTCTACCTTGTGGTCCTCGTCCTCAATAACATACTTGCTATCATCCACGTCAAGCTGCTGGAGGAAAAATAGGGGGGACATTCCCACCTAGTTGTGGGAAATAATGTTGGATGTTGCCCGACTAATGTCACCGGAAACAAACTTGCTTGAACAACCCTTTAGGTTGTTAACAAGGTTGGAGCTACTGGGGTGGAGGAAGTGTTAAATACGAGGCCGGATGCTCTATCCAAAAATTCGGGTGGAAATATTTGCCTCTTCCTCCTCGATTTCCATCACTTCCTCTAGCAAGCTGCCTCCTCCGACAAGGCCCTGTCTCTACTAATCCTTTTATCGGTCTCTTTCCACTAGCACGGGCCCCAAGATGTTCTGCCTCAAGTCTTTTTTCCATGTCAATTATCTGAGCCAAGCTCGAGTTAGCTATAAACAATATAGCCTGGCTTAAAGGGTATCGCAAACCTTTGTAGAATCATTTCACGTACCCGTGATCATCCAAATCATAGGAGTCATCAAACCTGACAAGGTGCTGAAACCCCCATTGATACTCCCCAACTAATTTTGATCCCAGTTTCCGTTGCAGGAACCTTTCCTTGAGTTCATCTCGAGTAGTTGAAGGAACAAAATGCTCTAAGAAAGCATCAGAAAACTTGTTCGAACTAATGTTCGTTTATACACGTCCTTGAAAAGTGGAGCCCTTAAGGGACTTCCAGTACCTCTTTGCGTGTGATTCTAAGATATATACGGCTAAGGTAACAGCTATACTGGCTGGACATCTGATTTTGACCATCAATTCTTGCAAAACATCCAAACATTCCTCTGTGCGAACAACCAATTCTGTCCCGTGGTAAATGGGTGGAGAAATAACTCAGAAGGCACTCTTCCAATTAGAGCTCAGGATCTGCTGCTACACGGGGGCCTGCTGAGACTTGAGGGCATCCAAGACTGCAGTTAGGGTCTTCCCTAATTCTGATTGTTGGAATAAAGTGGGTATCACAGGAAAAGGAATGGCTCCATATGTACCAGAATATACGTACAAAATATAAATTTTAGATCAGGTTGGCTAAATATTGGGTAACAGGTGGACATACTTAGTGTGAATCACAAATTGGCATACTATTGCTTCCACTAATTCAGTTTGTCCGCAAACTGAATTATCGAGCGGGGGTAACACTGTAACATCCCATTTTTTCAATTATACCCCCCCCCCCTTAGGAGTGACTTGAACATTCCTAGGTCATAACAAGTCCTAGGTTGAACCTAGGAGGTCAAGTGACCCAACTAGTTAGTTGAGACTCACTTGGGCTGCAAATAGTAAAATCTTAAAACCCTGATTTTGGTGGCCTAGTGGGTTCAATCTGACTCCAAGGCATTCCTAGACCTAATATGAGATCAATGGGTCACCAAGGACCCATTGGGTGCAAACTTAGTGGCTAAGTTGCACAAGTCAACTTAAGCCCTAGTTAGGCCAAAGTAACCCTGCCCTGGATCAACTCACCCTCATTATGCCAAGTCTACCCTACCTAACCATACCTAGGCCTTAGGGGAGGTCAATGGGTCCCTAGGGGTCTATTGATGTTGACTCGGAAGGTCAAATTGACAAAGTCAACCCTAAACCCAAATCAAGTCAAACCTAGCTCAATTGGGTTAACTCAAGCTCAAGCTGCCTCATGTAGACTCATAGGGTTTTATTAGGAGTTATTATGGCTGCCTATAGCCTAAACCCTAGGCTAGCCAACATGTTGACTAGGAGAGAGAAAGAAGAGAGAAATAGGCTAAATATAGGAGAGAGAAAGTGTGAATTAAGGGTATTTTCATCGTAGAATGGTGAGCCCCCCTCTCATATGGCATTTAAGGTTTTAATATTAATTTTATGGGATGGCTTTAGGCTTCTAGGGGAAGAAAATTCGTGAGGATGACTAGGAGAGAGAAAAAATAAGTATTTGGTAATATAGAGGAGAGAGAAAAGGTGGTGGAGAGGTGAAGAGGTGTTTTGAAGAGGGAGGAGGCATGAGTTCGGTCAAAGAGGGGCCAACAGCCACCTAGAGGTTGACACCTCCTCCCCCCACCCTTTTCCCGGCCATCAAGAGATGTTTCCACCCTCTCTCTCCTCTAACCACCCCCACCATGAAGAGGTGTTATGGCCCTTGAGGAAAACCGCCACCTCTCTCCCTCTCCTCTTTATATATTCACTTAGGAGAGAGGGGCGACCCATTTCGAAACCAGAGAAGGAGGAGAGAACCGTTGCCGGAGCCACCAAGGAGAGGAAACGCCTCCACCGCCGCCACCGCCGCCACCATGCATTCCCGCCGGTCTATTCGCATCCAAGCCCGAACTCAGGTCCTCCCTCACCTCTTCTCTCATGTTTAGATCGTAGAATTGTTTAGGAGTTGAGTTCATGCTCAAACGAACCGGAGCAAAAGCTTAAAAATTCAGAAATCTCCATTTTTATGGAGTTTTTGGTGGGTTCGGGTAAGGCGACGCCGCCACCTCTGGCCGCCCTAGCCGCCAGAAAGGTTAGCCCCCACCACCGGGAACATGTAGGAGTTGATTCCCGGTGGTGGCGCCGCCCCTAATGGCCAGGAACAGCCCCGTGATAACCACTTCTCACGGGTTCTAGTTCAGGCCATTTGGAGAAGATGAAGTACAGCTCCCGTCGGATCTGCTTTAAGATCCGTGCAACCCTAGATTATGATTTAATGATTATTTATATTCAAATTCTGTATTTAATTTAAACAGTTTCACTGTAAATTAAATTTAGGCCCCTTATGGGCACCACATGAAAAAGAGTACAACATGAAAGTTGTAGGTCTTTTGAATACCTACAATTTGATATGTAGTGGTGAAAAATTGGATGAGGGGACTGCCCTGTAGATCCTTTTTAGTAAGGGTATGTCCTACAACTAGGGTAGATTTCTTCTAAAAATTATTTAGGCCCTTTAGGGGCATGTTCATCAAAAATGATCAACATAAATGTTGTAGGAATTTTTATTATCTACAGTTTGATATGTAATGGAAAATTTTAGGACAAGTATACTGACCTAATGGGCCATTTTTCTAGGGTAGGTCCTACAAATAGGACAGATTTTTGAATAATTTCCTACACCTAATCCTTGGTCCAAATGCCTTGAGTTTTGGACAGGGACTTGTTATCACCTAGAAATAGCTTCTGTAAAAATTGGAAACCTTTTAAAGAAGTGTAACCTAGGGTTTTGCACTAACCCTAGAAAAGCTAGGGCAAGATAATTAAAGGGTCAAATGACCTCCAAACCCTCCCAAATTTTGGTGAGGTGTCCCTGGTATAGGTATCTAGGTTTGGTTCAAATTTCAACTCATTTGGTTGAGTTTTGAATAGGAATCCTCTAAACCCTAATTTTGACCTAGTGAAGGGAAGCTTAGGGAAAAGGTACTTTTGACACTTGTGTGATCATCTCACCTCAACAGAGGTTGAGATTCTGACCACTGGTTTTAAATGGTCCTAAGAACTCCCTTAGGGAAAATGGGATGGATTAGGGTATGTTTACCCTAGGGCCCAGGTTCTAACCCTAAATGTGGACTTTGGGGGCTTGTGAAGGACATAGGGGCAAATGCCCTTGTATAGCCTTGGGTTTTGGTGGAGAGGTAGTTAATGGGTATCTAACCCTCTGGTTGTAATATTAGAGAATTTTGAGTTAGGTAGGTACCTCAAAACCTAAACCCTAGTTTTAGAGTAGAAGGGCTTTTAGGTCAAAGCAGTAGTTTAAATGCACTCAAAAACTAGGAAACTTGGGTAGAGTGTTTCTAGGGTAGTTAGGACCCTTGGCTGATTTTACTAGAATTTTTGGATTATTGTTTTTAGTACTTCATTCATGAATATGTGTATAGCCCTATTTGATGTTTTATTTATTAAATATTTTTAATCCAAATAAGGCCCCCTTGAAACTCTGGAATTAAATGTTGTTGGCCACTGGAAATGCTCATGAATTTTAGTTTAATTTTATGTTGAATAAATAGAGTAGTTCTTTCACAAGTGTTATTAAAGGGCCTTATGGTTTGAAAATATTTTATGGCATAAATAGTTTTCTGAAAAATTTTGAAAGTTTGTAAATAGAGTTTTTAAATCATTTTGAACCAGTGGGATTTTATTCTAGATTTTTGGAGTTATGAATATTGTACTTGATTCACAAGCATGCTAGATTAGGGTTTTAGTAAATGATTTATTATAAATTAATTTCCAGCAATAAAATTATGAAACTTTTGTAGTACTATTTTCATGGTATTTCTAGTACCCTGTAATTAATCCAAATGATTTAGAAGAGAATCTGATGTAGTTTATTCATTAGACATGAAAGAAATGGATTATTGCAAAAATAATGTTTTGGCCCCTTAGACCTTAGTGAAAATTGCCAAACCTTGGATATATCATTTTTAGACATATTAGTATTTTTCTTAAATTTATTATGATTTATACATGACTGAAAAGTATACTACTTGTTCAAATTTGGAAGACCTTGGATTTTAGTAAAATTAATTAATTAATAGATTAATTGAGAAAATTGTTATAATCGGGAATTGATTCAATTATGTCGTGACAGGCCACCAGTAAATAACTCAGGCTGTTCGGATGAAAACACAAAGGACATCCTATCATAGACATTACTTAGAATAAGGTGGTCTGTAGTTAGTAACTTTGGGAAATGAGTAACAGGATAAGGTTTGGGTTAGCGTAAGGACAGCTTGTGTTGGTTGGATTTAATGAAAGAGGATGGATCACCATAGGAGGTTTCAAGTGTGGTGAGGAATGAGTTGATGTGCTCTAGAAGGTGCGCGGGACCGACGAAAGATCGTCGTCCCCGTAAGAGTGAAGAGTCAAATCCACCCTAAGTTTAGATTGATGCAATTTATAGAGGGAACGGGTAAGGGAAAAAACAACCAATAACAATAAGTGCCTTGCGAAAGGGAACTTCGGGCTGTAATGCCGCCGTCTTGGTTCCTATTGCCCTTTGAGAGCCCTTCACGGGGTATGCCGGGGGCAGTCCTGGGCTAACGTAAATCTTAAAACAAACGAAAGAGTAATGAGCCTAATAGGGATTCACATTGCACACACTCATTAGTTAGGGTTGGTAATGGTTAAGTCGTCCCGAGGTGTTCAAGGGGCGCTGTCCTGTGGTATTCTAAGGGATGAGTCTTGAGATGAGCCAGACGTTTTAGTCCGGGGAATTTGGTCTCGGATGTGGTTTATACGGACGGTTTAGTCCGGGAGTTTGACACTTTAAAATTGTTATATATTAAACTGCTGCATGTGCATAAAATCGGAAAGATTAAGGTGGTGGGTTTTCGATATCGGGGAGTTCGATTGCATCGACACCGATATCGTTGACTCGGCAAGGTGACTAGCACTTAGCCAAGGTTAAGTCCGGCGGACCAGTCGGCAAGAGTACGCAGGAGTCTGCCTCGTGCACCAGGCGTTGAGGGCGTACGATAGCTCAGACCAGTGGTGCTTTTACTGGTTTTGAGGTGGGCGAGGCCCAACCCACCATTTCCGTCTGCCACTGCGGGAGTATCCTGGGAGTTATCTCCAGAAAGGGGGAACTAAAGGTTTGTGTACACAAAGTTGGGTGTGTGAGTTGCACTGCTTGATCATCATACCCACCATATAGCAGCATGCCATAATCATTCATAACAACCTTGACACCTAAAGTATAAGTGGAATGGGACGCTTATACTTTAGGACTTGCAAAACGACCCCTTGGTCTATAAGCTTGTGTGGGCAAGTTTATTGATTAAGGTTAATTTGATATATGTATAACTGCTGCGTGATAACCGACACCCCCAACGTATAAGTGGAATGGGACATTTATACGATGGGAGCCTTGTAGAAGATCCCTTGGCTTATCTGTACTCACATAAGTGGAGGTTTAATTTCTTACTTACTTACCTTTCTGTTTTACCTATTACAATACTTATATTGCTCCCCTGTCATAACTTGCTAGTTAGTTCCACCGTCACCTGCTTTTGAATACTCTCCACTTTCATGTCCTCCCCTTTCTTCCTCTCCGCTCGGTGCCTTAGGGCATGGGGGAAGGGGTGGGGGGATGATAGGACTTAGTCTTATAGACTAATGGTTTTCGGACCACATCATTTTAGGGAATCGTGGAGCCCAGCCCGGAGGAGCAGCTCAGGAGGCCGGTGCGCTTGGAGACAGGGCAGTCTAGCTCAAGAGTTCAGACAGCCGGGACCGTGAGTTCCGTTTCTTAGTAGAAGTTTGTTTTTCAGCTTCCGTTTGAGTGACCATGTAGTGAGGTGTTGTTGTACCGGGCTTAAGCCCTCTTCCTTTCAGTACTATGATTTTACTCTGATGTTATATTATGGACACTCCCTTCGTGGAGTTTACATATATGTGATTTATTATTGTGGACTGCATTTCTCTTTCTTTACTACTTGCTACTTGATTGTGATCGAAAAGGTCGGCAGAATCGGCGCGTTGTAGTGACGACCTTCCCGGGTGCGAAGGTGTCACCGCAAAGCGGAGGTTCTGGGCATAAGACCCCGAGTTTTGAACGAAAAAAAGGGGTCTTACAAACTGGTATCAGAGGCAAACCCCGATCGATCAAATAGCAGTCCACAAAAACCCTAGGTCAACCCCGTTCGAGTTTAGTTTGCGGACAAACTAAGCAGCGGAAGAAGTGGTGGGCCCATATGGGTATCATATAATATGTCCATTTAGATTGAGTTATCGTTTTCTGACGATGAAGATTTGTTATGCAGCCTCCAACACTGCCTACATTACAGGGTGGGGCCCAGCAGACCCCAGATACTGCACCGATTCCACCAGTTCCCGCTCAGTTCCTACAAACCGACATGGGGCAGACTTTGACTGCCATCTTGGATGCTTTCAGGGCCCAACAGGCCCCGGCTCCACAGCAGATACCAGGAGCCAACTGGCTCAGCATCTTCCGAGGACTTTCTCCTCCATCCTTCTTGGGGACGGAGTCAGCAGTGCGGATAAAAGAGTGGCTGGACATCATGGAGGAAATGCTGACAAGGATACGGAGCCCGTGGGAGGAGAGAGTACCTTTGGTTGTGTCCTACTTGGAGTCTTATGACAAGCGATGGTGGAAGATAGTTCTGGATACTACTTTTACTGGGAGACTGGCTGCTGAGGTTTCATGGGATGAGTTCAGGCCTATATTGTTGGAGCATTTTGTTCCACAGTCGGCCCGTGACGAGTTGGAGGACCGCTTCTTGCAGTTGAAGCAAGGTACCAAGACGGTGGTGGAATACCATCGAGAGTTCAACCATCTGGCTCATTTTTCATACTCTTACCAGCTAGATAAGGCAGCGTACACGAAGAGGTTCTTCAAAGGTCTGCGGGAAGACATGAGGGATGCCCTTCTATTTGTGTCGGACGGGCCTATCTCCCGTATTCTGGAGATGGCAAAGAGGTTAGAGGCAGATTGGCACACCACCAGAGGCCGGAAGCGGCCAACGGAGGATCAGATCCGGGGAGCCCGGAGCGATCAGCGTCGAGGCCATGCAGCAGATGGCAGGAGGACAGAGGTTCAGCCTCGACAGGAGGTGAGGCAGGAGCCGAGGGAGCAGGTGATACTGGCCCCTCAGCCTATTCAGGTGCGGGAACTGCCGAGACCTCAGATGCGAGACGTGCAGAGACCGGGAGGTGCGGCTTACACTCCGCCGGAATGCTTCTACTGCCACCAGTTGGGGCATATCAAGAGGAACTGTCCTATGAGGGGAGCACCCCCTCCAGCACCGCAGATTGCCCCACCAGCTCAGCACTATGGAGGCCGAGGATGCGGCCAAGGTCGTGGATATCAGGGCGGAGATCGCCGACAGGAGAGGGAATAGTTATATGCATTAGATCTGACCCAGCCTCGACATCCTGAGGAGGTAATCACAGGTACGTCAAAAGTTTGTATATTTCCTTTGTTTAATAGTTAGACACTAAACTAAGAAATTACAAACTGGGAAAGAAAACATTAACTAGACTTCAAAAAATTTTGTTACCCCAGGCATTGTCCTCATCAGCGGCACGCCCGCATATACTTTGTTCGATACGGGTGCGTCACGCTCATTTGTATTAGAGGCCTTCATTGTTGGCTTGGCAGGCATGGAGAGATTCATCGGCTTGGCATTAAGGGTACGACTAGCTGACGGGTCCGAGCTAAACACCACTGCGCATTGCAACATGGAGGCACAAATTGGCGAGAAAGCATTCGAGGCACCAGCCGCAATCCTGAGGATGCCTTCATATGATTTGATTTTGGGCATGTCATGGTTATATTGAAACCATGCCCTAATTGACTGCGTGGCCAAGAAGATTTTTCTGAGGCATGGAGATTCTTCCGTCGTAATAGATGGTATAAGACATGCCTCCTTTTTATTTTTGTCATCTATTCAGGCCGTCAAGGCCCATATACAGGGCGACGAGATTTACCAGGTTTTATTCGAGATGGCGGAGGCCAATGTTCTTGTAGCGGAGATTCTTGCTGTGCGAGATTTCGAGGATGTTTTTCCCGAGAAGTTACCGGGGCTACCCCCGCACAGAGAGCAGGACTTTCAGATTTTGCTGGTGCCAGGGCTAAGCAAGCATCTAGAGCCCCCTACCGTATGGCCCCAAAGGAGCTAGTGGAATTCCGGAGCCAATTACAGGAGCTGGTGGAAGCCGGTTATGTCCGGCCAAGTTCCTCGCCATGGGGAGCCTCTGTATTGCTCGTCAAGAAGAAGGATGGGACACTTAGACTGTGCATAGATTACCGGGCCTTGAATCGACTAACGGTCCGAAATACTTATCCGTTACAAAGGATAGACGAGCTATTCAACCAGCTGGAGGGAGCTCACTTCTTCTCGAAGCTGGATTTGAGATTGGGCTACTACCAGTTACGGATCCGAGAAGAGGACATCCCGAAGACTGCTTTTAGTAGTAGATATGGTCTATACGAGTTTACCGTGATGCCCTTTGGGCTCAAGAATGCACCATCAGCGTTCATGACTCTCATGAACCAGGTTTTCGAGTCTTACTTGGATGTGTTTATCATCGTTTTTATTGATGACATTCTCATTTACTCTCGTACGGAAGAGGAGCACTCGAGGCATTTGGCATTGACACTACAAAGATTGCGAGAGCATTAGTTGTACACAAAATTCAGCAAGTGTCAGTTTTGGTTGAAGGAGGTGGCCTTTTTGGGTCATGTTATCAGTGGAGCTGGGTTGGCAGTGGATCCAGCGAAAGTTCAAGCAGTCCGAGATTGGCCACGATTGAAGACAGCTACAGATGTTTGGAGCTTCTTAGGACTTGCCGATTACTACTGGAAGTTCGTAGAAGGATTTTTTAGTCTTGCACTCCCTCTCACATCTTTGACGAGGAAGGAGACACCTTTTGTGTGGACCCCGAAATGCGAGGCAGCTTTTCAAGAGTTGAAGGAGAGACTTACCTCTGCTCCTATACTGACTCTCCCTTCGGGGAAAGAAGGATTCCAGGTGTATACAGATGCCTCCTACCAGGGCTTGGGAGCTGTTCTGATGCAGAATGGGCATGTTATTGCTTACGCTTCACGCCAGCTAAAGAAGCATGAACAAAACTACCCAGTGCACGATCTGGAGTTGGGTGCGGTTATTTTTGCGCTGAAGGTCTGGCGCCATTATCTCTATGGAGTTCACTGCGACATATTTTCAGATCATAAAAATCTGAAGTATGTGGATACGTAGAAGGAGCTGAACATTAGACAGCGGAGATGTGTGGAGTTCCTGGCAGACTATCAGTATAAGATGAACTACCATCCGGGTAAGGCAAACGTGGTAGCCGATGCTCTGAGCCGGAGAGCTACTACTTCAGGAGCAGGGCCCCAGGTCTTATCGTTAGAGATATTGCGGGGCTTTGAAAATATGCACATCACCTTGGTATCGTCCGAAGACACTGATCTGTATGAGGAGTATTTAGCTGCGACGAGCGCCACCGACACTATTCATGATAGAGTTAGAGATTGGCAGAGGCAGGATGCCAAATTGGAGCCGATTTTCAAGGCCATAGAGGCAGGCTCAGCTGGGGACTATTCGATGCGAGGTGATCTGTTGTGCTTCAAGGGTCGGACTTACATACCGGATGGAGGGCAGATTCGGGAAGACATTATGGCAGAGGCTCATCATAGCCGATACTCTATACATCCCGGGATTACGAAGATGACGGAGGATTTGAAGAAGACACTCTACTGGGCGGGCATGAAGAATGACATCACTTATTTTGTGACCCACTGCGAGGCGTGCCAGTTAGTGAAGGCAGAGTGCAGACACCCCACTGGTCTGCTGCAGCCACTCCCAGTGCCGGAATGGAAGTTTGATGATATCACGATGGACTTCATCCATGGCCTCCCTCGTTCACGCACGGGAAACGATTCTATCTGGGTAATCGTTGACCGGCTGACGAAGGTGGCTAGGTTCATCCCGATCAGGAAGGATGACTCGGTTGGAGTTTTTGTTCGGAAGTTCGTGGAGTAGTTTATTCGTTACCATGGAGTGCCCAGGACGATCGTATCTGATCGAGATGGTCGGTTCACATCCAGAGAGTGGAGATCAGTGCAGTCTTACCTTGGCACACGACTGGCCTTCAGTACAGCCTTCCATCCCCAGACTGACGGGCAGACAGAGCGTACCAACAGGATGCTAGAAGACTTACTGAGGCTGTGTATTGTGGATCACGGAGAGCCCTGGGAGCGGATGTTGCCCCTAGTGGAGTTTTCTTACAATAACAGCCATCAGTATAGTATACGGATGGCTCCGTACGAGGCCTTGTTTGGGAGGAGATGTCGGACTCCCTTGTCTTGGATACATGATGCGGATCCGAAGGTGCTAGATTCGGAGATTGTTAAAGACACCGAGGCTCAGGTGCGACTGATTCGAGAGAGGATGCTAGAGGCACAAAGCAGGCAGGCAAAGTATTATGACGCTCGGCATCATTTAGTAGAGTTTCGGGTTGGGGATCGGGTATTCTTGAAGATCCGGCCGATGCACGGGGTTTCACGAGTACGTGGTCGGCGGAAGAAGCTCAGTCCGATATACATGGGGCATTTCAGGATCCTGGAGCGGATCGGTCCATTAGCTTACAGACTGGAGCTATCGCAGGAGCTGTCCGGCCTACACAACGTGCTCCACGTATCTTCACTCAGGAGGGCTCTACTACGCCCGGAGTTACAGATTACCACCACTGATGGGCCGGTAGCTACAGATCGGTCCGTACAGGTGGAGCCGATACGGATTGACGACCAGGGGATACGGGTCTTGCGCCGCAAGAAGATCCCGCTAGTCAAAGTCTTGTGGAGGAATCATGGGCAAGAGGAGCATACTTAGGAACCCGAGGACTTGATGCGAGAGAAGTACCCGGAGTTGTTTAGCCAGGTAATATCTTCTAACTTCTCAAGATGCTTGTAATTATTTTTCCCTACTTGTTTTACACCGGAGTATCACCTAAGATTAGAGGCTAATCCTTTGTTTATTGGGGCTAGCCCTTGTTTATTAACCTTGGTTAAGCAATTCAACCCTCATGGGATGTTACAAGCTTAAGATAACCCGGTAGAAAAGCTCCCATAGACTTAATCTTAATTTCGGGGAAGAAATTTTTGTTTTGTTTATTGGGATTTGTAACATCCCATTTTTTCAATTAGACCCACCCTTAGGAGTGACTTGAACATTCCTATGTCATAACAAGTCCTAGGTTGAACCTAGGAGGTCAAGTGACCCAACTAGTTAGTTGAGACTCACTTGGGCTGCAAATAGTAAAATCTTAAAACCCTGATTTTGGTGGCCTAGTGGGTTCAATCTGACTCCAAGGCATTCCTAGACCTAATATGAGATCAATGGGTCACCAAGGACCCATTGGGTGCAAACCTAGTGGCTAAGTTTACCCAAGTCAACTTAAGCCCTAGTTAGGCCAAAGTAACCCTGCCCTGGATCAACTCACCCTCTTTATGCCAAGTCTACCCTACCTAACCATACCTAGGCCTTAGGGGAGGTCAATGGGTCCCTAGGGGTCTATTGATGTTGACTCGGAAGGTCAAATTGACCAAGTCAACCCTAAACCCAAATCAAGTCAAACCTAGCTCAATTGGGTTAACTCAAGCTCAAGCCGCCTCATGTAGACTCATAGGGTTTTATTAGGAGTTATTATGGCTGGCTATAGCCTAAACCCTAGGCTAGCCAACATGTTGACTAGGAGAGAGAAAGAAGAGAGAAATATGCTAAATATAGGAGAGAGAAAGTGTGAATTAAGGGTATTTTCATGGTAGAATGGTGAGCCCCCCTCTCATATGGCATTTAAGGTTTTAATATTAATTTTATGGGATGGCTTTAGGCTTCTAGGGGAAGAAAATTCGTGAGGATGACTAGGAGAGAGAAAAAAATAAGTATTTGGTTATATAGAGGAGAGAGAAAAGGTGGTGGAGAGGTGAAGAGGTGTTTTGAAGAGGGAGGAGGCATGAGTTCGGTCAAAGAGGGGCCAACAGCCACATAGAGGTTGACACCTCCTCCCCCCACCCTTTTCCCGGCCATCAAGAGGTGTTTCCACCCTCTCTCTCCTCTAACCACCCCCCACCATGAAGAGGTGTTATGGCCCTTGAGGAAAACCGCCCCCTCTCTCCCTCTCCTCTTTATATACTCACTTAGAAGAGAGGGGCGACCCATCTCGAAACCAGAGAAGGAGGAGAGAACCGTTGCCAGAGCCACCAAGGAGAGGAAACGCCTCCACCGCCGCCACCGCCGCCACCATGCATTCCCGCCGGTCTATTCGCATCCAAGCCCGAACTCAGGTCCACCCTCACCTCTTTTCTCATGTTTAGATCCTAGAATTGTTTAGGAGTTGAGTTCATGCTCAAACGAACCGGAGCAAAAGCTTAAAAATTCAGAAATATCTATTTTTATGGAGTTTTTGGTGGGTTCAGGTAGGGCGACGCTGCCACCTCCGGCTGACCTAGCCGCCGGAAAGGTTAGCCCCCACCACCAGGAACATGTAGGAGTTGATTCCTGGTGGTGGCGCCGCCCCTAATGGCCGGGAACAGCCCCGTGATAACCACTTCTCACGGGTTCTAGTTCAGGCCATTTGGAGAAGATGAAGTACAGCTCCCGTCGGATCTGCTTTAAGATCCGTGCAACCCTAGATTATGATTTAATGATTATTTATATTCAAATTCTGTATTTAATTTAAACAGTTTCACTGTAAATTAAATTTAGGCCCCTTATGGGCACCACATGAAAAAGAGTACAACCTAAAAGTTGTAGGTCTTTTGAATACCTACAATTTGATATGTAGTGGTGAAAAATTGGATGAGGGGACTGCCCTGTAGAGCCTTTTTAGTAAGGGTATGTCCTACAACTAGGGTAGATTTCTTCTAAAAATTATTTAGGCCCTTTAGGGGCATGTTCATCAAAAATGATCAACATAAATGTTGTAGGCATTTTTATTATCTACAGTTTGATATGTAAAGGAAAATTTTAGGACAAGTATACTGACCTATAGGGCCATTTTTCTAGGGTAGGTCCTACAAATAGGACAGATTTTTGAATAATTTCCTACACCTAATCCTTGGTCCAAATGCCTTGAGTTTTGGACAGGGACTTGTTATCACCTAGAAATAGCTCCTGTAAAAATTGGAAACCTTTTAAAGAAGTGTAACCTAGGGTATTTCCCTAACGCTAGAAAAGCTAGGGCAAGATAATTAAAGGGTCAACTGACCTCCAAACCCTCCCAAATTTTGGTGAGGTGTCCCTGGTATAGGTATCTAGGTTTGGTTCAAATTTCAACTCATTTGGTTGAGTTTTGAATAGGAATCCTCTAAACCCTAGTATTGACCTAGTGAAGAAAGCTTAGGGAAAAGGTACTTTTGACACTTGTGTGATCATCTCACCTCAACAGAGGTTGAGATTCTGACCACTGGTTTTAAATGGTCCTAAGAACTCCCTTAGGGAAAATGGGATGGATTAGGGTATGTTTACCCTAGGGCCCAGGTTCTAACCCTAAATGTGGACTTTGGGGGCTTGTGAAGGACCTAGGGGCAAATGCCCTTGTATGGCCTTGGGTTTTGGTGGAGAGGTAGTTAATGGGTATTTAACCCTCTGGTTGTAATATTAGAGAATTTTGAGTTAGGTAGGAACCTCAAAACCTAAACCCTAGTTTTAGAGTAGAAGGGCTTTTAGGTCAAAGCAGTAGTTTAAATGCACTCAAAAGCAATGAAACTTGGGTAGAGTGTTTCTAGGGTAGTTAGGACCCTTGGCTGATTTTACTAGAATTTTTGGATTATTGTTTTTAGTACTTCATTCATGAATATGTGTATAGCCCTATTTGATGTTTTATTTATTAAAGATTTTTAATTCAAATAAGGCCCCCTTGAAACTCTGGAATTAGATGTTGTTGGACACTGGGAATGCTCATGAATTTTAGTTTAATTTCATGTTGAATAAATAGAGTAGTTCTTTCACAAGTGTTATTAAAGGGCCTTATGGTTTGAAAATATTTTATGGCATAAATAGTTTTCTGGAAAATTATGAAAGTTGGTAAATAGAGTTTTTAAATCATTTTGAATCAGTGGAATTTTATTCTAGATTTTTGGAGTTATGAATATTGTACTTGATTCACAAGCATGCTAGATTAGGGTTTTAGTAAATGATTTATTATAAATTAATTTCCAGCTGTAAAATTATGAAACTTTTATAGTACTATTTTCATGGTATTTCTAGTACCCTGTAATTAATCCAAATGATTTAGAAGATAATCTGATGTAGTTTATTCATTAGACATGAAAGAAATGGATTATTGCAAAAATATGTTTAGGCACCTTAGACCTTAGTGAAAATTGTCAAACCTTGGATATATCATTTTTAGACATATTAGTATTTTTCTTAAATTTATTATGATTTATACATAAATGAAAAGTATACTACTTTTTCAAATTTGGAAGACCTTGGATTTTAGTAAAATTAATTAATTGATAGATTAATTAAGAAAATTATTATAACCGGGAAATGATTCAATTATGTCGTGAGAGGCCCCCAGTAAATAACTCAGGCTGTTCGGATGAAAACACAAAGGACATCTTATCATAGACAATACTTAGAATTAGGTGGTC
Source organism: Platanthera zijinensis (assembly GCA_039513925.1). Taxonomy (NCBI): domain Eukaryota; kingdom Viridiplantae; phylum Streptophyta; class Magnoliopsida; order Asparagales; family Orchidaceae; genus Platanthera; species Platanthera zijinensis. The sequence continues at coordinate 27,153,595 of CM077097.1, forward strand.
TGTAGTTAGTAACTTTGGGAAATGAGTAACAGGATAAGGTTTGGGTTAGCGTAAGGACAGCTTGGGTTGGTTGGATTTAAAGAAAGAGGATGGATCACCATAGGAGGTTTCAAGTGTGGTGAGGAATGAGTTGATGCGCTCTACAAGGTGCGCGGGACCGACGAATGATCGCCATCCCCGTAAGAGTGAAGAGTCAAATCCACCCTAAGTTTAGATTGATGCAATTTATAGAGGGAACGGGTAAGGGAAAAAAAACAACCAATAACAATAAGTGCCTTGCGAAAGGGAACTTCGGGCCGTAATGCCGCCGTCTTGGTTCCTAGTGCCCTTTGAGAGCCCTTCACGGGGTATGCCGGGGGCAGTCCTGGGCAAACGTAAATCTTAAAACAAACGAAAGAGTAATTAGCCTAATAGGGATTCACATTGCACACACTCATTAGTTAGGGTTGGTAATGGTTAAGTCGTCCTGAGGTGTTCAAGGGGCGCTGTCCTGTGGTATTCTAAGGGATGAGTCTGGAGATGAGCCGGACGTTTTAGTCCGGGGAATTTGGTCTCGGATGTGGTTTATATGGACGGTTTAGTCCGGGAGTTTGACACTTTAAAATTGTTATATATTAAACTGCTGCATGTGCATAAAATAGGAAAGATTAAGGTGGTGGGTTTTTGATATCGGGGAGTTTGATTGCATCAACACCGATATCGTTGACTCGGCAAGGTGACTAGCACTTAGCCAAGGTTAAGTCCGGCGGACCAGTCAGCAAGAGTACGCAGGAGTTCGCCTCGTGCACCAGGCGTTGAGGGCGTACGATAGGTCAGACCAGTGGTGCTTTTACTGGTTTTAAGGTGGGCGAGGCTCAACCCACCGCTTCCGTCTGCCACTACGGGATTATCCTGGGAGTTATCTCCAGAAAGGGGGAACTAAAGGTTTGTGTACACAAGTTGGGTGTGTGAGTTACACTGCTTGATCATCATACCCACCATATAGCAGCATGCCATAATCATTCATAACAACCTTGACACCTAAAGTATAAGTGGAATGGGACGCTTATACTTTAGGACTTGTAAAACGACCCCTTGGTCTATAATCATGTGTGGGCAAGTTTATAAATTAAGGTTAATTTGATATATGTATACCTGCTGCGTGATAAACGACACCCCAACGTATAAGTGGAATTGGACATTTATACGATGGGAGCCTTGTAGAAGATCACTTGGCTTATGTGTACTCACATAAGTGGAGGTTTAATTTCTTACTTACTTACCTTTCTGTTTTACCTATTACAACACTTATATTGCTCCCCTGTCATAACTTGCTAGTTAGTTCCACCGTCACCTGCTTTTGACTACTCTCCACTTTCATGTCCTCCCCTTTCTTCCTCTCCGCTCGGTGCCTTAGGGCATGGGGGAAGGGGTGGGGGATGATAGGACTTAGTCTTATAGACTAATGGTTTTCAGACCATATCATTATAGGGAATCGTGGAGCCCAGCCCGGAGGAGCAGCCCAGGAGGCCAGTGCGCTTGGAGACAGGGCAGTCTAGCTCAAGAGTTCAGACAGCCGGGACCGTGAGTTCCGTTTCTTAGTAGAAGTTTGTTTTTCAGCTTCCGTTTGAGTGACCATGTAGTGAGGTGTTGTTGTACCGGGCTTAAGCCGTCTTCCTTTCAGTACTATGTTTTTACTCTGATGTTATATTGTGGACACTCCCTTCGTGGAGTTTACATATATGTGATTTATTATTGTGGACTGCATTTCTCTTTCTTTACTACTTGCTACTTGATTGTGATCGAAAAAGCTGGCAGAATCGGCATGTTGTAGTGATGACCTTCCCGGGTGTGAAGGTGTCACCGCAAAGCGGCAGTTCTAGGCATAAGACCCCGAGTTTTGATCGAAAAAAAGGGGTCTTACAAACACCACGTTTAATGAATTTTTTATCATAGGATCTGTTCAATCTGATACCAATTGTAAAACTCCCCTATCGGAACACAAAACACGGCCGAGGTAAGTTTTATGCCTAGAACAACCCCCTTGTGGTAGCATCAACATGCGGACTAATCTGTACCATAACTCGTCTATTCTTCCATCTAATCTCTAATATCATAAATGCTAATCCAACTAAAAGAAAATCACGGAAGTCATAAATAAAAATAACTATATGTCCAAATCAGTATATAAAAAATAAGGAAGTACATTTGTTCCATTAATATCAGAGTACGACAAAATATCCTGAAGGCTATATAGTAACGCTTATAACTAATATCAATCATCTAAGTAAGTGAGGGTATCGTCGTATCATGCCATGTCCCCCTGGCCTGGCTGTCCTGCTGCACAAGGCACTACTAGTTCTCCATCTGCAGTGTATCCTCCTAAAATATTAGACATAGCAATCGTTAGTCATAAAGACTCAGTGGTTTTCACATCTTCTTATCCAAGCGACTCTTAGATGCAGTGTAGAGGAAAAGAAGGCAGAGCTCAATATAACAGTAATATATAATCAAACAAGTGAAAAAGATTGTTATTAATCAGTAGTACATATATTTATATCAGCACGGTTATACTAAGCAAAAATCCACACAATTAATCAACATGTATAGAAGTAATCTTACCATCAGGATATTATCATAATTACAAAAATTTACTTAACTTATAAAAATGGCCATACAAATTTAAAAGTTAAGGGTTGGGTATAACAAAGTAACTCATCATATAAAGTTCCCATACAAATTGATATGATGAGGATCTCATGAGGCGCAATGCATTGATATGAAATGAATGCAGTATGAATACTCACCAATGCACAAACACACACTTGCCATCTCGAAAAAGAACATTAGTTCCCACTTTTCGAGCAGGTAGCTAACCTCCTAGCCATCAAACGTCTTGTCCAAACAATGATAGTAGAGCAGGAATCTCCACTACTAGGAGGCCATCCACACTACTAGGCCTAGGACTCCGTATGCCTCAATGCTAAGAACACATAATGGAGCCCCGACGTACTACGGCTCAGAAGGGTTCTCGGGTAGATGTGCACAAAGATCCCAGCCCAACTGGCCTATATCTGGAATGGAAGGAGTTATCAAGCGTGATCACTAAAGAACTAAGCCCAACCGCCCACGGCTACTGAAGGAGCCTCTGGGAGTGTACACTGAAGGACCAAGCCCAACTGCCCGAGGTATATCTGTAAGCTCTCGTTGGTGTGACAACTGGCGAGCCCGTAGACTTGCCACCAAAACCTCAACGTAGGATATCATACTGTGCATCAACACACACCAAATCCATCCAATTCACATTTATCAGGCCTTCATGCATTCAGGGGCTCTAACCAAGTCCCTTTATATCACAACTAACATCATGGTCAAAGGCACAAATGGGTCCACATTCTATACAGGTGACAGTTCACCTTAATTACTACATGAGTCCCTCACTACTACCATTCGGGAGTTATCATAACTCTAAGCAGTGGACCACACCAGTCATCCCTTCAATACTTGAGATCAAGGTTCAACTCATCATATGGCCATAGGGGTACACCTCATCCAACCCCTTTTCTAAAATTTATCATATACATATATAATATATCAATTCAATACTCTTCGCCGAACTTTTTCCTCAAACCTCCAAGTACTCGCAATAAGTACTCATTCCAAAACTCATTAATCATTCAAGGGGTGATCACATTATTATTATCTAGTTAGAACCCAATCTCCCGAGCAATCAAAATATATAATAAGGAGATCATCAAATAATGATACATAATGGGTAAGCACCACTAATAACAAAAAATGGCATTCAAAAAGCTATAGTCCATCAAAAACTATGAGCAACCCCAAGTCCGAAATATATTTAAAATGGAAATAACTTTTGTGTTGAGCCTGGTGTCCAAACCAAATCCATGACCTCTGAATCAGGTTTCAATCTAGCTATGTACACTCAGACATGACAAAACATGCACCTTTATTATTACAGGACAGTAACTTCAGATGAACATTCACGGTGCTAATGAACTACCCCCAAAACGTGAAAATATCTGTTGGAAAGGTCATTCTGAGAGATAAAACTTTCATGTTGAGCTCGAGACCTAAATAAGACCGGATTATACCTGAAATTGGTCTAGAAGTCTGCTGCATACAGAAAATAGATTTCTATACTGAACTTTTATATGTATCGTAAAGAAGGACGAACAACATTAGTTCATCTCCTTCCTCCATCCATCATACAAAGCACAACCAACATCTCTATTCCCTTTGCCCCTCATTAGTCTACAGTTCTTCAAGAGATCTAGTCCTCAATCTTTGTAATGAAGAGAATAGATGATTGATGATATTCATGCGGCGATCGGTGCCCTAGAACGAAAGTTCTACCATGGTTCCTTTCTAGGACATCTCCATTAAACTCTTGAATGAAGCTTTCTTGAGCCGATGTCTCTCGTACACTTTGGATCTAAAGATCTAACACCAATGGAGTGGGTACAACGCTTATCTTTTTTTCGAACAAGGATCTTGTGCTTATCCTTTGTGGCATGTTTGGTTTTCCTCGACGGTATCGCTACTGCTCGTTGTTCTTCAGGAAGAGGGAAAACATTAGTCGTCTAAAAAGAATGATCTTTGCGACTAGGTTTCAGATGATCCTTTGTGAAGGAACGATTTAGGGTTAAATATCACCATTCCACGTATCACCCTCTCATTGGAATGCACTTTTATAACACAAGCAGTCGTGCACGGGGGACCCCGTGCGGGGGTGATGACCTTCGACGGGGGCGGCGGCACTCGACGGGGGCAGCAACAATCAATGGGAAAAGGGACAATCGGCAGGGGTGGCAATAATCGGCGGGGGCGGTAATAATCGGCGAGGGAGGCGACAATCGACAACAGAGGCGACAATTGGCAGGGGCGGCGAAAATCGACGGGGCGGCGACATTTGGTGGGGGAGTCAACATTTAACGTGGGCGGTGACATTTGTCATGAGGGGTAACATTTATCGTGGGGGGGGGGGTAGATTTGTTGTGTCCTTCGACATTTGTCATAGGGGGTAACATTTATTGTGAGCAACAAAATTCAGCTGGAAATGAGACATTCATTGGGGGCGGTGAAGTTCGGCGTGGGTGGCGTCGTTCTGCGAGGGAATCGACATTCGGCGAGGGTGATTGCATTGTATAACGACATCGACATTCAATGAGGATTGTGACATTGATCGGGGGCGGCGATATTGATTTTAGGGGCAGCGATAATTGTCACGGGCAGAACTGCTTTCTTTACTATTGATGCCATTTTCAAGTACATACTACAATCTCAAAATTAAAATTTTCGTGTTTTTTTTAAAATCAGGCGTGGTCTCCTCAAGTAAGAAACTGTACTTAACCATCTTAGTGCAAAACTATTTTTTTTACCATCCAAGATATTTTTCTTGAAAAGTCTCACTTCAGATGATTTCCTAATTCATACTACAATCTCAATAAAAGAATTTTCATTTTTTTAATTAGGCCTGGTCTCCTCAAGCAAGAAACTCCTATACATAATCTTCTTAGTTAAAAATTGATTTCTTTACCCAAAATTTATTATTCAGTTTTCTCTGGTCTAAGAATTGGGAGTATGAAATGTTATACTATCGTAATCACCTCTATATTATTGACAGGTTCATCATAGTGTGGTGGTTTTTTTCTAGCAAACCTTTGAGCATTGATTGCTCTTCATTCTCAACTTTTTCTTTATGATGGTTACAATTTTTAACACAGATGCCTAAATTTCCCTTTGAAGGAATTCTATCTCCTACATTATGAAATTCTATTGTTGAATCTTGTCAGCAAACTAAAATATGCAATTTTGCTAAGAAATTTAATATTTGTGAAAGTATGTGTTTGAATGGAAGTGCCATCAAGAAGGCCATTTAGTGATAGAAAATGGATTATTCCTTTCTTCGTAGGTCTGTTTGTCTCTTCCAGCAAAATAGTCTTCATGTAAAAAAAATTGGGAGTCTACATACAAAAAATCATCTAAGAAAAAATATTTTTAAAAATATACATGAGAGAAATCATATTTCTTATATCATTAATTCTCAGTTATATGCATAGAGGGTACATTTAACCCATATTTCTACATAATCAAATATATATGAAAATGGAATACAATGAACTAAAAAAATTTGAGATAGTCGGCATATAGGAAACCCTCCCATCAAAATCGTTAAAAATGGGCATGAGAGAACCAAAATTTCATGGAGAGAACCATCAACACAGATTATGGCACCTTTTTTCCAACAACACGATGAATATTACATCAACCTTTGATCCTGCGTTTGAGAGTAAGCTGAAACTTGTCACCACCCAGTCTGGAACTCTCACAAACCTCTCCATCAACTATATCCTCTGTTCGGATCATCACATTAAAAGATGCCTAGGAATCAACATCTGTCAATACTTATGAAGCATATAAATATGAAGCACATGAATACCTTTGTTTTCAAACTAATTGTCATCAATGGTGATTAAATTTCAAATGACTGATATGAAAAATGTCTATAAATTATTATACCTGTGCGGGAGAAGTTTGCAGCCTTCTGCGGGTAGCAGGAGGTATGAAAAATGTCTAAAAATAATTATACCTGTGCGGGAGAAGGTTGCAGTCTTTTGCGGGTAGCAGGAGGAGCAACACAACAACAGATGAGGTCTGAAATGCAAGGTGAAAACAAAAAACTGAGGAACTTAGAAGGAATTAAAGAGAATAACTTGGCGATAGGAATTCTCAGAACTTATTTTCTTTAGCAACACAACGAAGGTGTGAGTTGGAGTATACCTATGCGGGAGGAGGTTCCAGCTTTTGGCAGATGGTAGGAGGAGCAACAAAACAATGATGAAGAAGTAATTAACGGTGGAGGAGCAACACAATCACTGAAGGAAGCTTCAGAATTGTCGTGGAGGAGAAGATCATGAGTAGGCCGGCCCGTGGAGGAGGAGACTTGAGACTCTCTCGAAGAGATATACCTGGAGGAGTAGCATAGTGTGTGAGAGGAGCTTGCAGCTTTCGGTGGATTTTACCTGTGTCGTGTGGGAGGAGCTTTGCAGGGTTACTGGGGGCACGGGTCAAATCCTGGCGGGAGGAGACTGACAATATTGAATATGAAATGACGAAAGCCTATGGCGCGAGACTGACAATCCGCGGCTGATAATTGTTATAGATTGTGCCGTGGGAAAATCTTGATCCGTGGCCTCTGATTCTAAATGATCTGTGGACTTTGATTGTTATAGATAGAGTTGCTGGTATTATTGGCGGGAAGCAGCCAAAAAAGGAGGGAATTTTTGGGTATATCAATGTTACACCACACCTAAGGGTATTTTGGGCAACTTGAATGTTACACCAAACTCCAAACCTCCTCCCTTATAGTATAAAAATAAAAAAAGTCTTTTTTCTGTACAAGTCCAAAAGTACCGGTTCAACCTGTAACTTTCTCCAAGGCCGTAACTAGACAGGATGTACAAAAAATGCTAAGTCAATTCATTGAGTATAATCGACGAATCATCAGAATCACTCGACGAATCGTCGAGTACATTAAGTCCATTACACGAGTCATCTCGACGAATACACGAGTCCACCCGACCAAACTCTCGATAAATTTCCCAAGTCCACTCGACTTCACTCGATGAATTTTTTGAGTCATATCAATTAATTCTTAAGTCATTTCGACGAATCACTTCGACAGATTTCATAAGTACACTTGAGTTCACTCAACAAATTCGTCGATTCCACTTGATGAATTTACATGATTTCACGAGTCCTTTTGACGAATCAACCGATAAATTCCACAAGTCCACTAAACTTCACTCGAAAAATTCGTCGAGTCTTCTCAAGTTCACTCGATGAATTCACGCGTCTTCTTGACCATTTCACGAGTCATTTTGAAAAATACCCTCCAGGCATCCCGACGAATTCACGAGTATTCTCAATTATTTCTCAAGTAATTTCGACGAATTCACTCTGGGCCTGTTCCAACTGCCGTCTCAAGTCACCGTAGTGACACCACAACACACACAAGGGGTATAGCTTGAAATGGGATGTTACACTGCAAACACGACATAGAAGGGGTCTTAGGTAGATGTACACCAAGAACCCAGCCTAGCTAGCCTAACAGCAAAGAGCCCAGCCCAGCCGACTCAATAAGCATGGAAGGGGTCTTTGGGAAGTAAGCACCAAAGAGCCCAGCCCAATCGCCCTCGGTAAAACTATCGGCATCAATCGGTGTGACGACTAGCAAGCCCGTTGACCTAACAAAATAAACCTCAACATTGGATCAAACACTGTGTGTCACGACACACACAAACATTCAAACCCCACACATTTCCTTGCTCCCTAGCATCCAAGGGCTCCAAACGAGTCCCTTCATATCTCATCTTATGTGTTCCCTTAAGAATGCAAGGGCTCCACCCAAAGTCCCTTTTTCCACTTAAATATGGGATTATTGGTACACAATATACTATTCCCAGTACTAAGGGTGAACGACCACCACTGCCATTTAATCAAGGGTTATTTCTCTTCAAGCCCCTTTTCCGATGTTCAGCATACCCCTTTCAAATAAATAAGCGATCATTCTCACCTAGTCACATGTTTCGATCTTTAGTTATATCTGCTTATGTGACAAGAGGTTTAGATAATACAATTCTAAAAAATCATAGTGAATTCTCTTCCAAAATTATTTGCCAGGCAAGATGTGATCTTTAATATCATCAACTATATAATCACAAAATCTCGTAAGATTTTAGTCAAAAATCATAAGAGAATCAAACTAAACATCAACACATCATTCTTGTTCATCACAGTTTATTAAAACTAGATTTGGGAAGCTACATTCCACCAAGAAATATGTGCAACCACAAATTAAAAAGGCATTTTCATAGGCTACAACTTCCGTGTTGAGCCTGGGGTACAAGTCTAAACCCATTATACCTTAAATCGGATTTCAGTCTGGATGTGTACACTTAGACAGAACCCATCTTGTACAAACGTCATTTCAATACAACAACTTCAGACACATTTTTAGGGTGCTACGGATGTTAGACCCCTTTTTTCTCTTTTAATCCACCGGGGTCTTATGCCCAGAACCACCGCTTTTTGGCGACACCAACACACCCTTGAAGGTCATCACTACAAAACGTAGATCCTTCCGGCCATACCGATCGCAGAAAAGTAGAATAAAAGTATAAAGTGTAAAGTAAAACTCAATACTGGTCCTCCAGAATCACATATGTATAAATAAATCTCCACGAAGATAGAGTCTACAAAAATAAATAAGCAAACTACTAAAGATGGCTTGTGCCCGATACATCAATATCCTCACTACAAGTCACTCAACGCGGAAGCATGTCTATAATAAAAACTAAGGATTGGGACTCACAGTCCCTGCTGGCTAGACTCTAGTACTAGACTTCCCCATCTCCATGTTCACCGACCTCTGGGGCTGCGTCTCCTAGTTCGGCTCCACGATCCCCTAAAATGATTTGTTCAACGACCGTTAGTCTAAAACGACTAAGTCCTATCATCCCCCACCCCTCCCCCAATGGCTCCTAGGAAACGAGCCGGGAGAAAGAAAAGGAAGGTAATAAACTGGAGAGTAACAAAGTAGGTAAATGGAGGTGGAGCTAATCTAGTAGTTCTATATAAATAGGAGGCAGTAACAAAAGTACGTAGAGTAAGCAGTAAGTATATGAAATACGAAATATAAAGTACTTAACCTTAACTTATATGAAAGCCCATACAAACTTAGAAGTTAAGGGGCCTTCTGTAAGGATCCCATCGTATAAAGAGTCCCATATCAATTCATATGATGGGGTGTCGATTATAATCAAATGATAAATATCAAAGGAAAGAAACCATAACTTATAAGCATGCTACACAAGCTTATAGGCAAAGGGATAGTTTTGCAAGGCCTATTGTATAAAGCGTCCCATACCGCTTAATACAATAGGTGTCAGGGTTATATGCAATGATGATGCTATGACATGCAAGTATGCCATGATGTTAATCATGCATGTCTAACACACACACACTCGACTGTGTGTACATGGACCTTTAGTTCCCCCTTTCTATAGCCTAACCTCCAAGGATACCTCCGTAGTAGAAAAATAGAAGCGGTGGGTTGGGACTCCCTACCTATAAACAAGTATCACACTACCAGTAAGACCTATCGTATGCCTCAATGCTGGTGCATTAAGTGGAGCTCCTGCATACTCTTGTCGACTGCGCACCGGACTTTATTTGGCCAAATGCAAAACCAAACCTGCCGAGCCAACGTATTAGTATCGGAGTGACGAATATCCAATATCTATGACCCACCACCTTATATTTTATGCACATGCAACATTAATATATTTCCCAACGAGACAAAGCTCCCCGGACAATCTTGTCCATCACAAAAGCATCCGAGCCATCGGCTCATTGGGCTAACCTGCCCATCACCAAAACCACTGAGCCTACCACTCGTGAGACCTAACTTAACACCCACAACACTGGGAAGTGTGAGTGCTTGTGTAATCCTAGTTATACTAGTTACTCTTGTAATCGATTTAGTTTTATGACTTACGTTAACCTTGGAATGCACAAGGCATTCCCCGTGAAGGGCTCTCGAGGGCACTAGGATCAACGATGTGCTGAAGCCCAAAGCTCCATTTCACAAGGAACTTATTATTATTGTTTTCTACTTGTGACCAGCCCTTTATTAATATTTCAGTTGAGATAACCCTACGTACATTTGACTCTCCATGATAACCTAGACTACCTCTTCTTATTATTCACAGACCAAGGGCTATATGACATGTACAAGGGGTATATTTTATTTATTTTCCTAAGAAAATTAAAATGCCCTAGTTTTGAATATGAAGTAACTTTTTCAGTCATGCAAAATGCTCCACAAAATTATGATAAATATAAGGAAGCTATTTTACTGTAAATTCAAAGTCTACCAATTTTGTAGCAAAGATAGGCCTTTGATAAAAATTTTGAATATAAACCCATAAACATCAATTAAAGAAACAAGTGCTGCAAATAAACATCTAGAAATTATGTCAAAATTCAAGCATGACTATGATGACTTAAAAACACTCCAGGCCAAGTTTTCTAATTTTCGAGTGAATAATGAAATCTAATTTTAATTTTGAACAACATTCCATATTCATAAATTAATGAAATATGTATAGAAATTATACATCAAAAAACTGTGATAAAATTTCCACATGAGCATATTGACCTTAGAACACCACTGATTAACTTTCACAATTTACCAACAAGTATTGAGCATTGAATCTATTATTGAACATGTTTCCATACTTATAAGCTTGTGAAGTAAGTACTAGAAATATGCATCTAAAAACTATAAAAAATATAGGTCTGAGCATAATGATCTAAAACTTCCTCTGCCCAAATTATATAATTTTCCAATGAACAGTGAGATCATAATAAATAAATGATTATCAAGAGCTAACACATATATTGCAAAGGAGGTACTAAAATTATTGTTCCAAAATTTCAAATAAAATTTCCAGAGACTTATACTAACCCTATGACTACACTACCCAAGTTTTACAACTTTTAATAGAGTTTTTATAGCCAAACATACTATTATAAGACTTGTGCCCCAAACTAGGGTTAGGGTTTTGAGGGGTTTAACAACCTCTAAATCCAATAAGATTTTTACCAGAGGACCTTGAAAGTGAGGCTAAGATCTATCTCAACTCTAGAGGGGGGGTGAATAGAGTATTTTAAAATAATTTTTCACAGTTGAAATGAACAACACATATAAAATTTAATTTATGATATAGTGTAGAGTGCTAGTAAAATGTTAAAAGCTAAGAAGTAAAAAGCACAGCACACAGCAAACAAATTACACAAACAAACCAGAAGACACAAGGAATTATAGTGGTTCCCCAAAAACCTGGGTACATCCACTCTTCTACCACCCTTGGTAGAAATCCACTCAGGATGAGTTGATCAGGTGTCCTGACACCAATGAGCTTTTGATAAGGTGCCCAAAAACCAAAACTAGATTTTTTGATAAGGTGTCTTGCCACCACTGAGTTTTGACAAGGCTCTCAGAACCAGACAGAACTTTTGAAGGGAGTTCAAGAACCCTTTTACAGCAGGAAAAGAAAAATAAGAATGAAGGGTGTCTTCTCTGTTCTCAATCAAATGAGAGAAGCACAAGTGGATTGATGATATCAAAGCTCCCCCTGAGATGTAGAAAGGTTCAGGAAAAGAAGCTTTGCTCTAGGGTGATAGGTCTTCAAAACTTTGATCTCCAGCACAAGATGGTTTCAGCAAGAAGGCTGAAGGTGATGTGTCTGGAGTGATGAGATTGTGAACACTTTTCAGTCAGCAAGAAGATTTTTGAGTCACAGTTCTTCTGTTGTTCTTCTACTATCAGTATATTCTATTCTGTGTGTTCACTTCTGTGTGTTTTTCCTAAAAACTTAATAACACAGAAGAAAGGAATAATAAATTTTCTGACGATTCCTTGTCCAAAATTAGCCGTTGGGAGTCATAAATGTCTTCCAAAAATAGTCTTGTCTTCTAGAGGAAAGTCCAGCAAACATTCTCTGAATAATTCCTTGAAACTTGCTCCAGAATTAAAGACAAACGGCTGGGAGATCTTCTGACATAAATGCTGATAATATTCAAAAACATTCCAAAGAACAGCAGCATTGGAAGTCCTGAAAGCGTCGATCTCTCCAAAGAAAACGTCGATCTGAGCTCTACGATCGTCGAACTGAGCTCAGAGATTAAATGGACAAGCAGACAGAAAACGTCGATCTGAGCTCTACGATCGTCGAACTGAGCTCAGAGATCTGAGAAATAACTTAAGGGAGTGATCGTCGAACTGAGCTAGAAGATAGTCGAGGGGAGTTCGACGACTCAGCAGAAGCTAGACAAAAGCAGATAGTCGATCTGAGCTCGACGATCGTCGACCGGAGTACGACGATTTATTGAAGATGAGCTCAGAGAGCGTCGAACGGAGTTCGACGATTCGTCGACCTGAGCTCGACGAAAATTGCCTTAGACTAAGCTCTTCAACCTTGATCTTGGAATGATCCTGGGGGCAGCTTCAAACCTAAGTACTAAGCCCTAGACTCATTCTAATGTTGACCTTTTCAACTATACAACTAGGTCAACTGGGATTCCTAAGACAAGCATAGTGATCCTTAACCAAATTAGTAATAGGGTGTTCCAACAATCTCCCCTATTTGGGTTAGGATTACTATTTATAGATAATCATAGGAAATGAAAAGCATACAACAATACATAAGCTAATACAAAATGCAGAGAAGATATATAGCAGTAAAGCAGATCACAGATAAATATCAGCAGATGTCCAAAGGTGGATGAAATGTTTAGCTTACACAGTTCACTTCCTTTCAGATCCCTTTTTAAATAAAATTTCTCTATTTGGATTCTGACTTTCTTTCTTTGACCTTCTGTCATCCTCTGCACCTAGAGAAGTTTGAGATTTGGGCCTTGGAACAACAGCCTCTGGTTGCAGCTTCATATAATCTTCTGGATTGAAGAATTTCCTTGATGCATATCTTTCCAGTTCTTTCTTTCTCTGCTCTGATAAGGTAGTTATGTTTGAAGTATCCTTTCCTTGTTCTCTGGCCTTTTTTATTTGATCAAGGGCAGCCAATTCTTTCATTCTGGCTGTCCAGGATACAGGGTTGTTCTCAGGGTCTTCAAAAGGAATAGGAGGTTCATATCTGTTGATGATTTCAGAAACAGTAGAAGGAGTCCTGGAAACAATAGTGTCTTTCAGCTTGTAAGGAAAAGGACCTGAAGAAGGGTCAGGGAGACCTTGTCCTTCCCTTTGATAGAATCTTTGTTCTCTTTGATTTCCTCTGTAATTACCCCTTCTGGGTTGATATCCTTTTTGATGCTGTCCCCTTTGATATGATCTTTGATAATGCTGGGAAGAGCTGTGTCTGGAGACTGGAGCTTGAGGGCTGAACCTGAGCCTGAATCTGGAGGAGGAGGAGGAGGAGGCTGATATTGAGAAGAACCCTTTTCATATTTGTCAAGCTTCCTCTTCTTCTTCATAGCTTTCAGTTGATTTTTGGAATATTGCATCCAAGGCTCAGAGATTGGGCAGTCATGCAGGATGTAGTATGGAATATCATTTGAGTCTTTGGCTTTGGCAGGAGGGACTGACATCATTGCTTTACTTCAGGCTTTTCTCTTCTTGGCAATAGTTCTAGCAGAATCATCAGAATCAGTCCTGTATTGGTCACTCTCAGAACTTTGATGTTGATCATACAGATCATCAATTCTTCTGATAAGCTCTTCTTGAGCTTTAAGTTTTGCAGAAACATCAGGAGCAGGAGGAGAGGGAGCAACAGCAGAGCAGGCAGAAGCAGGAGCAGACTTTGGAGCAGGAGCAGCAATTTCATCAGCATCAGTTGCTGGAATCATTTCTATGTCAGCAGTAGCATCAGCAGCAATTTCAACAAAAGGAGGCACAGTGGCCTTAGTAACAATTGAAAGAGGCACAGTGGCCTTAGTATCAGCATCAGAGATATCCACAGCCTTCCAGGATTTGATGTAGGAATCAATATGGCTTGGATCACAGGTAGCTATAGGCACAATGGCCTTAGACAAATCTTCAGCAGGAGTTGCAGGCAGACAACTGAAATGGACTGTATCAAATATAGATAGCAGCCTCTGCAGATTCAGTGCAAAAGCACATCCAAGAGCTGGAGCTGGAGCAGACATAATATCAGCAGCTGGCACATCCACTTCTTCATAAGGCATCTCCCCCTGCCTTGGTTCAGAGAAAGATGAATCAAGGCACACAGAAGATGGGATAGCCAGGGAGGAGGAAAGGAAGGCAATCTTGGTAGACAGCTCCTGTACTTGCTTTAGGAGTGGAGCCAGGGAAGACTCCAGTAGAGATGTCAGCTTGGGAGCTAGCAACTCATACAGCCTGTCTGCCAAAATAGGAAGATCTACATGCTCATGTGGGGCTTGAGCAGAGGTAGAGGCAAAGGTAGATGGAAGGATGGTGGCTGAAACTGAAATTGTGGAGAAAGGTGGAGAGGGAATGGTTGGTTCAGAAGATGGAATAATGGAGATAGAGGAGGTTGAGGTGGAGATAGGGGAAGTAAGAGATGGTGTGAAGGAGGGTTGAGTGAGAATGTCATGGAGCAGTTGTTGAAAGGAGGAAGTGGAGGGTGGCTCAGGAGGAGTAGAGGGTGAGTCATCCATGAAGGAGTCATCTGTAAGTGAGAAGGATGGAATGGTGAAGGTTGAATAGGAAAAGAGAGGATGGAATTCCTCTGAGGTGGATAGAGGAGGGGATGGCATAGGTGAGGAAATGGTAATTGGGGATGAGATGATTATGGTGGAGACTGGTGGTGAGGAGGTGACAATTTGGGTGGTTAGGGTGGTTATGGCTGGAAGAGGGGAGGAAGCAGGCAGCTCTTCTGCTGAAGGAGTGACTAAAATAGTCCTTGTGCCTGAATGAAGTGTTGCAGCAGCCCTGGAGGGGTTTATAATCTGCCTGTCCCATTTACTGAAGAGGGCACAGGAAAGCCTCTTGGATGCATTGATAAACATGCCAGAGGAGGTTAATAGGTCAGGGCACCTGTTGTGCAGAAAGACCCCTAAGATTCTTCCATAACTAACTGCATTCTTGTTGATCTTCTTCTTAATCAGAGTGAAGAAGATGGAGCCCCAGTCCAGGTGTTTCTTATCTAATAAGTCTCCCATCAGGCAGAACTGATATCTGGAAATGGTGTCATGGGCTGAATGCTTGGCCAACAGCACCTTCCCAACTACATCAGCCAGGAATTGAAATTCGATTGCCAGATTTTTCTTCAGCAGCTTATTAGGGTTTACTGCATTGTGACCCATCCTATCCAGCATGGTGTCAAACTCCTCTCCAGACAGTTCAATGGAGTCTTCTCCAGTGCTGAGTTGAAAGACTTCTGTTAAAAGAGCCGGGGATAGAGATACCTGAGTCCCCTAATGGTGCCGACAACAGAATTCTCAGACTCGTCTGTTGCGGTAAAAGCACCACTCTTTTATTTCTTCTGAGGCGATCTTCATCCTTGTAGTCATTATTGGAGTCAGCTGTTGTTCTCGGAATAAGTTTAGGATGTCCTTGAAGCGCTGGTCGCTTCCGTCGAAGGAGTTTATGTCGATGTCAAAACCTGTGTCGAACTTCATCTTAGCAATAGCAGCACTCGATTCAGCCATATTCACCTGCAACAGAAAACCAAAAACGACCAAGCGTAGAGAATTTGGAGGGAAAAGAAGGAGAGTTGCAGAGTATGAAAGCGCAAGGGAGAACGACGGCTGAAAGAAAGATTTTATATTAGGGTTCGACGCGAAAAAGGAAAATCGTTAAGCTCAGTTCGACGAAACGTCGAGCTCAGCTTGACGATTTGGGCTACAGAGGGAATCTGAAGAGTCTTCAAAATCGGCGATCTTCGTTCGACGATGTTGAAAAACGTCGAGCTCAGCTCGACGGCCTCTAATCAGAAGGAGAGAAAGCCTAGCTCTAGCGAGGGCTCTGAACTCAGATCGACGACTGAAAAAGCGTCGATCTCTGGTCGACGATTTTTGGAAAATCGTCGATCTCTGTTCGACGATTTTGGGGAAAACGTCGAGCGCAGTTCAGAGTCTAAACTCATTCTACAGACACAAAAAGAGGGAAATTTTTGACCTAGTCTTGGTCTGTTTTAGCTTTTCAAAATCTTGTAATTTAATTAAGGCTTCCTCCATCTAACATACCTAACTGATTTAGGAAGAAACTGTGTTTCTTTTCATCCAAGGGTTTGGTGAAAATATCTCCCCTTTGCAAATCAGTAGGAATATATTGAATTTCAATTTTATTTTTCTCTACATTATCTCTTAGAAAATGATGCCTAATTTCTATGTGTTTTGTCCTACTATGGAGGACTGGATTTTGTGCTATAGAGATAGCACTAGTATTGTCACAGAAAATTTTAGACTTCTCTAAGTTGTAGCCATAGTCTAAGAGCTGATTCTGTATCCACAATATTTGTGAACAGCAACTGCCTGCAGCCATATACTCAGCTTCAGCAGTTGAAGTTGACACAGATGTTTGTTTCTTACAGAACCAAGAGACAAGTCTATCACCAAGGAACTGACAGGTTCCACTGGTGCTTTTCCTGTCTATTCTGCATCCAGCATAATCAGCATCTGAGAATCCAGTTAAATCAAATGCTGAATCTTTTGGATACCAGAGACCTAGATTTGGACAACTTTTAACTTTCCTAAGAATTCTCTTAACTAAGATTAAGTGTGACTCTCTAGGGCTAACTTGGAATCTAGCACAAATACATGTGGCAAACATTATATCAGGCCTACTAGCTGTAAGGTACAATAAAGAGCCAATTATTGCTCTATATGTTGTCTGATCAACAGGTTTCCCATGTTCATCAGCATCTATTACAGCATTTGAGGGCATGGGTGTTTTCATACATGATGCATCAGACATACCAAATTTCTTAACCAGCTCTTTTGCATACTTGGTTTGAGAAATAAATATGCCTTCAGCATGTTGCTTGACTTGCAGTCCTAAGAAGAAGGATAGCTCACCCATGCTACTCATTTCAAATTTAGAGTGCATAAGCTTGGAAAACTTTTTGCACAATTTTGAATCAGTAGAACCAAAAATAATGTCATCTACATAAATTTGCACTAGTAGGGTATGGGACTTATGGGTTCTAATAAAAAGAGTTTGGTCTACTCTCCCCCTAACAAAATCATTTTCCAGAAGAAAGCATGCTAGGGTCTCATACCATGCTCTAGGGGCTTGCTTGAGACCATATAATGCTTTATGCAATTTGTAAACATAATCAGGGTGAGTTAGAGAGATAAAACCTGGAGGTTGTCTAACATAGACTTCCTCTTTGATGTCCCCATTGAGAAATGCACTTTTTACATCCATTTGATACACTTTGAAACCTTTGTGGGCAGCATAGGCTAGGAATATCCTGATGGCTTCCAGCCTTGCAACTGGTGCAAATGTCTGATCATAGTTTATTCCTTCTTGTTGAGAGTACCCTTGAGCAACTAGCCTTGCCTTGTTTCTGACTATAACTCCTTGATCATCCAGCTTGTTCCTGAATACCCACTTTGTTCTAACAATGGGATGATCCTTTTGCTTAGGCACTAGTTCCCAAACCTTGTTCCTTTCAAATTGATGCAACTCCTCTTGCATTGCAATGATCCAGTGTGGATCTTGCTCTGCATCTTGAATGGATTGAGGCTTAATTTTAAATAGGAAGCAAGTGTGCATCAGGTTTTGGTTGACCTGACTTCTAGTTTGCACACCAGCTGAGATCTCTCCAATTACTTGGGTGATTGGATGATCTCTTGTTGTTACTAAGTCAACAGGGAGTGTTGATTGTTCACCAGCCTGTGTTGTTGTCTCCTCTAGTGGAGCAGCAACTGGCTCTTCAGGATGATTTTCTTCAAGATGTTGAACTTCTTCTTCATCATCACTGCTCTCATTTTTTTCAGCAACTTGCAGTTTGTTCAAGTCTTCAGCTAGAGAATGTACCTGCAGAGGTTCTATGGTAGAAGCATTCTTCTCCTTGAAAGACATGTTAGCTTCATCAAAAATAATATGAACAGATTCTTCAATTTTACAGGAAGATTTATTATAAACCCTATAGGCCTTGCTGATCATGGAGTATCCCAGAAACACTCCTTCATCAGCTTTAGCTTGGAATTTTGCTAGATATTTCTTGTCATTATTATGAATAAAACAAGTGCAACCAAAAACCTTGAAATAGCCTATTTTAGGTTTCTTCCCTTTGAGCAATTCATAAGGAGTCTTGCCCTTCAGCTTGTGTATCAGGCTTCTGTTCAACACATAGTTGGAGGTGTTCACTGCCTCAGCCCAAAAGGACAGAGGTAAGTGAGCATCTGCCAATAATGTAGTTGCAGATTCAATGAGTGTTCTATTTTTCCTTTCAGCTACCCCATTTTGTTGAGGAGTTCTAGGAGCTGAGAAAGTGTGCCTGATCCCTTCACTCTGACAGAACTCTTGCATGAGAAGAGAATCAAACTCTGTCCCATGATCACTTCTGATCAGGGCAATGTGAGTGTTGAACTCAATCTGAATGCATTTGAGAAAATCTGTCAAACACTTGAAGTTATCAGACTTCTTCCTCAGAAAGAATACCCAAGTGAATCTTGAGAAGTCATCTACAACCTACTAAAGTATAGGACTTCCCTCCTAGGCTTTGCACAGATATGGGTCCAAAAAGATCCATGTGCAACAGGTACAAAATCCTAGGTGAATCACTCTTATTAATTGATTTAAAACTACTTTTAGTTTGCTTGCCTAATTGACAGGCCTTGCAAAGTCCTTCCTTCTTGTAGGGACCAGAAGGTAGTCCTTTAACAAGGTTGTCTTTAGATAGCTTAGCAATGGTTCTAAGGTTAATATGTCCTAGTCTCTTATGCCATAAAACATTAGATTTTGAAATGGAATTAAACAGGCAAATATCTACCACTGGTGAATGAAAATCCACTAAGTAAATGTTACCTCTTCTGTTACCTGTCAACACTGTTGTGTTGTCCACAGACTTGACTTTGCATATGGCTTTGTTGAAGGTTACTTGATATCCTTCATCACACAATTGACTGATACTTATCAAGTTGTGCTTGAGTCCTTCAACATATGCCACCTTCTTGAATGTGACTGGGCCAATTTTGACTGCACCATATCCTTTTGTAGTTCCAAAGCTTGAGTCTCCAAAAATTACTTTGGGTCCAAGCTTGGCTTTGAAGGAAGTGAAGTTGTCCTTGTCCCCTGTCATGTGCTTTGAGCACCCACTATCCAGATACCATTGATGGTTTGATGCTGGATAGGTCTTCACCTACACAAAAACAGCTTATTTGTTTTTGACCCAGTTGACCTTGGGCCTAGGTTGATATCCCTTGAATTCTGAAATAAAGGACATCCCAGGTTGATCCTTATAACCTTCAGGATGGTATCTCCTAGGAGGTACTATCCATTCAGTATAGGGATTAAAGCCTTGGGATGTGGAGCTTCTAGGATTGAATCTGAATGTGCCATTGAAGGTGTGTTCACAAGCCTGAACTCTGTTCGACGATCGTCCAACTGAGGTCGACGATCTTGGGTCAGATCGTCGATCGCCGTTCGAAGATCGATTATGCTGAGATTCAGAGTTTGGATATCGTCGAGCTGAGGTCGACGATCTGTAGTTAGATCGTCGAGCTCTGTTCGACGATCGTCGAGCTCTGCTCGACGCCATCTGTTGAACTGAGTTCTTCTCTGACAGATCTGCATTCTTCCTAGGTACCTCTATTACTCCCTTTCCTTTGTCAGAGACAAACTTGATTGGAGTTGTCAGAATTATAGGTTGGCTGGATGAAGCACCCAAGCCCAGTGTGCTATTAAATCTAGAGTTCACTGTGCTTGTGATGTCCATCAGTCTGATACTTCTCCCATTTAGGGATTCTTCAAACTTTTTGGCCTTTGATAGTTCATTCTTCAATGAAGCTATCTCCTCCCTACAGCATTCTAACTCCTCAGAGAGTTTGAGGTTCTTTGAGTTTAGGACACTATGCTCAGATAATTGATTCCTGAGAGAGATTATCTCCTTCTCAGATTTTAATAGATCTAGACACAGTGTCTTAAATTCATCTTTGAAGTCTTCAGAATCAAAATCAAAAGAGTTGATTACCTGATCCTCATCTGGTTGACTTTCTGAATCTGAATCTGATTCTTCATCAGAGTTTTGCTGTGATGCATTGATAGCCATCATGCAAAATTCTTTTTCATCTGCATCATCCTCATCATCACTGGAGCTGGATGAGGCTTCAGATTCCTCTTCAGTCTCACTCCATGTTTCAGCAACAAAGCCCTTCCTTGTATGTTTGTTCTTGCTGGAGGAGGCTTTGTCTGAGCTATTCTTCTTGTAATCCTTTTCTTTTCTTCTTTCTCTTCTTTCCCTTTTGTCCTTATTCTTGTTTTCTGGACAGTCAGGCACAATATGGCCTGGTTTCCTGCAACCAAAGCATATGATTTCTTTAGTGTTATTTGATTTATCATACCTTGGTTTATCATGACCCTTGTATGGTTTCTTTCTGAAGTCTTTTCTGGCCATCTTGTAGAATCTTTTGGCCAGTAGACTTATGAGCTCATCATTTCCTGTAGCTTTATCTTCAGGCTCCTCTTCTACAGCTTTGAAGGCTATGGTCTTTTCTTTCCTTGTAGCTGGAGAGATAGCCTTTTGTTCTTCTTCTCTATTTTTAATGAGCAGCTCATAGGATTTGAGCTTGCCCAGGAGAGCTTCAGTAGTAATCTCATTTAAACTTCTGGCATCCTTAATTGGCCAGATTCTTGAATCCCAAGTGCTGGGGAAGCACATCAGGATTTTGTCATTTAGCTCAGTCAGTGAGATTTCTTTGTCTAGGGTTTTTAGCTCATTGACAATTAGACTTAGTCTATTGTACATGTCAGCCACTGATTCAGCTTCTCCCTTTTTGAAGTTCTCATATTGGCTTATCAGATGAGATCTTCTATCTTTCCTTTCATCAGCAGATCCTGAGACAATTTCATAGAGTTTGTCCCAGATTTCTTTGGCTGAGTGGCATTCAGCTACCTTCTGAAAGATTTCATCAGACATTGTTTGGGCTAAGATGTTCATAGCCTTAGCATCTGCAGTCTTCCACTTCTTTATATCTGCATCTGTTCCAGAAGGAGGTGGGACAGCATTTGAACTTGAGCTTGCTGGTAGAGTTGGACAAACTGTCAAGACAGAATTGAAAATGTCTTCATCAATAGAATTCATGTATAATCTAATCCTTGCCTTCCAGAGTGCAAACTTAGAAAGGTTGCACACTGGTGGTCTGGTGCTTGCATAATCTTTGTTCTGTGCCATGTCTTTAAATAAAAAGAAGATGTAGAAAAAATAATCCCCTTAAGAGATTGATCTTATCAAGGAATCTTTTGGTTCAGGTGTTAGCCTGTATGAGCAACCAATCTGCCTCTGATACCAATTGAAAGTGAGGCTAAGATCTATCTCAACTCTAGAGGGGGGGGGGGGGGGGGGGTGAATAGAGTATTTTAAAATAATTTTTCACAGTTGAAATGAACAACACATATAAAATTTAATTTATGATATAGTGTAGAGTGCTAGTAAAATGTTAAAAGCTAAGAAGTAAAAAGCACAGCACACAGCAAACAAATTACACAAACAAACCAGAAGACACAAGGAATTATAGTGGTTCCCCAAAAACCTGGGTACATCCACTCTTCTACCACCCTTGGTAGGAATCCACTCAGGATGAGTTGATCAGGTGTCCTGACACCAATGAGCTTTTGATAAGGTGCCCAAAAACCAAAACTAGATTTTTTGATAAGGTGTCTTGCCACCACTGAGTTTAGACAAGGCTCTCAGAACCAGACAGAACTTTTGAAGGGAGTTCAAGAACCCTTTTACAGCAGGAAAAGAAAAATAAGAATGAAGGGTGTCTTCTCTGTTCTCAATCAAATGAGAGAAGCACAAGTGGATTGATGATATCAAAGCTCCCCCTGAGATGTAGAAAGGTTCAGGAAAAGAAGCTTTGCTCTAGGGTGATAGGTCTTCAAAACTTTGATCTCCAGCACAAGATGGTTTCAGCAAGAAGGCTGAAGGTGAGGTGTCTGGAGTGATGAGATTGTGAACACTTTTCAGTCAGCAAGAAGATTTTTGAGTCACAGTTCTTCTGTTGTTCTTCTGTTATCAGTATATTCTATTCTGTGTGTTCACTTCTGTGTGTTTTTCCTAAAAACTTAATAACACAGAAGAAAGGAATAATAAATTTTCTGACGATTCCTTGTCCAAAATTAGCCGTTGGGAGTCATAAATGTCTTCCAAAAATAGTCTTGTCTTCTAGAGGAAAGTCCAGCAATCATTCTCTGAATAATTCCTTGAAACTTGCTCCAGAATTAAAGACAAACGGCTGGGAGATCTTCTGACATAAATGCTGATAATATTCAAAAACATTCCAAAGAACAGCAGCATTTGAATTCCTGAAAGCGTCGATCTCTCCAAAGAAAACGTCGATCTGAGCTCTACGATCGTCGAACTGAGCTCAGAGATTAAATGGACAAGCAGACAGAAAACGTCGATCTGAGCTCTACGATCGTCGAACTGAGCTCAGAGATCTAAGAAATAACTTAAGGAGTGATCGTCGAACTGAGCTAGAAGATAGTCGAGGGGAGTTCGACGACTCAGCAGAAGCTAGACAAAAGCAGATAGTCGATCTGAGCTCGACGATCGTCGACCGGAGTACGACGATTTATTGAAGATGAGCTCAGAGAGCGTCGAACGGAGTTCGACGAGCTCGACGAAAATTGCCTTAGACTAAGCTCTTCAACCTTGATCTTGGAATGATTCTGGGGGCAGCTTCAAACCTAAGTACTAAGCCCTAGACTCATTCTAATGTTGACCTTTTCAACTATACAACTAGGTCAACTGGGATTCCTAAGACAAGCATAGTGATCCTTACCCAAATTAGTAATAGGGTGTTCCAACAGACCTTAACTACCCTTAAGTCCTCTCCACCAAATTTCAAGTCATTTCAAGGTCATATGACCCCATGAACTTCAATCACTAGGTTAGCAAACATTGAGCCTAACTTAGAGTTCTAGGTCTCCACCCTTCAAATTCCACCCAAAATCAGTGGTGGGAGTGTTTTAGGTGCTATGAAGGTAGAGTGCCAAGTTCCATCACCTTTGGGTGAGGTTGGATAACTCAAGAACACTTAGAGCACTTTGCCTTATTTTGACCTAAAAGGGTCAATATTTGCCTACAAAAATACCCTATCAAATCAAACCCAAATGGGGTGAAATTTTTACCAGAGCCTTATAATATCCCCCAAGATCACCCACCAAAATTTTGGGGGTTTTACAGGTGTTTAAGGAATCTAATTAAATTATATATGTTTTATTAAATTTTTCCAAAAACTTTAGAAAAATGTATTCCAAAAATTTTGATTTTTGGACAGTCAAAGGGGAAGGTTATAAGAAGCATATATTCCAAAATTTTAATTTGGATGAGTGGTTTAGTGTGGGCACTAATTCTAATGTCTGGTCACACCAATGTATAGGTTGCACCAAAATGAGTGTTGTGGTCACACAAGGTATCCATATTGGTTCAAATAAATTTTAAATTAAAGTAGACCCATAGAGCTACCATTTTCATATTGACAACTTCCTCTGATAAAGCTTCTAGGTATTTTTAAAATTAAATTAAAAACACAACAAATTATGTGACAGAATAATACAAAAGCTATAGTTTGATTTTATTTAATCCCGCACAAATCTTGGCGCAAGATTGGATGACGCTGGCTCATCTTCTACATCCAGCCGACGGGTGAGATTTACCCGACCTAGAGCGTCTTATAACAGGATTTCCCGTCCACCCGTCCACCTCCCTAGCAGACCACCGCCGCAACCACCTTCGTTGAGGTTGGGGCTATCGCTGTGTAGCGGCATGGCCGCTGGAGGGGCCTTTTCCGGCGAACCCGACCCATGAAGTTTTCCCATAAAATAGGAAAATGAAAGCTTGAATCAGGCTCAATTGAGCCCGATTATCATTCTAAAAGATCCTAAGATCTATCCACAGAAGAAGGAGAGGAGGATGAACTTCTTGGAAGGCAGGAGGCGGGTCGATCTTCGAGTTGCCATGGCTGGTGGTGGTGCTCTCCTGTGCTCTGCAACTATACTGTAGGAGGGCTCAAATTATTCAGGTAAGTTGTGGAAAATTCTCCCCTCTGACTGGTGAGGATTTTAGATGCACCAATTGGGGAAGGGGATGGGTCTAACGGTATTGGCCATTAATGGCCATTAATGGAGGTTTTCGGCCATGTAATGGAGGGGGTCAACCTCACTCAGTGTGGCAAGAAAACGGCTGCAAACTCCTCCACTTCCCGAGAGGAGTTGAATCCAGCAATAAATGATGGCCCTTGTCTTCCCTTTGCCATGAATGGACTTCTCCCTCACTTTCTCTCTCCTCACGTAAAGGGAAAAATGGAGTTTTCTCTCTCCTGCCCATCAAAGCTGAATTTGATCTCTCCTCCAGCCTATTGGCACCCAACTAACTCATATTAATAATAAAAATGAGGTTTGCCCAAGTGGGGGAAATTGGGTTGAGCTTGAGTTAGCCCATTTGGGCTAATTTGACCTAACACTAGTGTAGAGTTGACCTTGGTCAACATGACCATTTGGGTTGACCCCAATGGGTTCTTGGTGACCCATTGGCCTCCCCTAAGGTCTAGGAAGGCTTGGGTAGGGTTGGTTGGGCATCTTGGAGGTCCCATGACCCTTAGTTAGGGCACTTTGACGTTTTTAGGGTTATGGTTGACTTGAGTCAACTTAGCCGCTTTGGTTGACCCCAATGGGTCCTTGGTGACTCATTGTCCTCCCTTAGGGCTTGGGGAGGTCTAGGTGGGTCCCTTTAGCCAAGGGGCGGTAATTTGACCATGTATGAGCGTAGTTTGACCAGATTAGGGTTTGGGTTCACTTTGTTTAACTTGACCATTTTAGCTGACCCTAGTGGGTCCCTATAGCTCCAATGGACCCTCTAATGTGTTAGAGGTGTTGTGGTAGGGTCATGGTGTCATGTTGAAGATCTCTATGGTCATCCTAAAGCTAGTAATTGGAATTCTACTATTTGCAGACTAAAGTGGTTCACCCACTAACTCAACAGTTCACCCCATCCTTTTGACACTTCTCAGGGTTTTGTCAAGACTCAATCATGACAAAACCATCATAGGGGTCTAGAAGTCTAAGGGATGTTACAAATCCCAATACATAAAAATAAAAATTTCATCCTCGTAATTCATGTTAGGCTACAGGGTTTCAAGTATGATAAGTAAAATGTAACATCCCGAGAGGTTATAGGGAGTACCTGATGTAAAAAGATCTGGGTATCTTTGCTGCTTCAAGTCCTATGTCTCCCATGTGTGCTCCTCTTTCCCATGATTCCTCCATAAGACCTTGACAAGTAGAGACTTCTTACGCCACAAGACCCGCATCCCAGTATCGTCTATCTAGATCGGCTCCAAGTGCACCGATCGATCAGAAGCTACAAGCCTATCTATCATCATAATCTGTTTCTCCAGCCGAAATATACCTCTCTTGGGGAAGGAGACGTGGATGACGTCATGCAAACTCGCTATCTCTAGCAGCAGCTCTATTCTGTAGGCTAAGGGAACGATCCGCTCCAGGATCCGGTAAGGCCCCATGTATCTCGGACTGAGCTTCATCTGAACATGCACCCGCGAGACTCCATGCATCATTCGTATCTTAAGAAACACCCGGTCTCCTACCTGGAACCTACCCGATGGTGCTGAGCATTGTAATACTTAGCCTGCCTACTCTGGGCCTCGAACATCCTAACTCGTATCAATCGCACCTGAGCATCCGTATCCTCGACAAACTTCGAGCCCAGTGCCTTCGAATCCTCATCCTAGATCCAAGCTAAGGAGTTCTTAATCTCCGCCAGTATAAAGCCTAATAAGGGGCCATGCCGATGCTGTACCGTTGGCTTTTGTTGTACGAGAACTCGATCAATGGTAGCTGTCTCTCCATGCTCCCTGCGGTCTAGTATACAGAGGCGCAACAGATCCTCCAGTGTCTTATTGGTGCACTCTGTCTGTCCATCCGTCTGAGGGTTGAAGGCAGTACTGAATGTAAACTGGGTCCCCAAATAATCCTAGACCGACCACCACTACTTAGACATAAATCGTCTATCACGATCAGACACTATCGTCCTCAGCACTCCATAGTATCAGAAGAACTACACTACAAACCTCCGTATGAATTCACCCACAGAAGCATCCTTCCTGAACAATAGAAATCTTTCTACCTTCGTAAGTCGGTCGACGATCACCCATATCGAGTCGTTCCCAGCATGTGACCGAGGAAGACCATGTATGAAATCCATGGCGATATCATCGAACTTCCACTCTGGCACCGGATGTGTCTGCAACAACCCGTCCGGACTCTTACACTCGACCCTAACAAGCTGACAAGACTCACAATGGGTCACAAAGAATGTGATGTACCTCTTCATACGTGGTCAGTACATCGTCCTCTTCAGGTCGGCCATCATCTTGGTGATTCCCAGGCGTACTGAGTACATGCTCTAGTGAGCCTCAGTCATAATGTCCTCCCATATCCTGCCCCCAGCTGGAATATAAACCCATCCTCTAAAGCATATCAAACAATCTCTCTCTGTATACTCCTCGGCCGTGCCTGCCTCGAAGTCCCTAAATACTGTCTCCAACTTGTCATCCCTTCTCTGCTCAGCCCTGATGCGATCTCGAATGTCATCGGTGGTGCTCATTGCGGCCAGATACTCATAAATCCCTGAGTCATCCGAGCACACCAAGGTAATCTGCATATCCTCCAACATCTGTACCAGCTCCATGGCCATCAACTATGACTCTACTCCTGAAATGGTAGACCTTCGTCTCAGAGTGTACGCCACCACATTCTCTTTCGCCTGATGATAGTGTATCATATACTCGTAATCAAATAGAAATTCCTCCCATCATCTTTTGCAAACATTCAACTCCTTATAAGTATCAACATATTTCAGGTTCTTGTGATCCGAAAATATATCGCAGTGCACCCTATAAAGGTAATGCCACCAAATCTTCAGAGCAAAAACCACTACTGTAACGCCCCCAATTTTTTCTGCGATTATTTTATTCTCGTTTGGCATTACGGTGACGCATTTTCGTGGGTGTGCCATTTGTGGATTGTGGTTTAACTCCTTAGAACTGAGTGACCTATTTTGTTGCCCATGGGCAAGATCTCCCTTGCAAGCCGAGTCATTTGGGTGACCCGGTGTGGCCTCTTGGGGGATGCTTGTGTTTTGGATTTAGGTGGGTATAACTCGAGTTCTGTTCGTCGAAAGTTAATTTCGACTTCGTTGTTGTGTTCGTAGCATGGGTATTTAGCTACTGTGGGAATTTCTTCGAATTCCGAGGTAGTTCAGTTTTCGCGTCGTTTTGGGTGTGCCATTAGTAAATCTAATTAGAAACCCTCTTAATTTAAGTGAACCGGTGGCTTGGGAGACGGTTAGGCTGAACTGGCGTGTTAAGGCTTATTTAAAAAGCTTTAATTAGAAGTTGGCGGGCCCACTCTCCTCCTTCCCAAGACCGAAACCGCCTGCTCCAGTTCAGGGAAAAGCAGTGGAGAAAAACTGGCGGACTGTCCTAGCCTTTGGACGCCGAATTTGGGAGTGTTTGTGGATGGAATTCGATTCCTGAAAGTGGCTTTGGCTTGCTCTCGCTCAGATATACTTTCTACGATAAGAGATTTGATTTTCGTGGAGTTTTAGGAGACTTGGATTTTTCGGTTCTTGCGGATTCTGCCATTAAAGTGCGGGATTTTGCTTTTAGGTGCTGCTGCTGCTAGTGCCGTGTGAAGAGGAGGGAAAGCCGACCAAGCTTCGCCGAAAAATCGAGGCAAGTGTTATTCTTGCCCTTGTAGTTTTTTTTCTCTTGGTAATTTGATATTCCCAGTTAGCCTAGGTTAAAAGCCAAGCTTGTTCTTGTACCTTATTTAAATTAGGGCTTTAGTTTCTCCTTAAGATCCCCTCTTTGTGCTGTTGGTGCTCAACCTGCCGGCGCAGTTTCCGTCATTTGGACCCCAAATTTCAGTCTGGTTGGTGACTTTCGGGTGAAGCCGTGGGAGAGAGAGTGAGGGAGGGGGGGGGGTACCTGCTGTGTTTCTTGGTAAGAGACAAATATGGGCTCTCTGGTTTGTCGGCGTTGAGTGTGGTGCACACACTCAAAGCCATTGTGGGTTTGGCGTTGAGTGTGGTGCACACACTCAACGCCATAGCTGTAGTCAGTTTGAGTTTTTGGCTAAGTACTAGGGCGTTGAGTGAGGTGGACTCACTCAACGCCGCAACCCCTGCTAGCAGTTAAGTACTTTGGCATTGAGTGAGTCGACCTCACTCAACGCCATTTCCATTTTGGCGTTAAGTGAGGTGAACTCACTCAACGCCATGGTTTTCTGAGAAGCTAAGTACTTTGGCATTGAGTGAGGTGTGCTCACTCAACGCCACAGCCTTTTCTGAGGCTAAGTACTTTGGCGTTGAGTAAGTCGACCTCACTCAACGCCATTTCGGTTTTGGCATTGAGTGAGGTGACCTCACTCAATGCCATAGCTTTCTGTGTGGCCAAGTACTTTGGCGTTGAGTGAGGTGTGCTCACTCAACTCCGCGGCCTTTTCTGTGGCTTAGTACTTTGGCGTTGAGTGAGTCGACCTCACTCAACGCCATTTCGGTTTTGGCGTTGAGTGAGGTGACCTCACTCAATGCCGTAGGCAAGTTTGCGGCCAAGTCCTGTGGCGTTGAGTGAGTGAACCTCACTCAACGCCATTTCTGCTTTTGCGGTTAGTGAGGTAGATTCACTCATGCCACAACCCTTCCTTGCGGCGAGGACTTCTGGCGTTGAGTGAGACAACCTCACTCAACGCCATTGCTGTTTTGGCGTTGTGTGAGGTCAGCTCACTCAACGCCGAAGATTGCCTTGTTTGCGGCTAAGTGCCAGGGCGTTGAGTGAGTGAACCTCACTCAACGCCATTGCTATTTTGGCATTGAGTGAGGTGGACTCACTCAACGCCGCAGTATTCTTTTGCGGCTAAGTGTCAAGGCGTTGAGTGAGTGAGCTTCACTCAACGCCATTATTATTTTTGTGTTGAGTGAGGCCAGCTCACTCAACGCCACATTCTCTGTTTACGGTTAAGTGACAGGGTGTTGAGTGAGTATACCTCACTCAATGCCATAGCTGTTTCGGCGTTGGGTGAGGTTAGCTCACTCAACGCAAGAGTATTCTTGCCGGAGGCGTTGAGTGAGTGAACCTCACTCAACGTCATGCCTGTTTTGGCGTTGAGTTTGGCTAACTCACTCAACGACAGAGCTGTTCTTGCGGTGGGTGTTGAGTGAGTAAACCTCACTCAACGCCATGGTTGTTCTGGCGTTGAGTGAGGCTAACTCACTCAATGCCAAGGTCTGGTTAGGCGTTGAGTGAGTGGGTCCCACTCAATGCCAAGCCGTGTTGAGTCATTTCAACACTTTTCCCCTACCGTGATTTTTACTCCCGAGTGAATTCCTTGATTTTCTTTGAGGTTCCTTGTCTGCTATGTTTTTCTTTCCTAAAGGCCGAATCATGGGTCGTGGTTAGTAGTGGTGGTTTGAAGCTCTTAATGGGGGTGGTGTTATGTAATTTAGTCGTGGCCACCCTGTTCTTCTATCTTGCTCTAGGTACAGGCTGGGCAAGGGGGTGGAAGGTCCGTAGTGCTATCACATGTAGACACTTGAGCTTTGTTGGCTTGGAAATGGTGGTTGGGGGACTGAGTTTGCCTCCAACCCAGATCCACGTTGTTTGTTTTGCTACAACCATCTCCCATAGCTTAGTGTGCTAGACGTTTCTTCCTTGGTAGATTATAGCATTTTGGCCTCTTCGCAGCCTTGTAGACTCTGCAGGAAGTAGTTTCTGGGCAGGGTTGATGATGTTTCCTCGCACCTAGTGCATTTCTTTTTGTCTTGCCTTTGGTAGTTGTGACTTTTACTGCTTTGTTTTTCCTCTTTTCATTTATCATCTGATTGACCCTTTCGTGCAGTTTTCCTTGTTTTGCTTGCTGAGGTATTCTTTTATCTTTTGAATACCTCAGGTTCTGGATAGTAGTCAGTTTGGTTGCTAAGTTACTGTGGTGTTGCTGGTGGTCTCTTAGACTTTAGAGATCATGTTGCTTTGTTACTGAGGTTGTTTCCTGCACTTTCTTACAGACATACATATTTTCCAGTGGGTTCGTGTCAAGTTGTTGGCACCCACTAGTAGTTTGTACCTTTGTACTAGATATGTTACCTTTCTGCTGCTACCATTTTCTGGAGATAGTCTTCTTGCTCTGGGGATGATTTATGCTAGGTTGCTAGTTACTTTTAAAACTAAAATAATTATTATTAGTATAGCACATGATTGGCATGTTTTATAAAACTCAATCACTATTTTCCAAACAACGTAAAAAGATCGTTTTCTTATATATAATATAAATTAAATGTAGAGTCTTGCATAACATAAGTTGTCCTCTTGGGGCACTTATGCACTGCTTTAGGATGTCAAACCTGAATAAAGTATTTTCCGCAGCGTATAAGTATAGTTTTTAGACTGTGGACTAGGTGATCCACCGAGCCGAGGGATACAACCTCTAAAAATTTAACTGATTTTCTAATCATTAAACTCATGAATTTTTCATAAAGTAAAGTAGATGGTTTTGCCTGAGCGTCAGCAGTTATCCCCTGCTCGACGTGGCATCATGACGCGTGTTTTTCTCATACTCTGATAATCCTTAAATTTGGAGAAAAATGTGGGTTGTGACAGTTGATATCAGAGTGAGGTTGCTTGACAAGTTAGTCGGGCAACCTTCCTTTGATTGCATTAGTAGTTCGGCATCATGTCATTCACACACCGATATGTCATCAGCACGTCTTTATAAAAGCACTAAGACTACACTCATAGCATAACATGAAGTATACGAG
This sequence comes from Platanthera zijinensis, assembly GCA_039513925.1. Taxonomy (NCBI): domain Eukaryota; kingdom Viridiplantae; phylum Streptophyta; class Magnoliopsida; order Asparagales; family Orchidaceae; genus Platanthera; species Platanthera zijinensis. The sequence goes on from CM077097.1 coordinate 27,185,166, forward strand.
ACATATTATGTAGTATGGGATACATAATATGTGTTCGTATATGGATCCACCATAGGGGCAACATGTGAGGGTTATATAGTATGGGATGCATAACCTCACCACATGGCTGCGACTAGCTTATTTTCTTTTTCGTTGCATGAGAATGTTATGTAGTATGGGATGCATAACATTTTCATGTGTACGCCGCTCATAACATGCATTAGGGCCTTTTTAGGATGCATAGCACAATCATGAATAGCATAACATTTCATAAGCACAACGTGCCATGCTAAATACTGGCAGGATGACATATGTACACGCATAGGCTTTCAAGTTAAAAGTATTATAAAGTCATGCATTCCCGATCAAGGCACAAGAGTTAGTATGGTGGTGGTTAACCATCCTAGGTTAGGGCATAACATAAATTTTTGTAAAAAGATAAACTCCCAGAGCAAGTTTAGCAGCTTTAAGTTTATATCTATATATGTATTGTCTGTACTTGTAGTTGGTTCAAGCCGTTGTACTAGGATCTGACTAGTGTTGTTATGATTTTTAGGATGGCAAGACGTCCTGCGACTAGATCGACTCCCCTATCTGAGGGTGAGTCAACTGGAGCGCAAAATGACGCGATGATCGAGAGCCTGCGGTAGAGTAGCGATGCCTTGAGTAGGCAGATGGTGGAGATGCAGGCCCAGATTCAGTCCCTGGTGGCGGTTGTGGCAGGTCAGACTCAGGGAGTGCAAGGCCCTTTAGGTGGGGTTAGCTATTCCTCCTCCTCCTGCACCCCTAAGACCTCCAGTGGTGGTGCCAGCAGAGATGGCCTTCATCTCGCAGTTTCAGAGTCTGAGACCTCCCATATATGATGGGAAGGAAGATTTCATGGTCATAGACGATTGGCTCATCTCCATGGAGGAGATGTTCTCGTACTCCGGTATTGCAGATAACCAAAGGGTGATGATAGCCGCCTATCAGCTTAAAGGTTTGGATAAGATTTGGTGGCTGAGAGAAAAGGGGAGCTTGGTAGCTGTATGCTCTTGGGAAGTATTCAAGGAGATGGTGTTGAGGACGTTCTTACCCTCGGTCGAGCGTGACCGCCTTATGAACGACTTCCTCCACCTGAAGCAAAGGCAACTCACGGTTAGTGAGTATGAGATTGAATTCAGCAAGTTGAGTAGGTTTGCTCCTGGATTGGTGAGTGTTGAGGCAGATCGAGTCAAGTGATTTCTCGGTGGCTTGAGGAGCGAGGTGCAGCAGTTGACCAATGCTTATGGGTCAGAGACTTATGCAGGAGTAGTGGAGGCTGCTCTGAAAGTGGAGGCTATCGAGACCGCAAAGAGCAGAGGCCAGCAAATGAGGAAGGACAAGAGGAAGTCTGTGGAGGAGAAGAAACCCCAGGTACCCGGTGCTGCTTCGGTAAAGAAGAGCAGGGTGGTGTGTAGCTTCTGTGGCCGGTAAGGCCACCCTGTTGAAAGATGTTTCAAGAAGGCAGCAGCTCAAAAGAAGGAGCAGGTTCATGTGATTCAGGGTTCTCCTAGGAGGGATATCTCCTGTTCTTTTTGCATGCGACCCGGGCAGGATGCTGCCCAGTGTTGGTCCAAGGATAAAGTCTGCTATCAGTGTGGGCAGAAGGGTCAGATCAAGACTAGGTGTCCTCAGGTCCAGCCTGCTCTTTATGCAGTTCCACTTCAGGCACTACCTCCACCTCAGCTGGTGGACAAGGGCAAGGGAAAGTTGAACGTGATCTCTTTCGAGGAGGCACAAGCTTCGACTCAGGTCATCTCAGGTTAGTTGATTTTTCAGCCTGAAGGTTTTACTTTTGTTTCACTAGAATGATTGCATCATTGTTGTGGAAGTTCCTTAGTTATATACTCCTATAGGGAAATTTATGGTGAAGAACCGTTGGGCGCGTGTTTTGTTTGACTCCGGCGCTACCCACTCGTTCGTGGCTAGAGCCTTTGTGGAGCGACATCGGTTGACTCTAGATCGAGTTCAGGATACCTTCCGTGTCAAGTTCCCCACTGGTGAATCTGTGTTATCAGATTTGGGCATGCTAGATTGCCCTGTTTTGTTAGGAGACTTTCTTGCGAAGGAAGACCTAAAGATGATTGATCTGGAGGACTTCGATGTTATTCTGGGCATGGACTGGCTGTCTAGGTATGATGCGGTTATCAGTGCAAAGGGAAGCGCTTGCACTTCATCAAGGACGACGGTCAGCCTGGAAGCGTGTATGCTGATCTGTTCTAAGATTCTCCTGTCATCTCTGCGGTATGTGCTCAGAAGCTGTTTCTTTCAGATTGTTTTGCTTGTTTGGTCTCCGTGGTTTGGACCGCTGTTAGTGTACTGCGCTTAGAGGAGATTCCCGTTGTTCGTGATTTCGCTGATGTTTTTCCTGATGATCTTCCTGGTCTTCCTCCCGAGCGGGATGTTGAGTTTGTGATTTATTTGGAACCGGGTATGCGTCCTATTGCTAATGAGACGTACCGGATGGTCCCTTGTGAGTTAGAGGAGTTGCGAGTCCAGTTGGATGAGCTGTTGGCAAAAGGATTTATCAGGCAGAGTTCATCTCTTTGGGGTGCTCCTGTGCTATTTGTGAAGAAGAAAGATGGGTCGATGCGGCTTTGCATCGACTACAGGGAGTTGAACAAAGTCACTATTAAGAACAGGTACCCTCTGCCGAAGATCGATTACTTATTTGACCAGTTGCGCGGTAGCACGGTGTTCTCCATGATCGATCTTCGTTCTGGCTATCATCAGCTCAGGATCCGTGAGGCAGATATTCCACGGACTGCGTTTAGATCGAGGCATGGACACTTTGAGTTCTTGAAGATGTCGTTTGGTTTGACCAACACACCATCAGCTTTCATGGATATGATGAACCGGGTGTTCAAGGATTTCCTAGACAAGTTTGTTGTTTTCTTCATCGATGACGTGTAGGTTTATTCTCGTAGCGCTGAGGAGCATGAGCAGCATCTGCGCTTGGTTCTATCGGAGTTGAGGAATCAGAAGTTATTCGCCAAGCTGAGTAAGTGCGAATTTTGGTTACCTCAGGTCTCATTTCTAGTCCACGTGGTGAAAGGGATGGGATCTCGGTCGACTCAGAAAAGATTGCTGCAGTGATGGATTAGAGTAGGCCGAGCACGCCCAAGGAGATCAGGAGCTTCCTAGGGTTGGCCTGGCTACTACAGGAGGTTCGTGGAGGGTTTCTCTTCCCTAGCTGCACCTTTGACCAAGTTGACTAAGAAGAACGCGGCCTTTGTTTGGAGCAAGAAGTGCGAAGAAGCCTTCCTGGAGCTAAAGAATAAATTATGCACTGCTCCCGTTCTGACACTGCCTACTGAGGGTATGGATTATGATATATACTGTGGATGCTTCGCATGTTGGACTGGGTTGCGTGTTAATGCAGGTTGGAAAAGTGATTGCCTATGGGTCAAGGAAATTGAAGACTCATGAGAAGAATTATCCTACGCATGACCTTGAGTTTGCAGCGGTGATTTATGCATTGAAGCTGTGGAGGCATCTACTTTATGGGGCTCAGTGCAAGATCTTCACTGATCATAAGAGCATGAAGTACGTGTTCACGCAGAAGAAGTTGAATCTGTGCCAGCGGCGGTGGGTAGAGTATGTGGCCGATTATGATGTAGAAATCCAGTATCATCCAGGCAAGGCCAATGTGGTGGCCGACGCCCTGAGCCGGAAGACGGGAAAGATCTTTAATCTCTCCGCCGATTGTTTAGTGGAGGAGTTCCTCCTTATGGATATATCAGTGGGATGTTATGGCTTGCAGAGTAGTTTGGATATGGCAGAGCCGTCTTGGATTTCTTTGACCAGATTGCACTAGAAGGATGATCCGGATCTTCTGCACTTATTCACCAGGACCGAGAAGGGGGAGTTGCTAGATTTTTCTATTGATGATTGTCACAACCCGCATTTTCTTTGAATTAAAGAATTATCAGAGTATGAGAAAACACGCGTCATGATGCCACGTCAAGCAGGGGATAACTGCTGACGCTCAGGCAAAACCACCTACTATACTTTAAGAAAGAAATTCATGATTTTAATGATTAGAAAATCAATTATACTTAGAGGCCGTATCCCTCGGCTCGGTGGATCACCTAGTCCACAGTTAAAAACTATACTTAAGCGCTGCGGAAAAATACTTTATTCAGGTTTGACATCCTAAGAAGTGCATAAGAGCCCTAAGAGGACCACTTATGCTATGCAAGACTCTACATTTAATTTATATTATATATAGGAAAACGATCTTTATACGCTGCTTGGAAAAATAGTGATTTACTTTTATAAATCATGCTAATCAATGCAATATATTTACAATATTAGTTGTAGTTTCAAAATTACTAGCAACCTAGCATAAATCCTCCCCAGAGCAAGTAGACTATCTCCAGAAAACGGTAGCAGCAAAAGTAATATATCTAGTACAAAGGTAAAAACTACCAGTGGGCGCCAACAACCTGACACGAAGCCACTGGCAAATATGTATGTCTGTAAGAAAAGTACAGAAAAACAACCTCACTAACAAGCCACAGAAACTCCAAGGTCAAAGAGACCACCAGCAACACCACCGCAACCTAGCCACCAAACTGGCTACTACTAAGAACCTGAGGCATTCAAAAGAAGAAAGAATACGTCAGCAAGCAAAATAAGAAAGAACTACATGAAAGTGTCAATCAGGGGGGGGGGGTAAGTGAAAGAGGAAAACACACAGCAGTAAAAGTCACAACTGCCCCAAGGCAAGACAACAAGGAATGCACTACTTGCAAGTAAACAGCATCAACCCTGCCCAGAAACTACATCCTGCAGGGTCTACTAGACTTCCAAGAGCCCAAAATACTGCAATCTACCAAGAAAGATACACCTAACACCCTAAGCTGTGGGAGATGGTAGTAGTAAAAACAAATAACATGGATCCGGGTTGGAGGCAAACTCAGTCCCCCAACCTCCATTTCCAAGCCAACAAGCTCAAGGGTCTACATGTGAAAGCACAAGGGACCGACGCTGGCGCAGATTCAACTCCTTCTGCGTGAACACGTACTTCAGGCTCTTATGGTCGGTGAAGATCTTGCACTGAGCCCCATAAAGAAGGTATCTCCACAGCTTCAATGCATAAATAACCGCTGCGAACTCGATGTCATGCGTAGGATAATTCTTCTCATGAGTCTTCAGTTGCCTTGACCCATAGGCAATCACCTTACCAACCTGCATTAATACGCATCCCAGACCCACATGCAAAGCATCCACGTATACATCATAATCCAAACCCTATGTAGGCAGGGTCAGAACGAGAGCAGTGCACAATCTCCTCTTTAACTCCAGGAAGGCTTCTTCACACTTCTCGCTCCAAACAAAAGCCACGTTCTTCTGAGTCAGCTTAATTACTAAATGACTGCATTATACCTAGATAGCCAGTCCATGCCCAAAATAGCATCGAAGTCCTCCAGATCATTCATCTTCAGGTCTGCCTTCGCAAGGAAGTCCCCCAACAAAACAGGGCAATCTAACATGCCCAAATCTTACAACACAGATTCACCAGAGAGGAACTTGAAACGAAAGGTATCCCGAACTCGATCTAAAGTCAACCGATGTCGCTCTACAAAGGCTCTAGCCATGAACGAGTGGGTAGCGCCGGAGTCAAAAAGAACATGCGCCCAGCGGTTCTTCACCTTAAACATCCCTATAGGAACATATATAACTAAGGAACTACCACAACAATACTACAAACAATCTAGCAAGACAATAACAAAAACATTCAGGCTGGAAAGACAACTTACCTGAGATGACCTGAGTCGAAGCTTGAGCCTCCTCGGAAGAGTTCACGTTCAGCTTTCCCTTTCCTTTGTCCACACGCTGAGGTGGAGGTAATGCTTGCAGAGGAACTGCATGAAGAGCAGGTTGGACCTGAGGACACCTAGACTTGATGTGTCCCTTCTGCCCACAATGAAAACAGACCTTACTATTGGACCAGCACTGGGCAGCATCATGCCCGGGTCGCTTGCAAACGGAACATTAGACATCTCTTCTAGGAGCACCCTGAATCGCATGAACCTGCTCCTACCTCTGAGCTGCTGCCCTCTTGAAACATCTCTCGATAGGGTGGCCTGACCGGCCACAGAAACTGCACACCACTTTGCTCTTCTTTCCCGGAGCTGCATCAGGTACCTGGGGTTTCTTTTCCTCCACAAACATCCTCTTTTCCTTCCTCATTTGCTGGCCTCTGGTCTTCGCGGTCTCAATAGCCTCCACCTTGTGAGCAGCCTCCACTACTCCTGCATAAGTCTCTAACCCATAAGCACTGGTCAACTGCTGCACCTCGCTCCTCAAACCACCGAGAAATCGCTTAACTCGATTAGCCTCAATACTGACCAATCCATGGGAAAAACGGCTCAGCTTGCTGAACTCTATCTCATACTCACACACCGTGAGCTGCCTTTGCTTCAAATAGAGGAAGTCATTCATGAGGCGGTCACGCTCGACCGAGGGTAAGAACTTCCTCAACAACATCTCCTTGAACACCTCCCAAGAGCATCCAGCTACCAAGCTCTCCTTCTCTCTCAGCCACAAATTCTTAGCCAAACCTTTAAGCTGATAGGCGGCTAACATCACCCTCTGATCATCTGCAATCCATAAGTACGAGAACATCTCCTCCATGGAAATCAGCCAGTCGTCTATCACCATGAAATCTGCCTTCCCGTCATAAGTTGGAGGGCTCAGCCTCTAAAACTGCGAGATGAAGGCCATCTCCGCTGGCACCACCACAGGAGGTATTAAGGGTGTAGGAGGGGGAGGAACAGCAATCCACCCTGTAGGGCCTTGCACTCCCTAAGTCTGACCTGCCACAACTGCCACCAAACACTGGATCTGGGCTCGCACCTCCACCAACTGCCTGCTTAAGGAATCGCTACTCTGCCGCAAGCTTTCGATTACCGCATCATTCTGAGCTCCAGATGACTCACCCTCAGACAGGGGAGTCGATCTAGTCGAAGGATGTCTCGACATCCTAAAGTCATAGCTACACTAGTTAGATTCTAGTACAACGGCTAGACCCAACTACAAGTACAACCAATACATATATAGATATGAACTTAAAGCTGCTAAACTTTCTCTGGGAGTTTATCTTTTTACAAAAATTGACGTTATGCCCTAACCTAGGATGGTTAACACCACAATACTAATTCTTGTGCCTAGATTGGGAATGCGTGACTTTATATTATTTTTGACTCGAAAACTTATGTGTGTACATATGTCATCCTGCCAGTCTTTAGCTTGGCACGTTGTGCTTATGCAATGTTATGATATGTATGTTTGTGCTATGCATTCTAAAAAGGCCCTAATGCATGTTATGAGCGGCGTACGCATGAAAATGTTATGCATCCCATACTATATAACATTCGCATGCAACGAAAAATAAAATGTGCTAGTCGCAGCCATGTGGTGAGGTTATGCATCCCTACTACATAACCCTCACATGTTGCCCCTATGGTGGATCCATATACGAACACATATTATGCATCCCATACTACATAATATGCCCCGTATACTTTATGTTATGCTATGAGTGTAGTGTTCGTGCTTTTGCTAAGACGTTTTGATGACATATCGGTGTGTGAATGACATGATGCTGAACTACTAATGCAATCAAAAGGGAAGGATGCCCGACTAGCCTGTCAAGCAACCTCCCTCTGATACCAACTATCACAACCCACATTTTCTCCGAATTAAAGAATTATCAGAGTATGAGAAAACACGCGTCATGATGCCACGTAAAGCAGGGGATAACTGCTGACGCTCAGGCAAAACCACCTACTATACTTTAAGAAAGAAATTCATGATTTTAATGATTAGAAAATATTTTATACTTAGAGGCCATATCCCTCGGCTCGGTGGATCACCTAGTCCACAGTTAAAAACTATACTTAAGCGCTGCAGAAAAATACTTTATTCAGGTTTGACATCCTAAGAAGTGCATAAGAGCCATAAGAGGACCACTTATGCTATGCAAGACTCTACATTTAATTTATATTATATATAGGAAAACGACCTTTATACGCTGCTTGGAAAATAGTGATTTACTTTTATAAATCATGCTGATCAATGCAATATATTTACAATATTAGTTGTAGTTTCAAAATAACTAGCAACCTAGCATAAATCCTCCCCAGAGCAAGTAGACTATCTCTAGAAAACGGTAGCAGCAAAAGTAATATATCTAGTACAAAGGTAAAAACTACCAGTGTGTGCCAACAACCTGACACGAACCCACTGGCAAATATGTATGTCTGTAAGAAAAGTACAGAAAAACTACCTCACTAACAAGCAACAGAAACTCCAAGGTCAAAGAGACCACCAACAACACCACCGCAACCTAACAACCAAACTGGCTACTGCTCAGAACCTGAGGCATTCAAAAGAAGAAAGAATACCTCAGCAAGAAAAACAAGAAAGAACTGCATGAAAGTATCAACCAGGGGGGGTAAGTGAAAGAGGAAAACACACAGCAGTAAAAGTCATAATTGTCCCAAGGCAAGACAATAAGGAATGCACTACTTGCGAGGAAATAACATCAACCCTGCCCAGAAACTACATCCTGCAAGGTCTACTAGGCTTCCAAGAGGCCAAAATGCTGCAATCTACCAAGGAAGATACACCTAACACCCTAAGCTGTGGGAGATGGTAGTAGCAAAAACAAATAACATGGATCCGGATTGGAGGCAAACTCAGTCCCCCATCCTTTATTTCCAAGCCAACAAGCTCAAGGGTCTACATGTGAAAGCATAAGGGACCTTCCACCGCCTTACCACGCCCGTGCCTGGAGCAAGATAGAAGAATATTGGTGGCCTTGGCTAAATTACACAACACCTCCCCCATGAAGAGCTTCAAACCACCACTACTAACCACGACCCACGATTCGGCCTTTAGGAAAGAAAATATGGCCGACAAAGAAACTAAAAATATAATCAAGGAATTCACTAGGGTACGAAAATCGAGGTAAGGGAAACAGTGTTGAAATCACTCAACACAGCTTGGCGTTGAGTGGGACCCACTCAATGCCTAACCAGACCTTGGCATTGAGTGAGTTAACCTCACTCAGCACCAGAACAGCCATGGCGTTGAGTGAGAATCACTGACTCAATGCCCTCCACAAGAACAGCTCTGGCGTTGAGTGAGCTATCCTCACTCAACGTCAAAACAACCATGGCGTTGAGTGAGGTCCACTCCCTCAACGCCTTCAGCAAAAGAGGCTGTGGCGTTGAGTGAGCAAACCTCACTCAACGCCAAAACAGCTATGGCGTTGAGTGAGGTCCACTCCCTCAATGCCTTTAGCAAAACCACAAAACCCAATAGTGGCATTGAGTGAGTCCACCTCCCTAAACGCCAAAACAGCTTTGGCGTTGAGTGAGGTCAACTCACTCTACGCCAAAGTTCATTCCCGCAAGAAAACCCTAAACCATCGCCAACAAGACGAGGTCGGCGGGAATGCCGACTGATTCTCGCCGAATCGACGGGAATGTAGGATGATTCTCGCCGATTCGGCGAGAATCCAGGATGATTCTCACCGAATCGGAGGGAATCCAGAATGATTCTCGCCGAATCAGCGGGAATCAAGGATGATTCTCGCCGAATCGGCGGGAATAAGGGATGATTCTCGCCGATCGGTGGGAATCACTGACGTTACACGTCGAAATCGGCAGGAATCACTTGGTGATTCCAGTCGATTTTTACTTAGACGAAAATTCTCACTCAATCACCCCACCACTCATCCGCAAGGCACAGACAAAACTATGGCTTTGAGTGTGTCCACCACACTCAACTCCAAGTCCGGGCGGCTTTTGGCTTTCAGTGTGTGCACCACACTCAACACCAAAACCCGAGAGTCTACCAAGACTGGTTCTAACCAGAGCCCTACCATAACTTCCTCCCTCACTCTCTCTCTCTCGGACTCACCCGCAAAAGCACCCATCTAGAACTAAAAATTTGGAGTCTAAATGGTGAACACAACTAGCAGGTCGAGCAAACAACATAAGGAGGGGGGCTCATAGGAGAATCTAAGCCCTAAATTTAGCAAGATAAAGGAGAACATGCTTGGTTTCTACCCTAAGGCTAACCGGGAAATATTCCAGAATTCAAAAGAAAAACAATGACAAGGGCAAGAATACCACTTGCCTCGATTTCCGGCGAAGCTTGGTCGGCTTTCCCTCCTCACTTCACTCTGCACTAGAAGGAGCAGCACCTAACAAGCAAACCCGCACTTTAAAGGCGGAAAACCACAAGAAACCGAAAATCAAAGTCTCCTAAAACTCCACGAAAAACAAACCTCTTACAATCGAAACGTAGATCTGAGCGTGAGCAACACAACGCCGCTTTCGGAATCGAAATCCGTCCACGAACTCTCCCGAAATCGCCGTCTGAAGTAGTAGCAGGTCCGGCGATTTTCCTCCGTTTTCCGCGAACAGGAGCAGACGACGGTTTCGGTCTTGGGAAGAAAGAAGAGAGTGGGCCCGCCAACTTCTAACCAAAGCTTTATAAATAAGCCTTACCATGCCTGATCAGCCTAACCGTCTCCCTAAGCCGCCGGTTCATTAAAACTTAGAGGTTTTCTAATTAGAGTTTACTAATGGCACACCCAAAACGACACGAAATCAAACTACCTCGGAATTCGACGAAATTCGCACCGTAGCTAAATATCCACGCAATGAACATTACGACGAAGTCGAAATTAACATTCGACGAACAGAACTCGAGTTATACCCTCCCGAAGCCAAAACACAAGCATCCCCCGAGAGGCCAAACCGGGTCACCCAAAACGACTCGGCTTGCTAGGGAGATCTTGCCAATAGGCTACAAAATAGGGCACCCAGTTCTAAGGAGTTAAATCCACTCTCCACAGATGACACAAGCCAAGAAAATGCGTCGACGTAACGCCAAACGAGAATTAAATAATCGCAGAAAAATCGAGGGAATTACAATGATGCAGGTACTTTGAAGTACCGCGACAGATTTTGCATCCCCGCTGTAGGAGACATCAGGGGTATGATTTGCAGAGAGGCTCATGGATCCAGTGTTGCCTATAATCCAGGATCTACAAAGATGTATCGTGATTTGAAGCAAATTGCCTGGTGGTATGACATGAAAAGTGATATAGCCCGATTCGTTGCTGAATGCCACACTTGCAGGCGTGTGAAGGCCGATCACGGAAGGCCTGTTGGCAAGTTGACTTTGTTAGAGATCCCAACTTTGAAGTGGGAAAGTATTTCTATGGACTTCATCATAGGCTTACCGAAATCCTCGAGGGGATTTGATTCTGTTTGGGTCATAGTGGATAGACTGACGAAGTGTGCTCACTTCGTGCCGTATAAGATTGATTACCCGATGAAGAAGATAGCGGAGTTGTACTTGAATGAAGTCATCAGACTGCACGATGTTCCTGTTAGCATCATTTCTGATCGAGACTCCCGGTTTACTTCTCGTTTTTGGTAGAGTCTGCAAGAGGGTTTGGGTACGGATCTGAGGTATTCTACTGCTTACCACCCACATACCAATGGGCAGACAGAGCGGGTGAACCAGATAGTTAAGGATATGATCTGATGCTACATTTTAGACACGGTGGAGCGTGGGATGAGCGGTTGCGACTTATGTAATTTGTATACAACAATAGTTATCAAGAAAGTTTGCAAATGGCTCCGTTTGAAGCATTGTATGGGAGGCACTGCAGAACTCCCCTATTTTGGGCTGAGGTGGGTGAGAGATCCTTGTTGGGTCCGGATGCACTCGAGGAAATGGAAGTCGCAGTGAAGCTTATCCGAGAAAAGTGTTGTATGGCGCAGGAGATATACGAGAAGAATGCCAATCGGCGTAGGTATGCCTTGGAGTTTTCTGTAGGGGACCTTGTGTTTCTTAAGGTTTCCCCGATGGTGGGTGTAAAGAGGTTTGGTAAGAATCAGAAATTAGACCCGAGGTACGTTGGCCCATTTAAGATTATGGAGCGGATTGGCGTGTCAGCTTATAGGTTGAATTTGCCAGCAAACTTCCCAGGTGTTCATAATGTTTTCCATGTTAGCCAATTACGGAAGTGTGTTCATAGCAGTGGGCATGTCTTAGACGTTGTGCCCCAATTGGAGCCCAATCTCTCTTTTGTTGAATTGCCGGTCCGTATTTTCGATACTCAGGAACGGGTGCTGCGAAAGAAGTCCATTCCGATGGTGAAAGTTCTATGGAAGAATCAGGATTTGGAGAGCATGACTTGGGAGCTTGAGTCGGCCATAAGGAAGGCTTACCCTCACCAGATTCCCAGATTTGATCGGTATGTTTCCCTTCTTGAAACTCCTATTTGTTTCTTTTCCTTCTATAGTAGAAGTGATGTGCGTAAAGTTTCGGGACAAAACTTTCTTTTAGGGGGAGTGACTGTAACGCCCCCGATTTTTTCTGCAATTATTTTATTCTCATTTGGCATTACGATGACGCATTTTTGTGGCTTGTGCCATTTGTGGAGTGTGGTTTAACTCCTTAGAACTAAGTTACCTATTTTGTAGCCCATGGGCAAGATCTCCCTAGCAAGATGAGTCGTTTGGGTGACCCGGTGTGGCCTCTTGGGGGATGCTTGTGTTTTGGATTTAGGTGGGTATAACTCGAGTTCTGTTCATCGAAAGTTAATTTCGACTTCGTCGTTGTGTTTGTAGCATGGGTATTTAGCTACGGTGCGAATTTCGTCGAATTCCGAGGTAGTTCGGTTTTCACGTCGTTTTGGGTGTGTCATTAGTAAATCTAATTAGAAACCCTCTTAATTTAAGTGAACCGGTGGCTTGGGAGATGGTTAGGCTGAACTGGCGTGTTAAGGCTTATTTAAAAAGCTTTAATTAGAAGTTGGCGGGCCCACTCTCCTCCTTCTTCCCAAGACCGAAACCGCTTGCTCCAGTTCGCGGAAAAGCAGCGGAGAAAAACCGGCGGACTGTCCTAGACTTTGGACACCGAATTTGTGAGTGTTTGTGGACGGAATTCGATTCCTAAAGCTGCTTTGGCTTGCTCTCGCTCAGATCTACATTTCTACGGTAAGAGATTTGATTTTCGTGGAGTTTTAGGAGACTTGGATTTTTCGGTTCTTGCGGATTCCGCCATTAAAGTGCGGGATTTTGCTTTTAGGTGTTGCTTCTGCTAGTGCCGTGTGAAGAGGAGGCAAAGCCGACCAAGCTTCGCCGAAAAATCGAGGCAAGTGGTATTCTTGCCCTTGCCATTTTGTTTCAATTGGTAATTAGATATTCCCGGTTAGCCCTAGGTTAGAAGCCAAGCTTGTTGTTTTACCTTGCTGAAATTAGGGCTTTAGTTTCTCCTTATGAGCCCCTCTCTTTGTGTTGTTGGTGCTCAACCCACCGGCGCAGTTTCCGTAATTTAGACCCCAGATTTCAGTCTTGTTGGTGCCTTGTGGGTGAAGCCGTGGGAGAGAGAGTGAGGGAGGGGGGTACCTATTGTGTGTCTTGGCAAGAGCCAAATCTGGGCTCTCTGGTTTGCCGGCGTTGAGTGTGGTGCACACACTCAAAGCCATTGTGGGTTTTGCGTTGAGTGTGGTGCACACACTCAACGCCACAGTTGTAGTCGGTTTGAGTTTTTGGCTAAGTACTAGGGCATTGAGTGATGTGGACTCACTCAACGTCGCAGCCCCTGCTAGCGGCTAAGTACTTTGGCATTGAGTGAGTCGACCTCACTCAACGCCATTTCCGTTTTGGCGTTGAGTGAGGTGAACTCACTCAACACCGCAGTTTTCTGAGAAGCTAAGTACTTTGGCGTTGAGTGAGGTGTGCTCACTCAACGCCACAGCCTTTTCTTAGGCTAAGTACTTTGGCATTGAGTTAGTCGATCTCACTTAACGCCATTTCGGTTTTGGCATTGAGTGAGGTGACCTCACTCAACGCCGTAGCTTTTTGTGCGGCCAAGTACTTTGGCGTTGAGTGAGGTGTGCTAACTCAACGCCGCAGCCTTTTTTGAGGCTAAGTACTTTGGCGTTGAGTGATTCGACCTCACTCAACGCCATTTCGGTTTTGGCATTGAGTGAGGTGACCTCACTCAACGCCGTAGCAAGTTTGCAGCCAGGTCCTATGGCGTTGAGTGAGTGAACCTAACTCAATGCCATTTCTGCTTTCGCGTTGAGTGAGGTAGATTAACTCAATGCCACAGCCCTTCCTTGCGGACAGGACTTCTGGCATTGAGTGAGACAACCTCACTCAACGCCATTGCTGTTTTGGCAATGAGTGAGGTCAGCTCACTCAACGCCGCAGATTTCCTTATTTGCGGCTAAGTGCAAGGGCATTGAGTGAGTGAACCTCACTCAACGCCATTGTTGTTTTGGCGTTGAGTGAGGTGGACTCACTCAACATCGCAGTCTTCTTTTGCGGCTAAGTATAAGGGCATTGAGTGAGAGAGCTTCACTCAACGTCATTGCTGTTTTGGCGTTGAGAGAGGCTAGCTCACTCAACGCCACATTCTCTATTTACGGTTAAGTGCCAGGGCATTGAGTAAGTGTACCTCACTCAATGCCATAGATGTTTTGGTGTTGGGTGAGGTTAGCTCACTCAACGCAAGAGTATTCTTGCGGGAGGCGTTGAGTGAGTGAACCTCACTCAATGCCATGCATGTTTTGGCGTTGAGTGAGGCTTGCTCACTCAACGCCAAAGATGTTCTTGCGGTGGGTGTTGAGTGAGTAAACCTCACTCAACGCAATGGTTGTTCTGGCACTGAGTGAGGCTAACTCACTCAACGCCAAGGTCTGGTTAGGCATTGAGTGAGTGGGTCCCACTCAACACCAAGCCGTGTTGAGTCATTTTAACACTTTTCCCCTACCGTGATTTTTACTCCCAAGTGAATTCCTTGATTTTCTTTGAGGTTCCTTGTCGGCTATGTTTTTCTTTCCTAAAGGTCGAATCATGGGTCGTGGTTAGTAGTGGTGGTTTGAAGCTCTTAATGGGGGTGGTGTTATGTAATTTAGCCGTGGCCACCCTGTTCTTCAATCTTTCTCCAGGTAAGGGCTGGGCAAGGGGGTGAAAGGTCCCTAGTGCTATCACATGTAGACCCTTGAGCTTTGTTGGCTTGGAAATGGTGGTTGGGGGAACTGAGTTTGCCTCCAACTCAGATCCATGTTGTTTGTTTTGCTAGTACCATCTCCCACAGCTTAGAGTGTTAGACGTTTCTTCCTTGGTAGATTGCAGCATTTTGGGCTCTTGGCAGCCTTGTAGACTCTGCAGGAAGTAGTTCTGGGTAGGGTTGATGTTGTTTCCTCGCACCTAGTGCATTTCTTTTTGTCTTGCCTTGGGCAGTTGTGACTTTTACTGCTTTGTTTTTCCTCTTTTAATTTATCATCTGATTTACACTTTCGTGCAGTTTTCCTTGTTTTGCTTGCTGAGGTATTCTTTCTTCTTTTGAATGCCTTAGGTTCTGGAAAGTAGTACGTTTGGTGGCTAAGTTGATGTGGTGTCGCTGGTGGTCTCTTAGACTTTAAAGATCATGTTGCTTTGTTAGTGAGGTAGTTTTCTGCACTTTCTTACAGACATACATATTTTCCAGTTGGTTCGTGTCAGGTTGTTGGCGCCCACTGGTAGTCTTACCATTGTACTAGATATGTTACCTTTCTGCTGCTACCATTTTCTAGAGATAGTCTTCTTGCTCTGGGGACGATTTTTGCTAGGTTGCTAGTTATTTTTAAAACTAAAATTATTATTATAAGTATAGCACATGATCAGTATGTTTTATAAAACTCAATCACTATTTTCCAAACAACGTAAAAAGATCGTTTTCTTATATATAATATAAATTAAATGTAGAGTATTGCATAGCATAAGTTGTCCTTTTGGGGCACTTATGCACTCCTTTAGGATGTCAAACCTGAATAAAGTATTTTCCGCAGCGTACAAGTATAGTTTTTAAACTATGGACTAGGTGATCAACCGAGCCGAGGGATACGGCCTCTAAAAATATAACCGATTTTCTAATCATTAAACTCATGATTTTTTCATAAAGTAAAGTAGATGGTTTTGCCTGTGCGTCAGCAGTTATCCCCTGCTCGACGTGGCATCATGACGCGTGTTTTTCTCATACTCTGATAATCCTTAAATTTGGAGAAAAATGCGGGTTGTGACAACTGCCCCCTTCTCCAAGTCATGGACAAGGTTATTCTGCTCATGCTTCTTCAGTTGGCGGGAGGCGTATGCTATCACATGTCCATGCTGCATTAGTACAGTGTTGGGTATTGTATCCATAATGTACCTTATTTGAAGAAGCCCCTGGACAAGCTAAGTTGAATTGACAATGTATTTGATGATTTTCTATCAAGTTGTTCTTGCAGCTATTCCATGCTAAGTACACACCAATGTTAGGGTGCAGTTGGTCAATATACAAGGGTCTACGCAACGTAATCCCTCGTTGAGAAGATCAATGTGTTGACTCACGTGTGCTCTCTCTATTGGAGTGTACTTACTTTCAAGTATAGGGTCGAGATAGATCAAGAGCAGAAGAGGAGCAAAGATGGGTCAAAGACCAAGTTCATAGGAAGGAAGAGAAAAAACGTCTAAGTCAAAATCGACGGGAATCACTAAGTGATTCTCGCCGATTTGATGGGAATAATTAGTGATTCTCGCGAAATCATCGAGAATCAGTGAGTGATTCCCGCCGACTTTATCCGGCTGACTGTCCTTCTACAAGAATTATTCTAAGGCAGAATCGACGGGAATCACCAAGTGATTCTCGCTGATTCGACGAGAATCACCTTACATTCCCACTGATTCCCTCCGGATGACCAGATTTCCAACTGGAATTCTGCCAAGGAAAATTCAACGGGAATGCTGAGTGATTCCCGCCGACTTCCACTGGAATCGCCAGCGATTCTCGCCGATTTTTCCTTAGGCAAATTTCTCGTTCGCTGGACCGAACAAAGTTTGCTGTGCATTGTTTTGACCGGGCCTAGGGTTTCTCCATGTGGGCCCCACAACGGTCATTTAGGGTTGGCTTCCAACATATATACTCACGCATTTGAACATACCGAGGTATCGATTCAAGAAAAACAAAAAGCAGCCAAGCGTGCCCTAGCAGATCGCGGAAACCGCCGATCGCCGATCGCCTCTCACAGTTCGTCGTCGACATCTTCTCTGATCATCTCTGATCTTCCGACGATAGTACCGAGGCAAGCCTAGCATCTCACGCTTCTCTCTCGAGATCTCTTATCTCTCGATTTGTTGAACGAGGATAGTTCTTCATTCTGAATCGATTGAGACGACTGATCCGATTTAGATCGTTGGTAGACCTTGCTTGCTTCATCAAGATGTTTGGATCTGCAAAGCATCGCCGCCGTAACCACTTGCCGCCGCCGATCTTGACAAGATCCTCTCCCAGAGAGTACTCCGGTCATGGACTCTTCGTCTCTTTCAAGAAAGCATCAACGAACGAAGAGCGACATCGGATTCTCCACAAGTTTGTTTGTATTTCTTGTACATTCAATATTTGTTTTGTTGTAAAGGAATTTTTATTCCTAGTTGTAAGGGTTGGGTGCAACCCGTTGTGGAGGAGTAGTGACTCCTTTGGTTGGAAGGGTTCCTTCCGTAGTGTGAGGATTGAATTTCAATCCGGTTGGTGAAGTGGCCGAGTCGTCCCTTGGTGGGAGATAGGTCAAAGGGGGAGAGTGGACGTACCCAAATCGGGGAACCACTATAATTGCTTGTGTGCTTTTCTGTGATGTGTTTGCTTATTTGTTCAGGTAATTTAAATTCCACAGAAGACTGTACGACACCTATTCCCCCCCCCCCATAAGTAGATTTAGTCGACACTAGAGACTTTCAAGTTGTATCAGATGGAGGTTACTCAACAATAAGTTTAACACCTTGAGTAAGATCCCATCTCTAGTGTCAAGAAGAAAACAAGACTCAAGCATGGAGCGGTACACTGATGTCTCTCCCCTGAGACTGCTTGCTTGCACAAAAGAATATTATCCCATCTGGAAAATGAGGGTTCAGTTTCATCTTGAGCCCATTGACCCTCGTGCGTCATTCATTATGGAAGAGGGCCCCTTCATTCCCATAAAGGCTTCTGGTTCTGAAGAAGATATCCAAATCCCGAAGAGTACCACAAAGATGTCTGAAACTGAGCTCTCACTATTCAACTTGGACAAGCTGGTACGACAGATCATCTCTGATATTTGGTCAGGGTCTTCTCTCACAAGATTGGATAAGTGCAAGACTGCAAAGTCCATGTGGGAAACAATCTCTGACCTCATGGAAGAAAAAAAGGTTGTCGGGACTGAAATGCCAGCAAGAGGATGAAGCATATGTGGGGGTCCTCATCTATGATGATGAAAGTCAAGAACAGCTTCTCAATATCAGGGCTCCAGTATCTCTATCTGAGACTGAAGAAGAGATTGAGGAATGCAGTTGTGATGAAGCTGAAATAACAGTCTCAGCTGACCATAACTCTAACCCTAATTAGCACAATCAGGATCAGGTATCTTCCTCTTCCTGCTCCCTTCCTCTTGTATATCCTGAAGACAGGAGAAGTTCAGAGGTTTGTCCCTCTTTTGATGCTAGGGAAATAGACAGTTTCAATCAAAAGATTGAAACTCTTGTTTCCCTTCGTAGTGCCCTTCAGAAGAGCAACTTGTTTGTGGAGAAACAAGCTATGGAAATTGCTCAGTTGAGGACAATGATGGATCTCCAATTTGAATCCAACAAGGTGAAGGACTCAAAGATCTCGGATCCTGAGTTTTCTCTAGAGACCGAGAAGAGAATAGTATCTAACTTTTCCAAGGTAGATGCTATTAAGAGAAAGGGAGAAAACGGGTGGATCTCACGATTTATAAAATTGTGGAGAAATGTGGAAACTGTTTTCAGACCCCCCATACCGAGTAGGAAGGGAACACATCATGCCTTCAGGTATGACCATAAGAACAACTATGGTCACTGCAAGAATGATCAACCCTCATGTGGAAATATCCATAGTGCAAGTGTTGTTATGGCTACCAATGAGAAAATACATTTGGCTCATCATGAACCTTTTGTATTCATTGCCTCAGCCTTAACACTTCATGAGATTGCAGGAACAACCTCTCACAGTACTTCTCACCACCCTAGGACGCAGGGAAAGGGGGTTGGAAAATAGGTAGCAAGTATCTATGGGGCCCCCGGATGTGTGCTGACTGAAAAGAAGGCACCACCTCCCAGGCCTCATGACACTCTCCACATGTGCTCCATCCACCCTCCCACGTGTCGCGGTGGAAAGGTTAAATATAATAGTAGAACCTGCTCTGCCCCTGTCAGACCTATGATCGTGACAAACTCAGTCAGCAGATCTGGTCAGAAAAGAAGATACAATATTCATGAGTGTTGGTGCTGTGGAAAAGTGGGTCACTTTGCCATAGATTGTTGGCACAATGCTTCTGTGCTAAGGGCAAGGGTATGTCCACATCCCTTTGCTAGAGATAGCCTTCTTGATAGAATCCTATAGGAAGGCATCCTGTATTTTATGCTGACAAAAACCTAGGACCCAATACATATTGGGTTCCTAAGGTAAGGTAATTCGTTTTTGCAGGATAGTCTAGGTACCCATGAACATGATGGGACCTAGACAAGAGATTTTCCAGGCTTGCTCTGGAAAAAGGAATTTGGGAAAAGATATAATGTGCTACCACTTCATTCGGGAGCATGTGAAAAACAAAGATATCTCCCTCTACTATGTCCTCACGGATAAGCAGGTTGCAGATATCTTCACAAAGCCCCTAGACGAAGCCAAGTTCAGTCTCTTCAAAACTAAACTCTCATGCTGAACTATGAAGATTGAAGACTGAAGGGCTCAAGGCTCTTGGATCAAGGGGGAGCATCAGCAAGGAAATCAAGATCGAGCACGGATGCAAGAACTGAGGGGGAGCATTTGGCTCTAAGTGAAGTCCCAGACTTGCAGAAGCCGAAAAGGGGGAGATTACCCTATCGGCTAAGGCTAAGGTGGCTGCCAATGTTAAGTAGGTTGTTAAGTAGGTGGCTGCCAATGCTAAGGAGGCTTCCAATGTTAAGTATGCTCTCATGAAAATGGTAATGAATTTCACTCTCAACTAAATTTTCTTTGTATGATTTTCATTCCCATCTGTTCTATTCACCTTAACTTGTAGGGTTTAGGCTTCTTCAAATAGGGGGAGATTGTTGGGTATTATATCCACAATGTACTTTATTTGAAGAAGCCCCTGGACAAGCTAAGTTGAATTAACAATGTATTTGATGATTTTATATCAAGTTGTGCTTGTAGCTATTCCATGCTAAGTACACAGCAATGTCAGGGTGCAGTGGGTCAAAATACACGGGTCTGCGCAACGTAATCCCCCGTTGATCAGATAAATGTGTTGACTCACGTGTGCTCTCTCTATTGTAGTGTACTTACTATCAAGTACAGGGTCGAGATAGATGAAGAGCAGAAGAGAACAAAGATGGGTCAAAGACCAAGTTCATAGGAAGGAAGAGAAAAAGCGTCGAAGTAAAAATCGACGGGAATCGATAAGTGATTCTCGCCAATTCGACGGGAATCATTAGTGATTCTCGCCGAATCGTCGAGAATCAGTCAGTGATTCCCGCCGACTTCATCCGGCTGACTGTCCTTCTACAAGAATTCTGCTAAGGCAGAATCAATGGGAATCACCAAGTGATTCTCGCCGATTCAACGAGAATCACCTTGCATTCCCGTCGATTCCCTCTGGATGAACAGATTTCCAACTGGAATTCTGCCAAGGTAAATTCGATGGGAATGCTGAGTGATTCCCACTGACTTCGACGGGAATCACTAGCGATTCTCGCCGATTTTGCCTTAGGCAAATTTCTCGTTCGCTGGACCAAACAGAGTTTGCTGTGCGCTGTTTTGACCGGGCCTAGGGTTTCTCCTTGTCGGCCCCACAACAGTCATTTAGGGTTGGCTTCCAGTATATATACTCGCATATTTGAACATACCGAGGTATCAATTCACGAAAAACAAAAAGCAGTCGAGCGTGCCCTAGCAGATCGCGGAAACCGCCGATAGCCGATCGCCGCTCACAGTTCGTCGTCGACATCTTCTCCGATCTTCTCTGATCTTCCGACGACAGTACCGAGGCAAGCCTAGCATCTCACGCTTCTCTCTCGAGATCTCTTGTCTCTCGATTTGTTGAACGAGGATAGTTCTTCGTTTCGAATCGATTGAGAAGACTGATCCGATTGAGATCGTTGGTAGACCTTGCTTGCTTCGTCAAGAAGTTTGGATCTACAAAGCATCGCCGCCGCAACCACTTGCCATCACTGATCTTGACAAGATCCTCTCCAAGAAAGTACTCCGGTCGTGGACTCTTCGTCTCTTTCAAGAAAGCATCAACAAACGAAGAGCGACATCGGATTCTCCATAAGTTTGTTTGTATTTCTTATACATTCAATATTTGTATTGCTGTAAATGAATTTTTATTCCTAGTTGTAAGGGTTGGGTACAACCGGTGGTGGAGGAGTAGTGACTCCTTTGGTTGGAAGGGTTCCTTCCGTAGTGTGAGGATTGGATTTCAATTCGGTTGGTGAAGTGACCGAGTCGTCCCTTGGTGGGAGATAGGTCGAAGGGGGAGAGTGGACGTACCCAAATCAGGGAACCACTATAATTGCTTGTGTGCTTTTCTGTGCTGTGTTTGCTTATTTGTGCAGGTAATTTAAATTACGCAAAACACTGCACGACACCATTCCCCCCCCCCCCCATAGGTGGATTTAGTCGACACTAGAGACTTTCAAACATGACCCATCCCCTGAAATGACGCATTAGTATACACCTGAAAGCCTTCCTTCCTAGACGGAAGAGCAAAGATAGGGGCCAACGTAAGCTGACCTTTCAACTCCTGGAAGGCCGTCTCACGCTGCGCCGTCGAAACAAACGTAGTGTCCTTCAAGATCAATAAAGTGAGGGGAAGGGATTTCTGAGAGAATCCCTGCACAAACTTCCGGTAGTACCCGGATAATCCAAAAAAACTTCGGACATCCTTGGCCATCTTCAATTGAAGCCAGTCTCACACTACCTGAATCTTTACGGGATCTACTGCCAATCCTGCCTCACTAATGATGTGGCCTAAAAAGGCTACCACTGTAAGCCAAAATTAGAACTTGCTAAACATGGCATATATCTGGTGCTCCATGAGCTTCTCCAAGGTCAAGGCTAGATATTTTGCATGCTCCTCCTTCATCCTCGAATAAATAAGGATGTCATCTATGAATACGATGAAAAACCTATCGATGTATGGTTCGAACACCCGGTTCATCAAGCTCATGAAAGCTGATGGCGCGTTCGTGAGCCCAAAGCGCATCACGATAAAATCGTACAGGCCATATAGGCTTCTAAACGCCATCTTCGGAATGTCCTCTTCCTGGATTCGTAACTGTTAGTAACTCGACCTCAAATAGAGCTTCGAGAACCAATGCGCTCCCACTAGATGATCAAATAATTAGTTTATCCTTGGCAGTGGATAGGTGTTCTGGACTGTCAATCGATTTAGTGCACGATATTCAATGCACAACCTGAGGGTCCCGTACTTCTTCTTCACAAATAAGAATGGAGATCCCCAATGCGAGGAACTCGGCCTAACAAACCCAGCCTCCACTAGCTCCTTCAACTGACCCCTGAACTCCACAAGCTCCTTTGGAGCCATCCGGTAGAGAGCCCTAGACATCGACTTTGCTCTAGGTACCAACTGAATCTGAAAGTCCTTCTCCTGATGCAGCGGCAATCTATGTAGCTTCTCTAAAAACACATCCACAAAGTCCTGCACCACGGATATATCGGCAACTGTCGTCTTATCCTCGACCATCTCAAAGAATACTTGATATACCTCATATCCCTGCATATGGGTCGTGACAGTCTGAATAGAAGATAATATCCTACGAGAGGCAGGAGTAATACCTTCGAAGGTCGCGAAGGTGCCATCATAACTCAACACAACCTTCTTCTCCAGGCAATCTATCTGGTCATGGTTCAAAGTGAGCCATGTCTTGCCCAGAACCAGGTCGAAGTCCGGCTTCCTCAAGACCATAGCCAGAGCTTCGAGTGTCAGTCCATCAATCATTACCTTCAGGAGGCACTTAGAAGTAGCTAAGACCTCCATCCAAATAGGGAGACGCACCCTCCTAACAACTCCCGAATAATGCCTGACTTCTTCTAGTCCCTTTACGAACTCCTCGGAGACGAATTTGTGTGGCGCCCCCGTATCCACGAAGGTGTTGGCAGGTTTGCCGCACACCATAACTATTCCTATTTATTTAGATAAGGTTAGGTAACTGAACCTATGGTTTTATTTCCTAGTATGCTACTGTTGTTTGTTGTTTCAAAAGTTCCAAAAGTAAATAACAACAGAAAATTACTAGCATACCTGCAATCACCCTGCCCAGGTCCCAAGGTGGAGCCATGTCCAGAGTATACACCTGCTCTCCCACCTCCCTTCGATCTCTGCCCTGGAAACCACGTCCTCTTCCATGGACTCGGCCTGTAAACTAGTGAGCGGGTGGGACAGCCTGTAGTACCGGTAAAGGTGCTCCTCTTATAGGACAGTTCCTCCAAATGTGCCATATCTGACGATAGTTGTAGCACTCAGGCAGGGTAAGTGTCACACACCCAGGCCTCTATATCTCCCGCATCTGAAGAGGTTGAGGGGCCAATACAATTGGCTCCCTCGGCTCCTGTCTCACCTTCTGGCGGGGTTTGTCCTCCGCCCTTCTCTCCTAAGCAAAGTGGCCCGTTCACTGATCATTCATGCCTCCCCGACCCTGATCCTCAGTTGGCCTCTTACGACCTCGAGACATGTTCCAATCAGCCTCCATCCTCTTTACCATCATCAGAATCTGAGGTATAGGCCCATCAGATACAAATAGAAGAGCATGTCTCAGATCCTCTTGAAGTCCCTTATAGAACTTCTTGGTGTACCCCGCTTCGTCCAGCTAATAGGAGTTTGCAAATCATGCCAAGTTATTGAACTCCCAGTGGTACTCCACCACAGTCCTGTTACCCTGCCTTAGTTGCAGGAACCTCTCTTCCTGCTCATCTCTTGCCGCATGTGGAACGAAGTGCTCCAATAATGCAGCCCTTAACTCCTCGCAAGTGATGTCAACAATATCCAGATCTTCAAATACCGTATCCAGAAGAGTCTTCCACCACCTCTTGGCATGAGACTCTAAACAGGACACCACCAAAGGTACCCTCTCCTCCCACCGGCAATGTATCCCTATTAGCATCTCGAACATGATATAGAGCTATTCTACCATCCATACTGCCGACTCCGTCCCTATGTAGGATTGGGGAGAGAGTCCATGGAAGTTGCTCAACAAATTGGCCCCCGGGTTCGGCTGCGGAGCCGGAGCCTACTAGGCCCTAAAAGCCTCCAGAATGGCCGTCAAAGTCTGTCCCATCTCTTACTATAGAAAATGAGTGGGAGTCGGGTGAGGTGGTACAACATTCGGAGTTTTCTGAGCTCCGCCTTCCGGTTTAGGATATGTCGGGGGCTGCATAATAAAGGTCAATTGTAATAAATTTGACCTAACCTTGTCAAAAGTGGGAAATAACATGTGATCCCCCATATGGGCAAACCACAGCTTCCGCTTCTTAGTTTGTCCCCAAACTAAACTCGAGCGGTGGTGTCCCAAGGTTAGTGGACTTCTAATTTTCCGATCGAGGTTCGCCTCTGATTCCAGTTTGTAAGACCCCATTTTTTTCTTTTAAACCACCGGGGTCTTATGCCCAGAACCGCAACTTTGCAATGACACCAACACACCCGGGAAGGTCGTCACTACAAAACGGCGATCATGCCGGCCATACCGATCACAAAAAGTAGAATAAAGGTTTAAAGAGTAAAGTAAAACTCAATACTTGTCCACCAGATTCACATTTATATAAATAAACCTCTACGTAGAGAGAGTCCACAAAAATTAATAAGCAAAGTACTAAAGAGGGCTCATGCCCGATACATCAAGATCCTCATTATAAGTAACTCAATGCAGAAGCATGTTTATAATAACTACTAAGGATCGAGAGTCACAATCCCTGCTGGCTGGACTCCAGTGCTAGACTTCCCCATCTCCATGTGCACCGACCTCTCGCGCTTCCTCTCCTAGTTCGGCTCTATGATCCCCTAAAATGATTTGATCAACGACCGTCAGTCTAAAAAGACTATGTTCTATCATCCCCCACCCCTCTCCCAATGGATCCAAGGAACCGAGCGGGGAGAAGGAAAGGGAAGGTAATGTAGTGGAGAATATCAAAGTAGGCAGATGGCGGTGGAGCTAATCTAGCAGTTCTATATAAATAGGAAGTAGTAACAAAAGTAAGTAGAGAAAGCAGTAAGTATTTGAAATAAGAAATATGAAGTACTTAACCTTAACTTATATGAAAGCCAATAAAAAATTATAAGTTAAGGGGACTTCTTCAAGGCTCCCATCATATAAAGGGTCCCATACCAATTTATACGATGGGGTTTCGATTATAAGCAGGTGATAAATAACAAAGGAAAGTAACCATAACTTTTAAGCATGCTACACAAGCTTTTAGGCTAAGGGATCAATTTGCAAGGCCTATTGTATGAAGCGTCCCATACAGCTTTATACTATAGGTGTTAGGGTTATATGCAATGATGATGCTATGACATGCATGCATGTTATGATGTGAATCACGCAAGTGCAACACACCAACTCAACTCTGTGTACATAGACCTTTAGTTCCCCATTTCTGGAGCCTAACCTCCCAGAATACCTCCATAGTGGCAAATGGAAGTGGTGGGTTAGGCCTCGCCCACCTCTAAACCTGTATCACACTACCAGTCAGACTTATCATATGCCTGAATACTGGTGTACTAAGCACAACTCTTGCGTACTCTTGCCTGCTGCGCACCGGACTTTATTTGGCCAAGTGCAAAACCAAACCTACCGAGCCAACGTATTGGTGTCGGTGTGACGACTCTCCAATATCAATGACCCACCACCTTATATCTTATGCACATGCAACATTAATGTGTTTCCCACTCAGCCAAACCTCCCCGGATAATCCGATCATTCACAAAACCATCTGAGCCATCGGCTCGCCGGGATAACTTGCCCATCCCCAAAACTACCGAGCCTACCGCTCGTGAGACCTAACCTAACTCCCACAACACTAGGAAGTGTGAGTGCATGTGTAATCCTAGTTATACTAGTTACTCTTGTAATCCATTTAGTCTTACGGCTTACGTTAACCTTTGACTACCCAAGGTATTCCCCGTGAAGGGCTCTCAAAGGCAGTAGGAACTACGATGGGCTAAAGATCAAAGCTCCCTTTCGCAAGACACTTATTATTATTATTTTCTTCCCATGACCAGCCCTTTATTAATATTTCATTGAGCTAGCCCTAAGTACATTTGACTCTCCATGCTAGCCTAGACTACCTCTTCTTATTATTCACAGACCAAGGGGTATATGACATGTACAAGGGAGACACCCCAAATACTCTTCCAAATGACCTAAGATTAATATGGGGTAACTATTATGTCAAATATGCGACAAATCCAGAAACTTATAAATTTTCTTATTTAACTGATATTTTATTTATTTTCCTAAGAAAATTCAAATGCCCTAGTTTTGAATATGAAGTACCTTTTTCAGTCATGAAAAATGATCCCCAAAATTATTATAAATACAAGGCAGCTATTTTACTATAAATTCAAAGTCTCCCAATTTTCCAGCAAGGTTTAGGCCTGTGATCAAAATTTTGAATATAAACCCATAAATATCAGTTAAAGAAACAATTACTGCAAATAAACTTCCGGAAATTATCCGAAAATTCAAGCATGACTCTGATGCCCTAAAAACACTCCAGGCCAAGTTTCCTAATTTTCCAGTGAATTGAACTCTAATTTTAATTTTGAACAATATTCCACTTTCATAAATTAATGAATTATGTACAAAAATTATACATCAAAAAATTGTGATAAAATATCCACAAGAGCATATTGACCTAAAAACACCACTGATTAAGTTTCACAATTTTCCAACAAGTATTGAGCTCTGAATCTATTATTGAACATATTTCCATACTTATAAACTTGTGAGGTAAGTACTGGAAATATGCATCTAAAAACTATAACAAAATTCAGGTATGAACATAATGATCTAAAACTTCTTCTGCCCAAATTATATAATTTTCCAGTGAACAGTGAGATCATAATAAACAAATGATTAACAAGGGCTAACACATGTATTGCACAAGAGGTACTAAAATTATTGTTCCAAAATTTCCAATAAAATAACCAGAGACTCATACTAACCCTATGACTACATTATGATGCGCTAGCGATAAGACTACCGTTCACGGCCAAGCCATAAAAATGGGGAGTAGCATCCCCGAGTATCGATCTCTTGCGGAGCATAAGTAGGGAGCATGGGTTTTAGCGTTTAGACAAACGAGTGCAAGTGCTAAGCGAACAAGGGGGGTTTCAATTTGGATTTCCTATGCTAAAATAGTATAAAACTAGCGCGGGTTCCCTTCACCGCATCGCATAGATGAATTACTCTGAAGAATAATAGCGGAAGTGAAAGAACTAGTGAGGGTCGTGAATACCTCTTCTCCGCGCTCACATCTACCAAAGGCTAGAATAGCTCAAACACAACCAAAGATTAAAGCTTCATTTAGCAAACTCAGATGAAACTCAAGCAAAATCATTGTAATCAAGCTACAAGTTTACTAGCATAGGTTCAGAACATGTCAAGTTTAGTAAAAGTGAAGAAATACAACCGAGTGCACGAAAGCTCTCTAATATTCTCGGCCGGAAGAGAAGGTTGTCAATCCTCGTCCTAGCTCGGTCTTCGGAAGGCATCTGGGATTCAGAAGGGCTGTCACTTCCTTCTTCTAACCCGTCCTTTTCGTGGTCGATAAGTCGGAAGTGAACGGAGGACTTCTCAAGTTCAACAACAAGTAGCTCGAATGGTAGCTTGGAGGTCGGAGAAGATGAAGATGATCAAAGACGGAACTTTTGCAAGCTTTAGGAGGAGAAATGGTTGCCGGAGGAGCTTCCCATGGAGGAGAGAGAGAATGACTGCTGGAGGGACGAGTTCCTGCTCAAAGGAGCGGAAATGGCCCGGGAAAACGGAGATGTCCTGGTCCAGAAGAAATCTGCGGCTTAAATAGTAAAAGTCAGAAAAAATGGTCACACACGGTCTGGCACACGACCGTGCGTGAACCGTGCAAAATTAATATCCAGAAAGCGCCTGAGGAAGAAGCGTTGACCTGTGCATTTTACTCACACACGGACGATTCCGCCCATGCGTGAAGGAAATCGCACGGGTAACAACAGAAATAACAAAACGCAGGCAGCATATTGTAATAGTGCGTTTTACGCGCTCACGGGGGCTTCCGCCCGTGCGTGAAGAAGACGCACGACCAACCACAGAACATAAAAAATCAGAAGGCCATAGGAAAACAGTGTGTTTCCTTCGCACACAGTTCCGAAGAAACCGTGCGTGAAGCAATTGCACTTGCTAGTCAATCTTCCAAAATAATCTTTAGAAAACGCATGAAGGAAATAAACCGCGCGCCAAGGAAACGCACGACCGTGCAATTTCCACAAATCAGAATTCTGAAGAGGGGAAAACTGACCACCTGCACACAATTAAAAAATCACAAAGAAGGACCCTCGAACAACAACAAAATGCAATAAAAACTACTAGAACGAGCCCTGGGGAGCACCAATTGCATACCCCTAGCAATCGAATGCGCAATTGCGCACCTATGGGTTAGAAAAGTGCACCAAACATGAAACGCAGTAGGAATAAAATATCAATGAAAACAACCGAAAATTGAGGTGCAAAGTCATGAAAACCAGCACAAATGAGTCCGCAAAACCCTATATAAACGAGACTCAATACACCCCCAGACTTACCTATTTGCGTGTCCCGAGCAAAGAAGATCCTTGCAGACTCGAAAAAGAACTAACTAACACAACAATTATGATCTGGAGTACCATGTGAAGTCGCACGCTCGCGGGCGTAAAAATATAGTAGAGAAAATTTCTAAGCATACAAAATAATTTATACTTTTTACCCTGCGTAACAAAAATTCTATGACTACTCAAAAACAGAATTGCGATGAATCCTCTGGTCACGCGTAGGGAGAAAATAGACTAATCGCTAAGGCAAGTATTGCTAAAGATCATGATTCAGGGCAACCTCCAAAGGAATCCATGAATGTAGGTGACCATATGCTTGCCCGTTTGCACTCTCTCGACGGCACTTGTTTGACTTAAGCGAGTGTTCGTAGGACTTCGAGTAGTAATGAGGCTTGGGTTAAGGTGAGGTAATAATGGATAAAAAGTAAGGCTATGCACAAAACCCAACTGAGCTAGCACAACAAGAGTCAATCCACTACCCGCAAAACGTGCGGATACACGAAACCCCCAGACTTAATTTTTAAAATACGGGTGTGCGTACCGCCTACTTCAACAAATATATTAACTCAAATCAGATTTTCAGTTATACTTTTCCTTTCTCTTTTCTCTTTCATTTTCAATTTTCTTTTTATAAATTTTCTTCTGAACTCTTCTTTTTCTTTTACACAAATCTAGCAAATAAATTAATGGGAGCACAAACACAAATTTCACAAAGAACAACACCGCATCAACACCCCCATCCTGAAATTAGAAAACAGTAAAGTTAGCCTTAGGTGTGCGACTAGGCTCGACATCTAGGCTTTGGTGAAATAAATGTGGAGCTGAATGAAAGGAGGGGTAGGCACAACGGGGCTAGAGAGTATAAGATGTTAGGGACGGGTACAAAGCTCAACCTGGCCAAAATGATGGCCTACATCATGCTCACGTTTAACTAACAATACACCAATTCTTCGTGAGTAGGTTTGGCCAAGTTCTTAGCCAACGAGAAAGACTATCCACCCTCCTAACATGAGCAATACGAATCTAACATCTGTCTACACACATCCCTAAGCTACCGTCAGATTTACACCGAATTCACCAATTTTTGAGTAGAATAAAATGAATTTACGCAATTAGAAAAATATAATACTAGCATGCAGAAAAATTAATTCTACTCTAATTTCTACACGAGATGGGAGCACTTGACTAGGAACAAATCAAGGCCTACATTTTACTCCATCTCATAATATTATGTCAGCATGGCAATTTTCCAAAATCAGACGAAAGAAACAAGCTTGACTCGCAGCTCGTAAAAAGTTAAGTATGAGCTCAAGTGGGTGTAATGATGCGCAATGCAATGAACTAAACAAATAAATTAAAAATAGCTACTGGTATGCAAATGAAGTGCAAGTGCAAAGGTAACATCAACAAGCTCTCCCCCAGACTTAAGCTAAGATGCACAACATAATATGTTGAAGTTAAAATCAAAATGAGATAAGGGGATAAGTTATCCAATGCTCAGAAGATGAGCATACCAGAAGATTGGCATTAAACTTGATCAATAAGCTCACGGCCCAGACAAAATCACCTGCAAGAAGCACATCTCTAAACAAGCAAATAATAGGCATGCACACTCAAAAAGCTAAATGAACAAATTAAATGCAGCAAAATTGGGTTGTCTCCCAGAAGCCCTTTTCTTTACTGTCCTAAAGGTGGACCAAATAGCTATATTAACAGTTTTATAGTATTGCTCAGGTAACATCTTGAGAAACAAAAATTTAAACAACCATCGAAAATAATACAACTTAAGAAGTCTAGTGAGCGTCTAGATCATGCAACCGAAGGAAGTGCACGTATTTCGCAATAATGCCACCTTAAAACCGCTTCAATCGATGCCTATTCACTTTGAAAGTGTTATCCTTTCTGTCCCGAACCTCAATTGCGCTGTAGGGAGAAGCACTCACAACCGTGTATGGACCGCTCCATCTGGATTTCAACTTCCCAGGGAATAGTCGTAGGTGGGAGTTATACATAAGAACCTGGTCATCCGGCTTGAATTCCTTGGGCAAGATACGACTTTCGTGCCAGCGTTTGGTCATTTCTATATATATGCTTGTGCTTTCATAAGCGGGCAAGCAGAATTCGTCGAGCTCACAAATCTGACAACCCCTCTTATGCGACGCCTCGTTGAAGTCCATATTAAGCAATTTAATGACCCACAGCGTGTAACATCCCATTTCCGGCTAGACCCCTAGGAGTCAGATTGGTCGTGACGGAACCCTAGGAAGCCCAAAATTGGAAATAAGGTGACCAATATTGCGGGTCACGGGTTGGTCACGCCCGTGACCGGCCCGTCACGCCCGTGACTTGGGCGTGACTACTTCGACGATCGTCGATCTCCACGAGACGATCGTCGAACGTGCTGTCTGGGCATGTCACGCCCGTGACCAAGGTGTCACGCCCGTGACTATGGGCGTGACCCCATCGACGATCGTCGATTGCCGTGAGACGATCGTCGATCTTGCGCCCCGGGCATGTCACGCCCGTGACATGAGTGTCACGCCCGTGACCTAGGGCGTGACCCATCGACGATCGTCGGGCTCAATTCGACGATCGTCGACCTCGAAACTTGCTGTTCGGGCATGTCACGCCCGTGACCCGAGGTGTCATGCCCGTGACTTAGGGCGTGACCAGCCTTCGACGATTGTCGATCTCAATTCGACGATCGTCGACCCAAAATCTGCTGTTCGGGCCTGTCACGCCCGTGACACAGGTGTCACGCCCGTGACCTTCGATCGACGATCGTCGATCTCAGTTCGACGATCGTCAAACCCAGATGACTAGCCGGGCATGTCACGCCCGTGACCTATGTGTCACGCCCGTGACATTGACCGAAACGACGGTTCAGGGCCGAAATAATTCTAACGCGCGTGGAAATAAATGCTGGCTTGGGAAGTTACCCCAGGAGTAATTTCAGGCCGTTTTTCTTCTATAAATATTTAATAAATGAGGAAAAGGTGGTCCAATAGAAAACCGCCAGCTGGATACACCGGTTCAGTTTTCCACCGTTTCTTATCCCTTCACCGTAACCGAAACGTTAAGACATAATGGCTGTTACCATTTCATCTTCCCACATCCTGAGTTATAAAAGCCCACTTAGGGAAAGAGGAGAGGGTTACACGCTCAAGTAAACGAAGCAGATCCTTGTTCTTGCTGTAAAGAGGAGTTCAGCAATGCCACCACCGCGCCATGGCACCTCGTCGCTCTTCTCGCCTCCAAACCGCGAACAAGGTCCTCCTCTACTCCTTCTCTTTCATGGGTAGATCTTAGGATTCTTAGGAAGGAGATTCGCGCTCAACGGAGCCGGATCCATCTCTCGTTTTCATGGAAAAACCATGAAAAAGATATTTCGAGTTCGCCGGAAACCGCCACCTCCGGCGGCCTAACCACCACCGACCGCTAGCCATCGCCTCAACGGAGGTGGTGGTGGTGGTGGCTGGCCAGGGAAGTGACCGGACGGCCGGCAACGGATCACGGAATGCTTACAGGAAAAATGATTTTTCCTGTGTCTGGTTTTCGGGTTCATGAAGAAGATGAACAGTAGGATAAACTTTATAATATACAGATTATTATAAATTACAAGATGGGAAATTGTATTATTAGAATATATTTTTGGGGATGTAAAATGAGGCACTTAGAGGCCGTTTTAGGAAAAATGACCAGTCACAAAAGTTGTAGCCCTCTGGGTCTACTTTAATATAAAATTGATTTTATTCAATTTGGGTGAGTGGTTTGACCACAGCACTCATTTTGGTGGGATCAAGACCTAGGCTAACCAGAAATTGAATTGGTTGCCCACGGTTCATAACATGTTCAAATGACTTGAAATTTGGACTGGAGGTCTATAATATGTATATCGAGAGGCTGTCCAAAAATGAGAATTTTTGGAGAACTTTTGCCTAAAGTTTTTGTAAGAATTTAATAAACAATATAAAATTAATTAGGAGATGAAATTAAGCCCAAACTCCCCCAAATTTTGGGTGGTGGTCCCTGGCATCAATATTAAGATCTGTACAAAATTTCTACTCGATTGGTCGAGTTTTGAATAGGGAAGTATCAAGTCCTAGATAGGTCTTGGCGAGGGGTACTTTGGGGAAAAGTACGATTGGAGATGGAGTGGACAAATCTCCTCAAAAGAGGCTGAAGTTGTTGGCCACTGATTTGTTGAGTCTATGTCTACCCTCTTGGGTAACATGGTGTGGCTTAGGGTGGATTTACCCTAAGAGATTTGCTCAACTCCAACGGGTGGGAGTTTGAGGTTTGTGAAGGACATAGGAGCAAAAGCTCCTGTATGCCCTTGAAATTTGGAGGAGAGGGGATGATATGATGAAAACCCTCTGGTTGAAATAGTGATGGATTTGGAGGTAGTTAGGTACCTCAAAAGTCGAGATGTCGGATTAGGATAGAAATGTAATTTAGTTATTTTAAGCACTAAAGCTAATCCAAAAATTATGAAACTCGGGAGGAGGGAGTTTTAGGATGTTTTAGACTCATGGTAATTTTTCTGGAATTTTATGATTAATATATATTATACTTCATGTGTTAAAGGATTATTAGCCCAATTTGTTGTTTCAATTAATTTGAGGCTTTACATTAATTATAATCAGTTAAAATTTCTGGATTAGATCTTGCCTTGTAGAACATTGATCCCTGAATTTTTATAGAATTATATGTTGAGTAAATCTAGTACTTCATTCACAAATGATAGAAAGGGCTTTTATGTTTAAAAAATTATTATGGATAAAATGCTTGCTGGAAAATTATGAAACTTAGCCAGTGCAAATTTTAGGTCATAATCATCATGTCATAATTTATTTAGAATTTTTGGAAGAATATTTTCTGTACTTGATTCATAAACTATAGAAATTAGAGATTAATTCCAAAATAGTTTACATGTCATTTTGATGATAGAAAAAATTATGATACTTAGGATTTAGCCTTCTGAGATAACCTACTAATTATCATAAATTTGCTGGACATCTTACATGAATAGTTAGGGTAGTTTATGTTCAAACCGGTAGTCCTTGGATTTTTGAGGAATTTAATTAAATGCCAAATAAATTAGGAAAATTTCCATTTTCTGGATTTAGGTTATTTATATCATGGAAAGTCTCCAGTAATTAATTTAGGGCATTTGGATGAGTAATGGACCATTGCATAACCGGTTCGACATGTAGATTAGGTCGGTCTGCATATAGCAGTTTGTGATATGCAATAGGACATGATCTGATGAAGATATAAAGAGTAGTGAGTAGTGGTGTTAGTTAGAGTTAAGAGGTGCTCGGGTTTGGCGAAAGATCGCCTTTCCCGAAGAGTGGAAGGTTTAAAAATCACCCTAGGATAGTCTATCGTATTATGAGAAGGGAATCGGGCTAAGGGAAAACAACCAATAACAATAAGTGCCTTGCGAAAGGGAACTTCGGGCCGTAATGTACCGTCTTGGTTCCTAGTGCCCCTTGAGAGCCCTTCACGGGGTATACCGGGGGCAGTCCTGGGCTAACGTAAACTGTAATAACAAACCGACAAGAGTAACTTAGTAACTAGGGCTGCACTCTTCACAACACTGTTGGCACAGGAAGGTTGATTTGGAAACGGACGTGATGGTCCGGGGAGCTTCGGCTAGGTTGGTTTGGAGACGGACGGATGGTCCGGGGAGCTTCGGCTCGGTTGGTTTGGAGACGGACGGATGGTCCGGGGAGCTTCGGCTCGGTTGGTTTGGAGACGGACGTTTTGGTCCGGGGAGCTTCGGCTCGGTTTTGTGTGCTTACGATTTAACTTGCATGTGCATAAAATAGGAAAAGTTAAGGTGGTGGGTCTTTCGATAGCGGGGAGTTCGATTGCACCGACACCGATATCGTTGACTCGGCGGGGTGATTAGCACTCCGCCAACAGAAGTCCGGTGCGCCAGCCGGCAAGAGTACGCAGGCGTCCGCTTTGTGCACCAAGCGTTGAGGCGTACGATAGGTCAGACCAGTGTGCTTTACTGGTTTTGGAGGTGGGCGAGGCCCAACCCACCGCTTCCGTTTGCCACTACGGAGGTATCCTGGGAGGTAACGGCTCCGAAAGGGGGAACTAAAGGTCTGTGTGCACAGAGTCGGGTGTGTGAGTTGCACTGCATGACATAACATACCCACCATATAGTTGCATATCATAATCATTCATAACAACCTTGACACCTAAAGTATAAGTGGAATGGGACGCTTATACATTAGGACCTGCAAAACGACCCCTTGGTCTATAAGCTTGTGTGGGCAAGTTTATAAATCAAAGGTTATTTTCAATATATAATAACCCCTGCTGTTTGATAACCGACACCCCAAGGTATAAGTGGTATGGGACACTTATACGATGGGAGTCTTGTAAAAGATCTCTTTGCTTATGTGTTCTCGCATAAGTGAAGGTTTAAATTCATTTAATTGCTTTTCTTACTGCTAGACCTATTACAACAACTTATTAACTGCTCACCTAATACAACTTGCTAGATTAGTTTCCGCTGCCATCCGTTTTCATGTTAATCTCCACCTTCATGTCCTTCCCTTTCTTCCTCTCCGCTCGGTACCTAGGAGCCATGGGGGGAAGGGGTAGGGGATGATAGGGCTTAGTCTTTATGACTAACGGTTTTCGAACCGCATCATTTAGGGGATCGTGGAGCCCAGCATGGAGGAGCAGCCCCATAGATCGGTGCGCCTAGAGATGGGGCAGTCTAGCTCCGGAGTTCACACAGCCGGGACCGTGAGTCTCGACCTTGAGTAGTTTCTGTTTCGCTTCCGCATGAGAGACTTGTAGTGAGGACATTTTGTACCGGGCATAAGCCCGTATTTATAGTGCTCTGATGTTTCTGTGGACACTCCCTTCGTGGAGCTTACTTATTTATATATGTGATTTTATTATTGTGGACTGTTTACTATTACTTCAATAATTGTGCTACTTTCTGTGATCGATTTGGCCGGCGGAATCGGCGCCTTGTGGTGATGACCTTTCAGGACGTGAAGGTGTCACCGCAAAGCGGCGGTTCTGGGCCTAAGACCCCGGTGGTTGAAAAAGAAAAAAAAAAGGGGGTCTTACAAGTGGTATCAGAGGGAGGATCGATCAGAAGGAAGTAGCAGTCCACAAACCCTAGGTCACCCCCCGCTCGAGTTTAGTTTGGGGACAAACTAAGCAGCGGAAGCAGTGGTGTGCCCATATGGGGAATCACATGTAAATTGTCCACTTTCCATCCATTCCATTTATACATTAGCTAACAATTGGAATTCTTCTTTGTAGCCTGCGGCAAACCCTGTCCCCAGCAGGGAGCACCTCTGGCTGCAAGACCTCTTCTTGTAATTCTCTAGTCAATAGGTTAGACTCAACCGCTAGGATACGTGACTAACCCGACAACTTAAACTGTGCCCTAGTCCGAATCAGACCTTAAGTATGAATGGGGTTAGGAAAGGAGATACCCAATGAGAATAAAGGAGGAGTTTAGCAAGAGAATGACTACCGAAGACATAAACTCAGGTGTCCCTACTATCCCAATCAAGGATTACTCAAACTGTCAGGACGGCCATAAGGAGAATTGAGGCCAATAATCCATTATCAGAATGGTAGAAGACAAGTAGTCTTAACCCTCGTACCGTAATAAGATCACTCGGAGACAACCACCAAGACAAACACCGAGAGTCGGATAGGAATTCAAGATCAAAAGATACCCATTTGGATTTGAGAGTACTTTGACCCGAATAAGGTTGTTGTAAATGTGACTCAGAGGGTTTAAAACATGGAGTATACTAACAAGTTTCAGGCCGTAACCCCAAGTCGAAGATTGATGCCCTAGGGATTGTGCACCCAACCGGGACGGAGTTAACATGGTAATATAAAAGATGCTTAGCCCAAGGTTGGTAGGGGCTTATCTTTTGTTTATTGGGCAAATTAGTATTGGATGGGGTTGCCTTTGACCTAGTTTAAGTAAAGTGGCATAACATGGTGAGATTGAAGTTGATATAATTGGATGTTATTCGGCGAACATAAAATTTTGTATAAACATGTTTGGAATGATGACCTGTAGCATTGCCAAGACAATGACATGAGAATAAGATGGAATATTTGGTTGCGAGGAGTGCTACAGATGATATCCGAGACCGAGTCAGGGAGGGGCAGAGACAGGATGCCCAGTTAGAGCCCATCTTTCAGACTTTGGAGGCAGGCGCTGTAGGAGATTACACACTGAGAGACGACCTGGTACGCTTTAGGAGACGGGTGTATATACCCGCAGGAGACCAGATCCGAGAGGATATTCTGACGGAGGCGCATTGCAGCCGGTACTCCGTGCACCCGGGGATCACTAAGATGACCGCCGATCTGAAGAGGACGATGTTTTGGCCGGGCATGAAGAAGGACATTACGTACTTCGTGACCCATTGCGAGGCGTGTTAGTTGGTGAAGGCGGAGTGCAGGAACCCCGCAGGACTATTGCAGCCACTCCCGGTGCCGGAGTGGAAGTTCGACGACATAGCGATGGATTTTATACATGGTCTTCCCCGGTCTCGGACAGGGAACGACTCGATTTGGGTGATTGTCGATCGGTTGACGAAGGTGGCCCGCTTTATACCGATCAGGAAGGATGACTCGGTGGGAGTGCTGGTACGGAAGTTTGTGGAGCAGTATGTCCGATATCATGGCGTGCCCCGGACGATAGTGTCGGACCGCGATGGACGGTTTACGTCCAGGGAGTGGCGTCAGTGCAGGCATATTTGGGCACCCGGTTGACTTTTAGCACGGCCTTCCACCCTCAGACGGACGGGCAGACAGAGCGCACCAATAGGACGTTGGAGGACTTACTACGGCTGTGTATACTGGACCGAGGGGAGCCGTGGAGAAGATGTTACCGTTGGTCGAGTTCTCCTACAATAATAGCTACCAGTCCAGCATCAGGATGGCGCCTTATGAGGCCTTGTATGGAAGGAAATGTAGGACCCCGCTTTCCTGGGTTCAGGACGAGGATCCGAAGCTGCTGGGATCGGATTTCGTTGAAGATACCGAGGCTCAGGTGAGACTGATCAGAGATAGGATGTTGGAGGCGCAGAGCAGACAGGCCAAATACTATGACGCCCGACATCGTCAGGTGGAGTTTCGGGTAGGGGATCGAGTGTTCTTGAAGATCCGACCCATGCACGGAGTCTCACGGGTGCGCGGTCGGAGGAAGAAACTCAGCCCTAGGTATATGGGCCCTTACCGGATCCTGGAGCGGATCGGACCCTAGCCTACAGGCTAGAGTTGCCACCGGAGCTGGCAGCTCTACACGACGTCTTCCACATCTCTTCGCTGAGAAGGGCTCTACTACGCCCGGAGCAGCGGATTTTGACCACCGAAGGGCCGGTAGCTTCAGACCGATCCGTTCACTTGGAGCCGGTTCGGATCGACGACAAAGGAGTGCGGATCTTGCGGCGCAAGAAGATCCCCTTAGTCAAGGTTCTGTGGAGAAACCACGGTCAGGAAGAGCACACCTGGGAACCGCAGGATCTGATGAGGCAAAGATACCCGGAGTTGTTCAGTCAGGTACATCTCACCACCTCTCGGTATATTATAGACTGCCTTTTTGTTTTGGAATATTAAGGCTAGATAAGGAAAATCTAGGACCTAGGCTTGCGCACTTAATCAGAATGGTAGGGGCTAATCTTTTGTTTATTGGGAGATTGCCTTCGTTATCAAACGAACAGTCGCCTGAACCCAATAGAAGGATCGTGTGGGATGTTACAAGTTTAATTTATTCCGATAGAAATCCCCGTAGGCTCAACCTCAATTTCGGGGACGAAATTTTTGTTTTGTTTATTGGGATTTGTAACATCCCATTTCCGGCTAGACCCCTAGGAGTCAGATTGGTCGTGACGGAACCCTAGGAAGCCCAAAATTGGAAATAAGGTGACCAATATTGCGGGTCACGGGTTGGTCACGCCCGTGACCGGCCCGTCACGCCCGTGACTTGGGCGTGACTACTTCGACGATCGTCGATCTCCACGAGACGATCGTCGAACGTGCTGTCTGGGCATGTCACGCCCGTGACCAAGGTGTCACGCCCGTGACTATGGGCGTGACCCTATCGACGATCGTCGATCGCCGTGAGACGATCGTCGATCTTGCGCCCCGGGCATGTCACGCCCGTGACATGAGTGTCACGCCCGTGACCTAGGGCGTGACCCATCGACGATCGTCGGGCTCAATTCGACGATCGTCGACCTCGAAACTTGCTGTTCGGGCATGTCACGCCCGTGACCCGAGGTGTCACGCCCGTGACTTAGGGCGTGACCAGCCTTCGACGATCGTCGATCTCAATTCGACGATCGTCGACCCAAAATCTGCTGTTCGGGCCTGTCACGCCCGTGACACAGGTGTCACGCCCGTGACCTTCGATCGACGATCGTCGATCTCAGTTCGACGATCGTCGAACCCAGATGACTAGCCGGGCATGTCACGACCGTGACCTATGTGTCACGCCCGTGACATTGACCGAAACGACGTTCAGGGCCGAAATAATTCTAACGCGCGTGGAAATAAATGCTGGCTTGGGAAGTTACACCAGGAGTAAATTTCAGGCCGTTTTTCTTCTATAAATATTTAATAAATGAGGAAAAGGTGGTCCAATAGAAAACCGCCAGCTGGATACACCGGTTCAGTTTTCACCGTTTCTTATCCCTTCACCGTAACCGAAACGTTAAGACATAATGGCTGTTACCATTTCATCTTCCCACTTCCTGAGTTATAAAAGCCCACTTAGGGAAAGAGGAGAGGGTTACACGCTCAAGCAAACGAAGCAGATCCTTGTTCTTGCTGTAAAGAGGAGTTCAGCAACGCCACCACCGCGCCATGGCACCTCGTCGCTCTTCTCGCCTCCAAACCGCGAACAAGGTCCTCCTCTACTCCTTCTCTTTCATGGGTAGATCTTAGGATTCTTAGGAAGGAGATTCGCGCTCAACGGAGCCGGATCCATCTCTCGTTTTCATGGAAAAACCATGAAAAAGATATTTCGAGTTCGCCGGAAACCGCCACCTCCGGCGGCCTAACCACCACCGACCGCTAGCCATCGCCTCAACGGAGGT
This sequence comes from Platanthera zijinensis, assembly GCA_039513925.1. Taxonomy (NCBI): domain Eukaryota; kingdom Viridiplantae; phylum Streptophyta; class Magnoliopsida; order Asparagales; family Orchidaceae; genus Platanthera; species Platanthera zijinensis. The sequence goes on from CM077097.1 coordinate 27,225,174, forward strand.
GGTGGTGGTGGTGGCTGGCCAGGGAAGTGACCGGACGGCCGGCAACGGATCACGGAATGCTTACAGGAAAAATGATTTTTCCTGTGTCTGGTTTTCGGGTTCATGAAGAAGATGAACAGTAGGATAAACTTTATAATATACAGATTATTATAAATTACAAGATGGGAAATTGTATTATTAGAATATATTTTTGGGGCTGTAAAATGAGGCACTTAGAGGCCGTTTTAGGAAAAATGACCAGTCACAAAAGTTGTAGCCCTCTGGGTCTACTTTAATATAAAATTGATTTTATTCAATTTGGGTGAGTGGTTTGACCACAGCACTCATTTTGGTGGGATCAAGACCTAGGCTAACCAGAAATTGAATTGGTTGCCCACGGTTCATAACATGTTCAAATGACTTGAAATTTGGACTGGAGGTCTATAATATGTATATCGAGAGGCTGTCCAAAAATGAGAATTTTTGGAGAACTTTTGCCTAAAGTTTTTGTAAGAATTTAATAAACAATATAAAATTAATTAGGAGATGAAATTAAGCCCAAACTCCCCCAAATTTTGGGTGGTGGTCCCTGGCATCAATATTAAGATCTGTACAAAATTTCTACTCGATTGGTCGAGTTTTGAATAGGGAAGTATCAAGTCCTAGATAGGTCTTGGCGAGGGGTACTTTGGGGAAAAGTACGATTGGAGATGGAGTGGACAAATCTCCTCAAAAGAGGCTGAAGTTGTTGGCCACTGATTTGTTGAGTCTATGTCTACCCTCTTGGGTAACATGGTGTGGCTTAGGGTGGATTTACCCTAAGAGATTTGCTCAACTCCAACGGGTGGGAGTTTGAGGTTTGTGAAGGACATAGGAGCAAAAGCTCCTGTATGCCCTTGAAATTTGGAGGAGAGGGGGATGATATGATGAAAACCCTCTGGTTGAAATAGTGATGGATTTGGAGGTAGTTAGGTACCTCAAAAGTCGAGATGTCGGATTAGGATAGAAATGTAATTTAGTTATTTTAAGCACTAAAGCTAATCCAAAAATTATGAAACTCGGGAGGAGGGAGTTTTAGGATGTTTTAGACTCATGGTAATTTTTCTGGAATTTTATGATTAATATATATTATACTTCATGTGTTAAAGGATTATTAGCCCAATTTGTTGTTTCAATTAATTTGAGGCTTTACATTAATTATAATCAGTTAAAATTTCTGGATTAGATCTTGCCTTGTAGAACATTGATCCCTGAATTTTTATAGAATTATATGTTGAGTAAATCTAATACTTCATTCACAAATGATAGAAAGGGCTTTTATGTTTAAAAAAATTATTATGGATAAAATGCTTGCTGGAAAATTATGAAACTTAGCCAGTGCAAATTTTAGGCCATAATCATCATGTCATAATTTTTTTAGAATTTTTGGAAGAATATTTTCTGTACTTGATTCATAAACTATAGAAATTAGAGATTAATTCCAAAATAGTTACATATCATTTTGATGATAGAAAAAATTATGATACTTAGGATTTAGCCTTCTGAGATAACCTACTAATTATCATAAATTTGCTGGACATCTTACATGAATAGTTAGGGTAGTTCATGTTCAAACCGGTAGTCCTTGGATTTTTGAGGAATTTAATTAAATGCCAAATAAATTAGGAAAATTTCCATTTTCTGGATTTAGGTTATTTATATCATGGAAAGTCTCCAGTAATTAATTTAGGGCATTTGGATGAGTAATGGACCATTGCATAACCGGTTCGACATGTAGATTAGGTCGGTCTGCATATAGCAGTTTGTGATATGCAATAGGACATGATCTGATGAAGATATAAAGAGTAGTGAGTAGTGGTGTTAGTTAGAGTTAAGAGGTGCTCGGGTTTGGCGAAAGATCGCCTTTCCCGAAGAGTGGAAGGTTTAAAATCACCCTAGGATAGTCTATCGTATTATGAGAAGGGAATCGGGCTAAGGGAAAACAACCAATAACAATAAGTGCCTTGCGAAAGGGAACTTCGGGCCGTAATGCACCGTCTTGGTTCCTAGTGCCCCTTGAGATCCCTTCACGGGGTATACCGGGGGCAGTCCTGGGCTAACGTAAACTGTAATAACAAACCGACAAGAGTAACTTAGTAACTAGGGCTGCACTCTTCACAACACTGTTGGCACAGGAAGGTTGATTTGGAAACGGACGTGATGGTCCGGGGAGCTTCGGCTAGGTTGGTTTGGAGACGGACGGATGGTCCGGGGAGCTTCGGCTCGGTTGGTTTGGAGACGGACGGATGGTCCGGGGAGCTTCGGCTCGGTTGGTTTGGAGACGGACGTTTTGGTCCGGGGAGCTTCGGCTCGGTTTTGTGTGCTTACGATTTAACTTGCATGTGCATAAAATAGGAAAAGTTAAGGTGGTGGGTCTTTCGATAGCGGGGAGTTCGATTGCACCGACACCGATATCGTTGACTCGGCGGGGTGATTAGCACTCCGCCAACAGAAGTCCGGTGCGCCAGCCGGCAAGAGTACACAGGCGTCCGCTTTGTGCACCAAGCGTTGAGGCGTACGATAGGTCAGACCAGTGTGCTTTACTGGTTTTGGAGGTGGGCGAGGCCCAACCCACCGCTTCCGTTTGCCACTACGGAGGTATCCTGGGAGGTAACGGCTCCGAAAGGGGGAACTAAAGGTCTGTGTGCACAGAGTCGGGTGTGTGAGTTACACTGCATGACATAACATACCCACCATATAGTTGCATATCATAATCATTCATAACAACCTTGACACCTAAAGTATAAGTGGAATGGGACGCTTATACATTAGGACCTGCAAAACGACCCCTTGGTCTATAAGCTTGTGTGGGCAAGTTTATAAATCAAAGGTTATTTTCAATATATAATAACCCCTGCTGTTTGATAACCGACACCCCAAGGTATAAGTGGTATGGGACACTTATACGATGGGAGTCTTGTAAAAGATCCCTTTGCTTATGTGTTCTCGCATAAGTGAAGGTTTAAATTCATTTAATTGCTTTTCTTACTGCTAGACCTATTACAACAACTTTTTAACTGCTCACCTAATACAACTTGCTAGATTAGTTTCCGCTGCCATCCGTTTACATGTTAATCTCCACCTTCATGTCCTTCCCTTTCTTCCTCTCCGCTCGGTACCTAGGAGCCATGGGGGGAAGGGGTAGGGGATGATAGGGCTTAGTCTTTATGACTAACGGTTTTCGAACCGCATCATTTAGGGGATCGTGGAGCCCAGCATGGAGGAGCAGCCCCAGAGATCGGTGCGCCTAGAGATGGGGCAGTCTAGCTCCGGAGTTCACACAGCCGGGACCGTGAGTCTCGACCTTGAGTAGTTTCTGTTTCGCTTCCGCATGAGAGACTTGTAGTGAGGACATTTTGTACCGGGCATAAGCCCGTATTTATAGTGCTCTGATGTTTCTGTGGACACTCCCTTCGTGGAGCTTACTTATTTATATATGTGATTTTATTATTGTGGACTGTTTACTATTACTTCAATAATTGTGCTACTTTCTGTGATCGATTTGGCCGGCGGAATCGGCGCCTTGTGGTGATGACCCTTCAGGACGTGAAGGTGTCACCGCAAAGCGGCGGTTCTGGGCCTAAGACCCCGGTGGTTGAAAAAGAAAAAAAAAAAAAAGGGGTCTTACACAGCGCCTTGTGTTCCAAATCAACAGGAAGGTGACAAGATTTTCCATAAACCATTGAAATGGTGACATCCCAATGGGCGTTTTGAACGCCGTTCGATAAGCCCTAAGAGCATCATCTACTCGCTTTGCCAATTCCTTTAAGTTGGAGTGGTTTGACTTCTCCAGAATTCATTTTATCTCTCTGTTTGAAACCTCTACTTGACCACATGTCTGCGGGTGATATGCCAATGCAATATTATGATGAACACCGAATCGTTTCAGCAATTGAGCGAATTGCTGGTTGCAAAAATGACTACCCCCGTCGCTGATTATAGTCCTCAGAGCACCGAAGCTGGAGAAGATATTTTTATATAGGAAGTGTAGCATTGTACAAGCATCATTCGACGCAACCTCCTCCGCCTCAACCCATTCAGACTCATAATCAACCGCGACCAGGATGTACTATTTTCCATGCGACATGGGGAAAGGACCCATAAAGTAAATTCCCCAAACATCAAATAACTCGCAGACTAGCATGTTTTTCAGGGGCATCTCATCACGCCGAGCAATATTTCCCATGCATTGACATTCGTTGCACTCTTTGACATATGAAAAAGCATCATGGAACAATGTAGGTCAAAATAATCCGCACTGCAGGACCTTTCGAGCCGTCCGCGTTGCACAAAAATGTCCTTCTGCCCCGCGGTCATGATAATTCCTCAGAATGTCTTTAACCTCCAGCTCAGGGATACATCGTCTCACCATTCCATCGGCGCAAGTGCGGAACAGGAGAGGGTCTTCCAAAAGATAGTATTTGATATTAGAGAAAAACATTTTCTTCTATTGATATGTCAGATGCGGAGGTAATGCTTTGCTGGCCAAAAAATTGACATAATCAGCATACCAGGGAGCCGGAGTATCAAAGGAAAGTGCGAACAGGCATTCATCCGGAAAGGCATCAGGAAGGGAGATTCCACGAGAGCCCTCGCTTACTCCAACATCAAGTCTCGATAGATGAATATCGATCACATTATTCATTCCGTGGCAATCCCTGATTTCAATATCATACCCCTGCAGTAATAAAATCCAACATATAAGCTGAGGTTTGGTATCTTTCTTGCGCATTAGAAAATTAATGGCCGCATGGTCGGAGTGCACTACCACCTTGGACATGACAAAATAGGAGTGAAACTATTTGAAGCAAAAACAACCGCCAAAACTCCTTTTCGGTTGTGGTGTAAATCCTGAATGAAGCGACATTAGAATCCAACATGCCCCAAGAAACTGCAAATGACATGTAACGTCGACGGAGGGGACTGGTTTTTAATCACCTTAACCTTTGACGGATCAACTTCCAACCCCAGCTGAGAGACTTTATATCCTATAATAATCCCCTCACACACCATGAAATGGCACTTCCTCCTATTGAGCACTAAATTAGTAGCCTTGCAACGCTGTAAGACCAATGAGAGGCTGTGCAATGCTCCATCGAAGCTGTCACAAAATAGGGAAAAGTCATCCATGAATACTTCAAAAAAACCCCAACCATTTCGCGAAAATCGCAGTCATGCATCGCTGAAAGGTAGCAACACCATTGCACAACCAAAAAGGAAGTCGTCGGAAAGCAAAAGTCCCTGACGGGCATGTGAACGTCATCTTTTCCTGGTCCTCTGAGGCATTAGCCAACTGATAATATCCTTAGTATTCGTCCAAAAGATTGTAGTACCAATGCCCCGACCAACCTTTCCAGCATTTGGTCCATGAACGACAATGGGAAGTTGTCCTTTCTGGTCGCCGCATTAAGCTTTTGATAATCAATGCAAACTCTAAAAACCGATAACAGGCCTTAAAGTAAGGGTTTGCCGTTCTATTATGGATGACGGTGACACCTCCCTTTTTTGGCACCAGCTGAACCGGGCTCTCCCAATCACTGTCGCTTATCGGATAAAAAATTTCCAGCATCCAAAAGCTTATAACGTCCCTTTTTACCATGTCCTGCAACATAGGATTCAATCGGCAGTGCGACTTAGCAGATGGCTTGAAGTTATCATCCAGTAAAAATATTGCATACAAACAACGGGACTGATTCCCTGAACATCTGAAATCTTTCACCCAAATGCTTTCTATGTAGCTTTAGCAATTCAACAAGACGGGCTTCCTGATCAGCTATAAGATATGATGAAATAATAATAGGGTGAGTGTCATTCTCACCTAGAAAAGCATATTTCAGCGAGCTAGGAAGCTGCTTGAGCTCGTGAGAACATTCAGAATCAAACAGCGGTATGGCAGCATGCTTTTGATGTAACGACCCCATCCGTTACGTGACGTATCGTAGAAGGTCCGGCCGGGGCCTCACACGATATGCCACAAACAGACGGTGAGGTCACAGAATAATAACAAACCATAAACGTATTCTAACACAGAGCATTCTAGCGGAAGCTTTAAGATATAAGTTGAACTCTAACCAGGAATGTCCAATATATAAACCACAGTTATATATACAGCCACGGAATGTACAACAAAGGTGAAGGGTTGGACTTAAGGCCTTACAGTTCCTCTTTCCACACATCATGGATTACAAACATCGCGCGCAGGCCGGACCATACATGAGTAAAAGTAAAACAAAAAAAACCATTCGCGTAGCCTTCAAGGGCTAGCCGCAGTAGCAGCAGCAACAGCAGTAGGGGCTTCAGACCTTCATTTACCACTTGGCTCTCCAGCACCTGCATAGGGACAATCCACCCAAACGGTGGCAAACACGGCAACGGTCAGCATTCAGCTGACCCAATTATAACAATTCTACCCCTTTCTCGGGCAGTAGCATTCCTTCCTGCACAGCATGGTATCAACAATAGCAACTATGTGCTCGCAGGCATATTCAAGCCATCACAACTGTCGGCCACACGCCCGACAGTCCGTGCACTCAGGGCACATTCTTGGTGCACCGGAAAACCAGGTCAACACCACCGTTTACACGGTATTGAGCATTCTAGTCTTTTTGGCGCGCGAGCCTAAGACTCTCATTATGCGCTCCAACAAAACCCACACCAGGCTTCCAAGTCGGACGGACATAATGCAGGTACGGATCAGCCACCCCCCGTTGCTCAAGTCGTCGTGCCACCTCGAATACGGAAGTATCCATGGCAATTTATAGGCGCGGGTCGGTTTCACCTTTCCTGTTCGCAATCTGCCTTTTCACTGAGTTGCAGCCCAACGGCTCAAACGCACACAAAGTGGAAACGCACGGCCACAAGAGTTGCAGCCAACCCTCTTCATTTCCTGGACTTCATCCAGTACTTCCTGCTGCACCAAGCAACAGGTAGGCACAAGGCAAACAAGCCATAACCACGGAGTCTTCTCCGATATGCAAACAAGAATCACCAATCCAGACTAACATGTCCAGATGAGCTTCACATAGCATGCCTAGATCCGTACTCCAATTTCAACTCTAACAAGGGGGACTTCACATATCTACCCCAAGGGATGCCACAACCCACCGCACACTCGCGGGAAGGGTTTTCCCTATGCAATGCAGAAAAGAATTACTTCACATGTCCAAGAAGGGACATCGTTACCCTTGACGATCTCTTGGGAGCCATCGAAATCTAGCCAGTGAGAAAGAACCGCAGCAGCTTTGCCTTCACAGCGCTTGCCTCGGATCTCGAATCGGAACACAGGAGTTCCGCCGTGGTTTGATCTCCTCCTCCTTCTTCTTCCTCCTCTCTCTTCACTTAGCCAAATGAAGAATATCTCTTCATCAAGCCTCTGGTGTTTTAATCCAGCAAGGAATCACCTGAGCCCTTGGATCCAAATAGAGAAAAGGAACGGCCACGATTTTCCCAAAATCCAGTTTTTTTGGCTGACACGGCCTGTGACACGCCCGTGTCACAGCCATGTACCCTTAAGCGGCACACGCGTCACACGCACTGACTGAAAATCTACCAAACACGGGCAGTGACACGCCCGTTCGCACCTGACACGCCCGTGTCAGTCAGTACACGCGCCGTGTTACCCCTGTAACACGGTTTCCGCTATCACCAAAACAACCCGAGAGGTACACCGACTAAGCACACGCCCGTGACCCTAGCCGTGTGCCAAAGACGCCCCTGTGACACGCCCGTGTCACAGGACGTGTTCTATGCTCGACGACCAGGCTGCGTCGAACAGGCTGAACACGCCCTGGCACACGCCGTGTTCCAGGCCGTGTACCCAGACACGCCCTTGGACACGCCGCGTGTCCAAGGCCGTGTCAACCAACCTGAACCTCAAATCGACTTTTTAAGATTTTTGGGGTGTTACAATCCTCCCCTCCTTAATAAAATTTGTCCCGAAATTTGACACGGTAAGGAAACAAGAAACACAATACTATAACTTGATAACTCTGAAATAACAAAAGTACACGGTCTACAGTTTACACAAACAGCTCGGGAAATTCAGCTCGCATGGTCTTGCTCTCGCTCCCATGTTAGCTCTTCACGGCCATAATTGTCCCATCGGACCTTGACCATCCCGATCACCTTGTTCCGCAACTGTTTATCGGCTCGAGCTTCGATCCGAATGGGTCGAACCCTCGTCGTTAGCGCATACTCGACCGGTACCCGATCATCCTCCACTACTTGAGTTGGATCCTTGACACCTTTACTGAGTACTGAGATGTGAAATACATCATGTAAGCCACTCAACTCTGCTGACAGCGCGCTAGTCGATAAGCAGCTTCCCCAACGTGCTCCACCACTTCAAATGGACCAAGGTACATTGGACTTAGCTTTTTCAACCGCCGAATCCTGGACACGCCTTTGAAGGGTTTGATCTTCAAATATACCCAATCACCCACCGCGAACTCCACGTTCCGGTGTTTGGCATTGTAGTACTTTGCTTGATGATCTTGGGCTATCATAACCTCTCCCGAATAGAGCGTATAAGCGAGGTAGCTTCTTCGACTTCCTTTTTCCCACTCAGCTTAGATTCGCATGCTTCTGCCCAAGCTAACGGTGTACGGACATTTACGACCATACAAAGCCTCAAATGGTGCCATACCGATGCTCGCTTGGTAGCTATTATTATAGGCAAATTCTACAAGAAAAATATATATCTTTCCCATCTCTTACCAAAGTCTAGGGCGCACATGCGGAGCATGTCCTCCATCGTCCTGTTGGTTCGTTCAATCTGGCCATCCGTTTGGGGATGAAAGGCCGTACTAAATGCTAATTTTGTACCCAACATTTGATGAACTAGCCGCCAATCATTCGATGTGAATCGCCCATCACGGTCATTGACGATGCTCCGAGGAACACCGTGCAGTCGAACAATCTGCTCCACATAGAGCTTGGCCAAGGTTTCCACTGAATCGTCTCTTTTGTTTGGAAGGAAGTGCGCCACTTTTGTCAACCGGTCCACAATCATCCAGATTGAATCATGACCGCGTTGAGATCTCGGCAACCCGTGCACAAAATCCATCGAAATGTCATCGAACTTCCACTCCGGAATGGGTAACGACTTCAGAAAACTGCCAGGCTTCTGGCATTCCGCTTTCCCAATGCACAAGTATGGCATTCCGCCACATAACGTGCTACATCTTTCTTTAGTCCGGGCCACCAGAACAGCTTTTTCAGATCTCTGTACATCTTTGTGCTTCCTGGGTGAACTGAGTACTTTGCAAAGTGAGCTTCGTACATCAACTCTTCCCTCAATTGACCCACACTCGGAACGCACACTCGACCATTTCTTCATAATAAACCATTATCCCAAGAGAACTGGTCATCCGGCCCATCTTTAGCATAGCGCTGGAGACTTTCATAAAGCTCCGTTGCTCGCCGAACTCTGTCCGTAAGGTCATATTGAACCTCCGTCCAGTTCAAGCATGCATCGGTCGAAGAACCCTTATCAACACAAGATATCTCCAATGCTTCCAATTCCTGGATTAAACGCTGATCATGCCACTGCATCCAGCTTGCCCGTACCAGAGTCTTCCGACTCAAAGCATCAGCGACCACATTTCCCTTCCCGGGCGTATAGTGAATCTCGAAGGTGTAGTCCCCAAGGAACTCCATCCATCTTCGTTGTCGCATATTCAGATCCTTCTGATCCAACAAGTACTTTAGGCTTTTGTGATCTGTATAAATGTCCACTTTCACGCCATAAAGATAGTGCCGTCACAACTTTAGCGCAAAGATTACCGCCGCCAACTCCAGATCATGGACAGGGTAATTCCGCTCATGCACTTTCAACTGGCGCGAGCCATAAGCAATCACTTTACCAAACTGCAGAAGAAAACGCAGCCTAAGCCGCTCCCGGAAGCATCACTATAGATCTCATAGCCATCTGTACCACATGGTGATGTCAACACAGGCGCCGTGGTCAAACGACTCTTCAGGTCTTCAAAAGCTCGCGCGCACTCCGGCGTCCAAATGAACCTTTGATCTTTTCTCGTCAATGTGGTCAGAGGTAAAGCAATCCGTGCGAAGTTTTCCACAAACCGTCTATAGTAGCCCGCAAGCCCAAGGAAGCTCCTGACCTCGGCCACCGAAGACATCACTGGCCAATCTCGAATGGCACTTATCTTCAACGGATCCACCGCGATACCTTCACCACATACCACATGGCCTAAAAAGGCTACTGAAGAGAGCCAGAACTCACACTTTGAGAACTTGGCATAAAGCTTATTCCTCCGCAGGGTGTGCAAGACCAACCGCTAATGGTTTGCATGATCCTCTTCCGACTGAGAGTATACAAAGATGTCATCGATAAACACAATTACGAACAAATCCAAGTACTCTCGGAACGTTCGATGCATTAGATCCATAAATACCGATGGCGCATTACATAAGTCAAACGGCATTACCGTGAACTCATAATGACCGTAACGTGTTCCAAACGCCGTCTTGGGAATGTCACCTTCCCGAATCCTCAACTGATAATATCCCGATTTCAAATCCAACTTGAATAGACCGTTGATCCTGCCAGCTGATCAAATAGGTCATCAATCCGTGGAATCGGATATTTGTTTTTCTCCGTCAGCTTATTAATTCGCGGTAGTCAATACATAATAGTAAACTACCCGTCTTTCTTTTTCACAAATAGAACAGGCGCGCTCCAAGGTGACATGCTTGGCGTATGTATCCCTGCTCCAAAAACTCTTGCAATTGGACTTTCAATTCAGCCATCTCTTTTGGCGCGATGCGATATGGTGAGCGGGCCACAGGTTTAGCACCTGGCACCAACTCAATAGAGAAGTCAATCTCCCGCTGGGGTGGTAACCCAGGAAGATCTTTAGGAAACACATAGGCAAACTCTGACACAACCAGAACTTCACTGACACTAGCCTTTGGCTCAACAGCCTGAATTAGCGTGAAGAATAACTCCGCGCCCTTTCGAACAGCATTGACGACTTGGAGCGCAGACAACAAAGTCCCGTCAACTCCTCGCATACCAGCGAACTTCGTCACAAGTCCGCTATTCTGGCCCAATGTGATCTCCTTGGAGTTGCAATCAATAAAGGCACGCTGCTCCGAGAGCCAGTCCATGCCAAAGATCACATCAAACTCCGATAACGGTAGCACAGCTGCACTCAAACCGAAATCCCGACTTCCTATTTGAACATCCACATCGCAAGCCCTAACCGCAAGCATCACACAGCCATTCGGCAATAGCACCCTCTGACTATCAACCGTCACATGACTCGACACCCCAATTCGAGATACGAAGTCCTCAGATAGAAAAGAATGCGAAGCACCCGTATCAAACAGGGCTCTCGCCAGATTATTCCGAATCAGGACAAAGCCTGTAGCACAAACACATCATGCACAAGCTATACATACCAAATTTAATAGCACTTAAGCAAATAATCTATATTCACTCGTACCTGTGACGACGTCACTTTGCCTAATCGCCTCCTGCTGGTCAAGGTGATAAATTCGGGGCTGTGCCTGGGACGCAGAGGAATCAACCACCGCTTTGCCCTTCTCAGCATAAGACGCACCCGTCTTCTTTTCCCCTTTGGGCTGAACAAGCCGACAATCACGGGCTATTTGCCCCACCCGGCCACAAGTATAGCATGTACGAGACTCTGGCCTTGACATTGCCGCCGACACAACGGTCGTAGACACTTGCCCAGACGGCTTGGACCTCTTGCCCCCTTTCTTCTGGTAGAACGATTTGCTAGGCGAGGTGCTTGAAACTCTGGCTTTGACACAACCAAGCCCTTGTTCCCTTGCACCCGTCTCATGTCCTTCTCCAACGCACATGCAGTATCAACCAACGCCTGAAACCCTTGGTTCACTGAACTAGAAAGAAGGAACCTCAACTCATCCCGCAATCCTTCATAGAACCTATTCGTTTTCCTTTGGTCATCCGCGAAGATTGTTCCCGCATACCGTCCCAACCTGGTAAACTCATGCAGGTAGGTATCCACGCTATCTTCTCCTTGCCTTAACCGTTGGAACTCATTTTCCATGGCAATGCGTTGCGCGCTGGGACATGTTTCGCCAGAAATATTCGAGAGAACTCCTCAATCGATACTTTCGTTAATTGCCTGCCTTCCAAATGGTGTACCTCAACCTCGTCCCACACACAACCGCGCCTCTCCTTCGAGCATGAAGGTGGCCAAGGTGACCTTTAAAGTTTTCCTCCACCCTGATCGCTGTCATTATCCGCTTGACACGCGATAACCAATCCTCTGCCTGCGTTGGGGATCCCAGTCCCGTAAACGTAGGCGGACTGAAGCTCATGAATTGCTTCAACTGTCGTCAGCTGCTCGTGGAATCGACAGCCTCAACCGGCTCGGGTCTTACATCAACACGAACTGGCACTACTGCCGGCTGCGCTTGCCAGGTCGTCTGAATCATGGCAAATAGATCCTCAACAACTAAGCGAACAGTTTCCGCAGATGGTGGAGGTGTTGGCACCTCAGCTGGTGCCGCACTCTCATCAGAGCGCTGGGGCTCAGACTGCCCGCACACTCCACGCGTCACCTATAGGTGTACAAGACACACATTAGCGATCGTATGCAAGCAAAACAACAGAAAAGGAACGCGCAGATTCCTCAAACAAGATTATGTGCATTCCTTAGTGGACATTCCAGAGTTCATTAGTGTTACAGCAGGGCGCACAAACATGCGCTCGCCACCCCACAAAAGAATTCGACCACGAATTCGAAAGAGGAAGACCGAACGAAGCTGATACCAAAATATAACGACCCCATCCATTACGTGACGTATCGTAGAAGGTCCGGCCGGGGCCCCACACGATATGCCACAAATAGACTGTGAGGTCACAGAATAATACCAAACCATAAACGTATCCTAACACAGAGCATTCTAGCGGAAGCTTTAAGATATAAGTTGAACTCTAACCAGGAATGTCTAATATATAAACCACCACAGTATATATACAGCCACAGAATGTACAACAAAGGTGAAGGGTTGGCCTTAAGGCCTTACAGTTCCTCTTTCTACACATTATGGAATACAAACATCGGCGCACAGGCCGGCCATACATGAGTAAAAGTAAAACAAACAAAAACCATTCGCGTAGCCTCCAAGGGCTAGCCGCAATCAGCAGCAACATCAACAGCAGTAGGGGCTTCAGCCCTTCATTTACCACTTGGCTCTCCAGCACCTGCATATGGAAAATCCACCCAAACGGTGGCAAACACGGCAATGGTCAGCATTCAGTTGACCAAGTATAACAATTCTACCCCTTTCTCGGGCAGTAGCATTCCTTCCCTGCACAGCATGGTATCAACAATAGCAATTATGTGCTCGCAGGCACATTCAAGCCATCACAACTGTCGGCTACACGGCCCGACAGTCCGTGCACTCAGGGCACATTCTTGGTGCACCGGAAAACCAGGGTCAACACCACCGTTTACACGGTATTGAGCATTCTAGTCTTTTTAGTGCGGGGGCCTAAGACTCTCATTATGCGTTCCAACAAAAAAGCCACAACCAGGCTTCCAAGTCGGACGGACATAACGGAGGTACGAATTAGCCACCCCCTGTTGCTCAAGTCGCCGTGCCACCTCGAATACGGAAGTATCCATGGCAATTTATAGGCGCGGGTCGGTTTCTCCTTTCCTGTTCGGCAATCTTCCTTTTCACCGAGTTGCAGCCCAACGCTCAACCGCACACAAAGTGGCAACGCACGGCCACAAGAGTTGCAGCCAACCCACTTCATTTCCTGGACTTCATCTAGTACTTCCTGCTGCACCAAGCAACAGGTAGGCACAAGGCAAACAAGCCATAACCACGGAGTCTTCTCTCATATGCAAACAAGCATCACCAATCCAGACCAACATGTCCAGATGGGCTTCACACAGCATGCTTAGATCCGTACTCCAATTCTGGACTCTAACAAGGGGGACTTCACATATCTACCCCAAGGGATGCCACAACCCACCGCACACTCGCGGGGAAGGGTTTTCCCTATGCAATGCGAAAAAGAAGGACTTCACATGTCCAAGAAGGGAGATCGTTACCCTTGACGATCTCTGGGAGCTACTGAAATCTAGCAGGTGAGAAAGAACCGCAGCAGCTTTGCCATCACAGCGCTGGCCTCAGATCTCGAATCGGAACACGGGAGTTCCGCCGGGTGGTTTGATCTCCTCCTCCTTCTTCTTCCTCCTCTCTCTTCACTTAGCCAAATGAAGAATGATCTCTTCATCAAGCCTCTGGTGTTTTAATCCAGAAAGGAATCACCTGAGCCCTTGGATCCAAATAGAAAAACGGAACGACCACGATTTTCCCAAAATTCCATTTTTTGGCTGACACGCCTGTGACACGCCCGTGTCACAGGCCGTGTACCCTTAAGCGGCACACGATCACACACACCGACTGAAAATCTACCAGAACACGGGCAGCGACACGCCCGTGTCACACCTGACACGCCCGTATTAGTCAGTACATGGCCGTGTTACCCCTGTATAAACACGGTTTCCGCTATCACTAAAATAACCCGAGAGGTACACGGCTAAGGCACACGCCCGTGTCCCTAGCCGTAATGCCAAACACGCCCCTGTGACACGCCCGTGTCACAGGCCGTGTTCTATGCTCGACGACCAGGCTGCGTCGAATAGGCTGAACACGCCCTAGCACACGCCCGTATGCCAGGCCGTATTACCCAGACACGCCCTTGGACACGCCCGTGTCCAAGGCCGTGTCAACCAACCTGAACCTTAAATCGACCTTTTAAGATTTTTGGGGTGTTACATTTGATCTCAATCCTGCACCTCATGAGACCCTGTCTGAGTTTCCATATCAGGATCCCACAACTCAACCTCATCCTCCTAAAACTCCATCGTGCCCAGCTCCGCTCGGTCAACTACCCTTGATGCCTTATACATTTCAAAAACCATTTCTTCTTATCCAAGTCGCAACGTTAACAGACCCTTTTCTCTGCATCAAGGATGGCTCTAGCAGTTGCAAGGAATGGCTTACCAAGAATAATTGGGGTATCAGACGCATTCTCAATGTCAAGGACAATAAAGTTGGCTGGAAAAGTAAACCCGTTAACAACAATCGTGAGATCTTCAACCACACCAACATGTTTTTTCTTCGATCGATCTGCCAGTTGTAACATGACATTAGTTGGTTTGAGACCCCAGAATCTAGCTTACGAAAGTCGGATAATGGCATGAGGTTGATATATGCGCCTGAATCACATAAAGCCAACTTAAGCTCTGATCGCCCCAATGGTGTAAGCAATAGTAAAGCTCCGTTGATCCATTTGTTTTAGAGGCCAATGTCTTACTGCCATAGTTGGGCAGTCCTCCTGGTTCAAAATACTACCATATAACTCGAAAGACCGATGTTTAGCCAGAAGATCCTTCAAGCACCTAGCAAATCGAGGCACCTGAGTTAGCAAATCAACCATAGGAATGCTCACTTGAATCCCCTTAAAAATACCCTGAAATTTTTGTTGCTGCCCTCTCCTTTCTGATATTCTGCAACCTATGCGGGAAAGGAGGCCGCACTTGCTGGAGTTGGACCTCCGGTGAACGATCACCGCTGGTTCCTTGAAAGGCTAATCAATGCTGAGCTCAGTCTGTCGTTCAGAAAGTAGGGCCTCCCAGATGCGTAGATTCTCCACCAGCTTGCCATTTCTAAGGTTCATAGCATTAACAGTCTCAAATGGGCAGCCAGCCCAAAAATCCAACTTCTTACGAACAACGGAGATGATGTCGCACATCTGTTGCAATATTACAGATAGGGATTGCCACCACTTTTCAAACCATCCCAGAAAACAACAGAAAATTCATTCGCTCTCCCCCGTTTTGTTAGCTCTGAAACAAGAGCCTCCATCTGCTCCAGTCATGTGAGGCATCTGCCACCAACTAACTCGAACACGCAACATCAGCCACTATGCTCCAAGCATCATCCGTGGTCCAGTTAATAAGGGCACCACCAGCAACAGTGTCGAACAGATATCGAAACTGCACATTTATGTCGAAATAAAACGCTTGCAAAAATGGCATCCTAGAAGCATCCAGCCCAAGCACCTGGATTATAGCAATTGAAATCTTTCCCAACCCTCACAAAGAGTTTTGCCATGGCCCTGTGCGAACGAGACCAAATATAAATTTACTCGTGTCAATAACTCGCGCGAGCAGAACTACCTGAGGAATAAAACTTCAACATTCTTCCACGTAGTCAGCTCACATGGGAAGATAACCCATATACCATCATCCTAGATTTTCCCGTAAATAACAA
>CM077097.1:27842002-28005884 GCA_039513925.1 Platanthera zijinensis
TCGCAAGCGGCGTTGTTTAGGGCCATGAATTCTGCTTCAGTTGTGGAGAGCGCCACTGTGTGCTGCTTCCTGGAGCTCCAAGAGATGGGGCTGGATCCTAAGAAGAAGATGTATCCTCCGGTGCTTTTTCGGTCATCCAGGCTTCCGGCCCAGTCGGAATCGGTGTATCCGTGTAGCCTAGCGTCTTCTTCCTTTTTGAACAATATGCCATAAGTTCTGGTTCCTTGCAGGTAGCGGAGTATCCTCTTTCCTGCACAAAGGTGGGTATTAGAAGGGTTACTAACAAATCTAGCAAGAATATTTACCGCGTTTTCGATGTCGGGTCTGGAATTTGTGAGGTAGATTAGAGACCCAATGAGGCTCCTGTATTGTTCTTCATCTGCCCCTTCTTCATCTGCTGTCCTGGCTTTGAATTTATCAGCCACCGTCATAGGTGTTTGGGTGGGGTTACAATCTCCCATATTAAATCTATTTAGGAGAGTGTCGATATAGAGTTCTTGTGAGAGGAAAATCCCACAATTGAGGTGTTTAACTTGAAATCCTAAGAAGTGTCTAAGTGTTCCTAAGTCGGTTACCTCATATTCTTTCTTCAATTTCTCCCTAAAGTCGTCAAGAAGCTTAATGTTGGTGCCTGTTATTATAAGGTCGTCGACATACAGGCTTACGATGACATTTCCTTTTTCTGAGGTTTTTATATATAATGTGGGTTCGATTTTGCTGCGGCAGAAGCCTTCCCTTATTAAGTACCCATCTATGTCCTCATTCCATGCTCGAGCAGATTGTTTCAAGCCGTAAAGGGCTTTGTGTAGCAAGTAGACTTTATCTTCTTCTCCTTCTTTCTCAAAACCAGGGGGTTGGCAAACAAAAACTTCTTCAGTGAGGTTGTCGTTTAGGAAAGCTGATTTTATGTCTAAGTGTATAACTGTTAGGCCATTTTGTGCTGCTATTGCAAGAAGGATTCTTATTGTCGTCAGTCGAGCAACTGGGGCAAAAGTCTCATTGTAATCTGCTCCTGCACGCTGAGTGTATCCCTTTGCAACCAGCCGTGCCTTATATTTTAGGGGTGTGCCGTCTTCATTTTGTTTAATTTTAAATACCCATTTTAGTCCTGTTATGGATCGATGTGGTGGTCGATCAACTAGGCTCCAAGTGTCATTCTTCTCAATGGCTTTTAATTCTTCTTCCATAGCGTTTCTCCATTCTATATGTTGTGCAGCTTCAAGATGTGTATTGGGTGTAATTGCAATGTGCAGGCTTTCAGTTTCTTGATAGATGTCCCTAATTAATCGTGTTTTAATGGGTGATGATGCTTCTGAATCACTGTCACTAGTGT
The DNA here is from genome assembly GCA_039513925.1 of Platanthera zijinensis. Classification (NCBI taxonomy): domain Eukaryota; kingdom Viridiplantae; phylum Streptophyta; class Magnoliopsida; order Asparagales; family Orchidaceae; genus Platanthera; species Platanthera zijinensis. The sequence goes on from CM077097.1 coordinate 27,843,336, forward strand.
GATTTTCATTATGATCATGGCTGGAATTGGGTGTTATCTCTAATTCAACCTGCTGTGGAATGGCTGGTGTTTCCAACTCAATCTGCTGAGGTACATCAGGTAGGTTTGGGTTATCTCCACAGCAATGGATGGGATTAGGTGATATGGCCAATTCTATGGGTTGTGAAGATGGTGAGGAATCTGAACCCCAATCATAAAACTTACTCTCATCAAAAATGACATCTCTTGCTATCACAATTCTCTTGGTCTTGGGGTCTAACAATCTGTATGCTTTGCTTTCAGTGCTATATCCAATTAGAATGCAAGTTTTACTTCTGTTGTCTAATTTATCCAGTCCTTCTCCTAACAGGTGTGTGTATCCAATGCACCCAAAAGTCCTAATGTTGGTGATTGAGGGTTTGTGTTCATACAGAGCTTCATATGGTGTAAGCTTATTGAGGGCCTTTGTGGGTATGCGGTTGAGTGTGTATACTGCGGCTGCGGTTGCTTCAGCCCAGAGGTATTTTGGGCTTCCAGAGTGAATTAGAAGTGCTCTAGTCATTTCTAGGATGGTCCTATTGCGTCTCTCAACCACCCCATTTTGTTGGGGTGAATAGGGTGAGGTCAATTCTCTCCTTATCCCATTCTCTCTAAGAAGTTTGATGAATTGGTTGGAGGTGAATTCTCCACCTCTATCACTTCTCACTGCTTTGATGTTTTTACTTAATTGCTTCTCTATATAATTCTTGAAGTGTAGAAAAGATGCATAGGCTTCAGACTTGGCTTTTAAGTGGTATATCCACATATAACGGCTAAAGTCGTCAACTAGTAGAAAGTAATATAGTTTTCCTCCTAAAGAAGGTACAGGTGCCTTGCCCCATAAATCCATGTGAAGTAGCTCAAGTGATGTTGTTGATCGACTGTTGGCTGTTTTGGGGAAGGGTTGTCGATGGGATTTTGCTTTGGCACAACTGGTGCATATGTTAGGTGTTGTGGAGAATTTAGGCAGCCCATTAACAAGGTTGTCTTTGTGCATTTGGGTCATAATGGGAAGGCTAATATGGCCTAGTCTATTATGCCAAAGTTAGGTTTTAGCTGAAGGTGTGTCGTGCACAGTGAGTAGTGCAGTGGATGATAAAGCTGGCTTGAGGTCAAGGGTGAAAATGTTACTTTTGCTCATGTGTGCAGTGATGATGACATGTTTTCCTGAGGGTTCCACTATCTCACAAACTTTATCTTTAAATAGCACTTTGATTCCTTTTTCTAAAAGCTGACCTACACTTAGTAGATTCTGTGTGAGTGTTGGAACGTATTGCACATTAGCTATTTGCTTAATGGATCCTTCAGGTGTTATAACTGAGATTGTGCCTCTTCCTTCTATTTTTTCTTGAGTGCCATCACCTAATGTGACTACTGATTTCCAGTTGCTATCAAGTGAAGTGAAATATGTGCTGTTATTCACCATATGGTTTGAGCAGCCACTATCGACATACCAAGTGGATGAGTGACTCTGTGTGTTGGCTGAGCTGCATGTGAAGAGGAATTGGTCTGGGTTTGTTTCAGCAGTGTTGGCCTCTAGCCTTGCTTTATGCCAGCATTTGTCTGCTGAATGGTTTGGGTACTTGCAGGTTTTGCATCTAAAAAAGCAATCTTTTGGTTCATGGTTCGTCTTTTTGCAGATCATGCATTGGGGAAAATTTTTGTGGTTGGTTTTATGGCCTTGAGCAGAGCCCTGTTTTTGTGTCGTATTCCTTGGGGCTTCTTTTCTCCTTTTATCCTCATTATTGTGTTTGTGAAACGTCATAGTCGTCTGGAAGGCCTTTTCTAGTTGTGGTTCTTCATTTATGTTTAGCAAGTCTTCATGGGTTTGTAATGACGCCAATAAATCACTAACAGTGAGTGTCTCTAAATCGTGTGCCTCTAAGATTGCAGACACAATGTGTTTGTGTGACTGTGGCATGGATCTTAGAATTTTCTCAACTATCTGTTGCTCTTCGATAATGCCACCTAGAGTTCTAATCTGGTTTACGATGCTTATTATCTTGGCAAAAAATTCTTGAACGGTGTCATTACCAGTCATTAAAATGGAATCAAAGTTTCTACGCAGAGAGTAGAGTTTTAATTTTACTACCTTTTTGGAGCCCTTATATTCATTTACCAGTCTGCTCCAAGCTTCTGTCGCCGTTCTCGACCCCATGATACGAGGGTATATAGCAGGTGCAATTCCTTGCTGGATTAGATGCAGGGCTAGTGCATCTCTTTGCAGTTCTTCTTTCGTATATTGTGGAGCTTCGCCTTCTTTGCTTTTTTCTTTCGCTTGTGGTCCATCCGTGACGATGTCCCAGAGGCCTTGAGATCGAAGAAACGTCTCCATTTTATCGCTCCAGAAATCATAGAGTTCTCCGGTGAAAATAGGAATGGTGGAGTGGGTATAGAGGGGTGCGTGGGAGGTAGATGATGAAGCCATTACGGATTGGGAACGGATATTACAATGGCTCTGATACCACTGTTACAATCAAAAGCTGAAAGGGCTTTTCATTGCTGGTTTCGGTCTCACGGGTTTTGTGGAAGATGAACAGTAGCTCTAGGTAATGAAAAGATTAGAACTGGTTTTTTATTATTTTCTTAAGATAAAACTGCGGTTTTACAGGTACTTATAGCTTGCCTTTAACGGCTAAAAAGGTGATTAAATGTTTTACATTGAAAATAGAGTAATACAGTTGGCAGGTGCTTTAAATGGGTTGATTTCACTGTTGACCATGCCAGCTCAGCGCTTAAGTTCTTTGTCTTGTGTGGTTGGTTGAGAACGGTCAGATTTCCATTCCTTTAGTATGATAGTCAATAGAGAGTTGGAGATCATTTTGAAGCCAATGTTAGTAATATGATGATAATTAATATTTTCATACTATAACAGTGATTAGTCCTTATGCACTACATGTTGGATTAGAAGATAATTTGCAAAATCAATTAGATGAAATGGATGAACTATTACGAGATATATACAATGATGAGATGATAATTAGATGGTTGGCCTAAGTAGAAATATAAGTTCTAGTAATATAATCACCGAGAAGATTAAAGCTAGGTGTCAAAAATTGAAAGAAAACAAATGGTTTCAAAGGAGTAAACATCTTGCAATTATTAATACAAGTTAAGAAATTCCAAAAGCGTTAAATTACATTAAAAAGTACCAACAAATAACAAGAAAACAAATTATACTTCAGAATTATTTTGCCAAGATTATAAGATAACCAAAGAAAAATTTGACTATGTAAGCATACTGTAGAAAAAGGTCCAAACCTTGTATATCCTTCTTGAATATCTAAAATACAAGTAAGAATACAAATATATAGGAGAGAAGAGAAAGAAAACATCTTATACAGAAGATGTGGGACTAAACAGAAGGACACTAAATGGGCCAATTTATTGGGCATTTACATTGTTTTTCCCTATATTCTCTAACATTCCCCCGCTAGCTAGAGCGTACAAGTCGTAAGCACCAAGCTTGGACAAGAATTGATGGTACAATTTTCGTGATAATGCCTTGGTGAGAATGTCAGCAACTTGACCAGAGGCAGGAACATGCTCTAGCTTCAACTCCTTCAATTGAACCTTTTCTCGAACAAAGTGGCATTCGACTTCAATGTGTTTGGTCCGCTCATGGAACACAGGATTTTTTGCAATGTGAATTGCAGCCTGACTGTCGCACAACAAAACTGATGATGAGGATAATTCAACTCCCAGATCCCCAAAGAGACTCTTAAGTCATGTGAGTTCTGATACAACAGACGCCATCGCACGATATTCAGCCTCAGTAGATGAGCGAGCAACCACTGACTGTTTCTTGTTACGTCAGGTGATGAGATTCCCTCCAAAGTAAGTACAGAAACCAGTCGTGGACCGTCGATCGTCAAGAGAATCCGCATTAGAGTAGGCAACAAGAGAAAGAGACGAGGATGGCGTATACACGAGTCCCTGTCCAGGAGCAGTCTTGATGTAGGGTAGGCTAGTGGTGCTCAGAAACTATGACTCTAGGTGCGTGTGCAGAGGTGACACACTAATGCAACTCTAAATGCAAATACAACCGTTGGTGACGGCGACGATTAAATTAAGCAATGAAATTAATAACGTCACGCAAATAATTGAAATAGAGAAACAAGTAATTAATTTTTAGCAATTTGGCAACAGCTTCCTCCGCTCGGAGATCCTAAGCAAGCGCGCGGCGAATAATTTCTCTTGCAATTGTTAGCATAAAAGAACCAATTCTAGCCAACAATAATCCCAGCACAATATGATAAAATACCAAATGAAAATGTCAAGTCACAGAATACAATACCACAAATGCTCACAACGTAGAGGGCTGAACCGAGGCACTGAAGAATTTGAAGGGCCAGATGCAAAGACAAGCGATCGGAGGCGAATACGGTGGCACGGTGACGGCGAGGTGGCTGCCCACGGTGGAAAAGAGGGAGATCGTGCCGGAAACGGAGAGATCCGGCCACTAGGGAATGGATCCGGGTGTAGGTGGATAGATCCTATAATTTGACGGCGGATCCGGGCTACGGGCTACGGGAAGACGAATATGGGTGAAAATGACGTGTTGGAGGGTGGTAGCGCTAGATCAAGATAGATCTAGGGTTTTCGGAGCGATGGGAAGTGGATCCACGGAGGGGAAGGGGCAGTGGGATTGGTATAGGGTCGGCGGATGAACGACACCGGCGGGTGAATAGTGCGCTGAACAGTAACTGCGGATGAACAGTGTCACTGATGAACAGTTCATGCGCATAGTAATTCCATGTGAACAGTAATTTCGTGATTCCTGGACAGCGATAAGGGTTGGGATTTGGGGGTTGTAGGGGTTGCGGATGAGGGTTTCGGAGGGGGAAGAAGAAGGTTATGGATGGATAGTACCTTGGGGATGAGTTTGGCGGCCTAGGAGTCGTCACCTAGGGTTCCACGGCGTCGGCACCGGGGAGGGATCGCTGGAATCCGGGAAAGCTTCTTCTCCAAATTCAACAATGAATCCATTCAGCCCTCAAGACTCCAATTTATAATAAAAGAAGGCTAGGTCATCCCCCATCAACGGCTATGATTGGCCGGTGGATTCGGACCTTAAAATACATCAATAATAAACTGAAAAATATAAACTAATATAGTGTTTTGACTCGCGACGACGCTCCGGACGCAATCGCGGAGTCCGATCGTCGATCCGGGTGCGCCATATATGGAAAGTTGTCAAATCATCCCCGAACGGGCCCAAAGCGCGTCCTCGTCTCTGCTCCGCATCAAGTCTTCAGATACCTGAGAATGCGTTCGACTGCCTGAAGATGAGAAACTCGTGGAGTGTGCATAAATCGGCTGACCACTCCAACTGCAAATTATCGGATCTTGTAACCGTTAGGTATATTAATTTTCCCACAAGATGTCGATAGTACTCTGGATTTGGAAGTAGAGAGTCAGACTCAGATCTTTGAGCACATAACTTGTGGTTGACATCCATCGGGTTTTCCTCAGGTTTGCATCCTGAGAGTCCAGCATCTTGCAGAAGGTCAATGCAATACTTTCGTTGAGATAAGACAAGGTCATCAGGTCGCCTTGCTACCTAAAGGCCAAGGAAGTATCGAAGATTTCCCAGATCATTTATTTGAAATACAGAATTTAAGTGTTGTTTAGCATGTTGTATTCCTATGAAGTCGTCACCAGTAATCAAAATGTCATCCACATAGACAAGAATAACCGTCCCAGTTGACTGATGACGAGTGAAGAGGGAGAAATCAGCCGAGCTTCTCTTGAAACCAACCTCACGAACAACGTTACTGAACTTCTCAAACCACGCCCGAGGAGACTATTTGAGACCATAGATAAATTTCTGAAGCAAACATACACGAGACTCCCTCTGTGGTCTCAAACCCAGGCGGTTGTTGCATGTAAACAGTTTTAATAAGGTCACCATTCAGGAAGGCATTTTTGATATCAAGCTGATGGAGGAGCCATTGGCAATGAACAGCTAAGGAGAGCAGAACCCGAACCGAGTTTAACTTGGCAACAGGGGAGAAAGTCTCATCATAATCAAGGTCGTATTGTTGAGTGAACTCCAGTGTCGCAAGCCGAGCTTTCAAGTGATTAATTTTTCCATCTGTCGGCTGCTTGACTGTAAAAATCCATTTGCAACCAACACAGCTATGACCAGGAGGGAGAGAGACAAGATCTCAAGTTTGATTGCCCCATAGAACAGTCATTTCCTCATCCATGACAGCACGCCACCACGAATGCTGGAGAGCTTCCTACACAGAGTTAGGTACAGAGATAGAGGATAGAGAGAGGGCAAATGTAAGAAGTGGCAGGGAGAGGCGATGTATAGATACATAATTGGCCAAGGGATGAGCCATAGAGGTTGATGTCGAATCAACAGGCCGCGAGACAACACCGGTTGAGGGAAGCTGCTGCAGGGCATACGTGGAGTACGACGAGTGAAAACCTGAATGACGGGTGGTTTGGAGGGGACTAGCAACGGAGGTGTGGGAAGAAGAGGTGAAAGAGGAGATGTAACTGGAACTGGAGTAGGTGTGGGAAGAAGAGATGGAAGCGGAGATGTAACTGGAATTATGGGTCGAGGTGGAGGGGCAGGAAGAAGAAGAGGATCAGTAGGAGCGGTGTGATAGGGATGGTCCCCATGAAAAGAGACATCGGAAGAGACAACCACCTTACCAGTAGCAGGATAATAACAGACATACCTTTTCTGAGTGCGAGAGTATCCAACAAACATAGCCTTGGTAGCACGAGGGGCAATCTTATCATTGGAGGGGCTAAGCGTATGGACATAACAGGTGCATCCAAACACACGAGGTGTGAGAGAGAAGAGTTGTTTGGATGGATATAGGAGAGTCATGGGGGCCACAAAGTGGAGGATAGACGAGGGCATGCAATTGATAAGATGACATGCAGTAGAGACAGTAAAGTTCCAATAGAGAGGGGGAACCTGCATTTGAATCATAAGAGAACGAGCAACATCAAAAAGGTGGCGATTTTTTCGTTCTGCGACGTCATTTTGTTGAGGGGTATACGCACACGAAGTCTAATGGATAATACCAAACTCGACGCACAGATTTGAGAAGGTTCGACCGGTATACTCACGAGCGTTATCAGTACGGATAATTTTAAAACATGTGGAAAACTGTGTGCGAGTCTCGGTAAGAAAAGTACGGAAAGTCAATGTGAGTTTGGTACGATCACGAAGGAAGTATAACCAGGTAACCCGCGAGTAATCATCAATAAAGGTTACAAAGTACCGATAGCCAAAAACACTAGGGATCTTATAGGGTCCCCAAATATCAGAATGAACGAGCGAAAAAGGAGCATCACTCCTAGTACAGGGAGAAGTAAAAGAGACATGATGTTGTTTGTCAAAGATACACGATTCACAAAAGAACTCCTGAAGAGGAACACCTGGAAGAGCTTTCTTGAGAATCTGGAGAGGAGCATGCCCAAGATGACGATGTAAGTCAACGGAGGAGATAGTGGTAAGAGGAGTAGGAGAAACATCAAGAAGTTACAACCCGTTGGACTGCCGCCCCCAACCATGTATAGTCTGCGTTAGTCGATCCTGCACAACAAAAGAAGAACGGGAGAAGCTTACACAACAGTCAGGGTCCTGAGTAAGACGGCTAATGGAGAGAAAATTAAAGGGGGACCCAGGAACATGAAGAGCCGAGGAAAAGGAGAGGGAGGGGGGTAAGAGGCAGATGGGCAGCGCCAGAAACCGGTGTCGTGTCACCATTAGCCACAGTGATAAACTTGGGATAATCAGAAGCTAAGTACTGCGACGGCTTCTGCGGAGAGAGATGATGTGTGGCACCCGAGTCCATAATCCAGTGAGAGCCGTGAAAGAGGCAAGATATCCCTTCATCAGAGATCGAGGTCACAAATCCAGAGGAGCTACTGACCATCCGTTGGAGCTGGTGAAGTTGAGCACGCAGAGCAGCAATGTCGTAACATGTGGGTGAGGGAGGTGTGGAAGCAGCTGAAACAGCAAGCGAATCTGACGCCATGCGGACTGAACCAAGGAGCAGCGAGAAGGCAACATGCCTGAGCGGTTAGAACAAGACCGCAGACCGCACAGCAAGAGCCCGGAGACTAGCCGGGCGAGAATAGAAGGCCGGCAGGCACAATAAGGCAATACTGCCCGCAGCGGCAGATGAAGAGACCGTGCGGCAAGGACTTGCGACCAAGCTGCGCGGAAAGGAGAAAGCGCAGCGGTCAGCAAGCAGCAGTGACGAGGAGAGACCGCGCCAAGATCAAAAAAGCGACGACCAGCGACCGTGCGGTTAGAAGCAAGACGCAACAAGATCGGTAGAAGTAGTCCGAGAGACAGACCGCAGCGGTCACGGAACAAAGAGAGAACGTTGCAGCGGCAAACCGCGCGGCAAGCAGACCAAACCGCGGCAAACAGAACAATCCCCAGCGAACAGACACCAAGCGGCCAAGCGGCAAGGAAGAGAGACCGCGCCCGGTAAGGAACAGCCTTCGGCGGTAACGGTGACAACGCACCAGCGGCAAGAAAGGTCACGACAAGCGGATAGAAGAGAGCCCGCAGCGGATAGAAACAAGTCGCGGCGATTAGAGGCAGACCAAGATGCGGAGCCCGGGGCGGGAAGAGAGGCCGCAGCGGCTAAGAGAAGTCTGCGCGAGAAGCCCGCAGCGACTGGTGAAACAGCAGCGGGTAGGGAAGTTATGGCGTGAAGGGAAGCCGCAGCGGGTAAGGAAGCCGCAGCGACTAAGCAAGGAAGACCGCACGGTCACGGTGAGCACACCAGCGGCGAGGAAAGATGTCGCGACCAAGATGCGGTGCTCGCAGCGGTTAAGGAAGCCGCAGCGAGAAGAGAAGTCGCAGCGAATAAGAGAAGAAGTCGCGCGAGAAGAGAGGAGAGAGGCGAGAAGGCGGGTAGCAAAGAGCCCGTGGAGATTAGGCAGGAAGCTGATTAGCCAGGAAGAAACCGCGTGAATAGAGGGAGAGGGCCCCACCTGACCGAGAGATTTATAAAAGGGAGAGAGGGGGCAGAGGGGAAGAGGAGGTTGAAGCCACGAGAGAGAAAGAGAAGCGATTAGAAAACGTAACCGCGCGGGAAGCCGCGGTTAGAAAGAGAGGAGACCGCAGGACAGCGCGGTTTAAGCAGGAGAACAAGCCGCCCGGTTAATAGGAGGACCGGGCGGTTAGAAAAAAATAGGCCGGACCGTTCCCTCTGATACCATGTAGAAAAAGGTCCAAACCATGTATATCCTTCTTGAATATCTAAAATACAAGTAAGAGTACAAATATATAGGAGAGAAGAGAGAGAAAACATCTTATACAGAAGATGTGGGACTAAACAGAAAGACACAAAATGGGTCAACTTATTGGGTCTTTACATTGTTTTTTCCTATATTCTCTAACACATACAATGAGTTATGGATGCACATGCTACGAGCATAAAATTAGCGATAAAATAAAGAAGAAAAATAGAAGGGAACTCAAACAATAAGTTGACAATCTTTGATGAGAGTTTATTAAAGAGGCAAATAGAAATTCTTTAGCTCAATCAAATTTGATGTGAGATATGATAGCTAGTTTTATTACTAAGAAAAATATTTGAAGCGTCAGTAAAAAGATCTTGCATCTGTAAGAGGCTTCATGGATACGGAGGGTCTAAAGGTATATTAATAAAAATGGATTTTCTTAAAATGTGGCAAAAATAACACAACTAAAGCTTACAATGATTACACAAAAGCTAAAAATCTACAAATACGATAGTGAGAAGATGTGAATACGACTAATTTTGACAGTGTATATGAAGGTTAGTGATATATAAAGTAAGATATGTCAAATATAGATTGCAAGATATGAGAAAAATAATGTCTAAATGTAACGAAAAACGAAACCCCAAAGAAACTATCAAATGAGAAATTTTAGGAAGAGATTATTTTGATATAGCGCAATGAACATTATAGCAAGTTACATTACAGATTGATCAAAAGAATGACATTGAGTTGGTGTTGAATAGAATGGGGGGGACAGCAACAGTCAGAGGTACCGCCTCGGCCGGGCATCACGCATGAGAGAACATTGTGCTCAACCACTAATATTTATTTAATAACATGAATAACACTTTATTAAATAAAAGTTTGATAAAATAATAACATAAATGAAATATTTAAACCCATTGCAGAAAAAATGAAAGACTGGAAAAAAGATAATTTCTAATTATAACCGACAAATTTGCATTTTGGACAACCATCATGAATAACGACGACATCGACCAATTTAAAATTTTGTGATTAGCACTAACTAGCTATTAACGCAAATTATTTGTTATTAATGCCGATTAGTTATTACCACTTGCAGTGTTTTTCTTTTTGATTTTATCACAGGTAGGACCAAAAAACAAAAAATCAATGTGATGATGACAACGAGATACCACGTGAACAGTGTCTAGTATGCTTCCCTTATAATATAGTAATAATAATATAAGGGCTTTAGATTTGTGAACCCCAGGATGCTCAAGCAAACTGGCAATAGTGCTCCTGTACCTTAAAGTTCATGATATGCTTTCTAATATATATATATATATAATACACACACACACACACATACATACACACATATATACTACTCTAAAAAGATATATGGAATGGTTACAAAATTATGGAATTTAAAGTCGTTGCAATAGTGCTCCTGTACCTTAAAGTTCATGATATGCTTTCTAATATATATATATATATAATACACACACACACACATACATACACACATATATACTACTCTAAAAAGATATATGGAATGGTTACAAAATTATGGAATTTAAAGTCGTTGAAACGATCCTGGCCGTCCATCTCAATAGGCTGAGATCAATTTATGTCAAAATAATCGACCCTCTCTCTCCTCATTCCCAATCTCACCATTTTGAACTCCCCTCTCTTGCTCTCACGCCGCTCGATTACTTCTCCGTAGACAGATAGGGCATCACCTCTCCTTCCCCGGGCTTAGGATCTTGCAGCATCATATCCTCAGATCTGTATTTGAGGAATCTTGGGATTGGTCGGATTAGGCTATAAAAGGGATCGTCGTCTCCTTCTTTGAGCAGCTGAAGCTTCATCTTCCTCACGACAAGAGGTCGCACCTTCTCCGCTAACGATCACGGCAAGGTCATCCTCTTTGCATCCCTCCATCGTAGGTGATGGTTTCTACCTCCTCTCCCTCTTCAGCTTCATCAACATCTTCTTCTTTCGTCCACGGCACGCCGTGGATTTCTCAGGAGCGATTCCGAGCAACCCGTGCGGCCATCCACTTCCCTTCCGGTTTTGGTTTCAGATCCCTTCTAAGTATGATAAACTCTAAAACCTCAACTCTCCTGCACTAACTAATCGGATGATAAATGGCTTGAAAAGTTATTTCTAACCACTCAAATTCTGTTTCCTGATTTCATAATCAAAATACAAAAAAATCTGAATGCTTTAAGCCTGACCCGAACCAAGGATTTGTTTTTTTTTTGTCTGTTTGATCCCGGCTTAGTAATGAGTTTTGCTGAACATCTCCATTGTTATGATATTAATTGCCGTGATCATCCTTAGCCGATTATAGATTATCCTCGTATGGCCCCATCCCTATAATTCCATGCAGTTTTTGAATCACAGTTGATAAATACCGAGCAAGTTCAATCTCACCACTATAACATATTTCTCCCTGACTTAAAGTTATTGAAGAAAATATTTCAAGCTAATCATATTGTTTTGGTTGTTGCCTATAACACCACTTTTTTGAGATAAATGGGAAATATTTAGTGCATGAATGCCACTTAAATTTTGGGATGAGTGCGTATTAATTTGATAATTAGTTCCTTTTAGATTTTGATCCTTGATGATTTGACGCTAGAAAAAGGCCAGGTTTGATAGGACTTCTATTATGATTGCTCTCTCAACACTTGCATAACTTCTTGACATTTGAAATTGTTCAGTCTAAATGATTTCAAGTCCATGATTTGGTTTGATATGAATGAGAATCCAGTCTAGCCTAACCTGTGTATTTTAATTTTGGTTCGGGTAACCTTCTTTAACATTGTTTTTAATTGCTACGTTATTTTGAAGTGAATGGTACTGTCGGGAACTTTACTAAAAGTTGCACTCACGTAAAGCCGGAGGCCTGTGTCGTTTCACTTGTTAAAGTAAAATAATTTAGACATTTTAACTCTTTTTTTTAATCGATGTGCTCATAAACTTTCAGAACATAAGGAAACTTGAAACACAAAATCGGGTAAAAATATCTATTATCTAGATTAAAATTTAGATTTTTCTAACAATCTACAACTTCGAAGAAGACTTGGTTTGATTAAAGTTCAAAATGCCATTAAATGCATCAAGAAACTTATATTTTAAATAGGCTAAAGAATCAAAATAAACAAAAATATATCCTTTTCTAAATTTATTAAATAATAAATATCATTCATGCAAACATTCCCATAAGGAAAGAAGCACTGCATTAAATATACATCACCAATCAATAAAAAGGCTTTTATACTAAACAAAAAGTTTATTTGAACAAAAAAATCATAAAAAATTAAAATGTGGATGTTATCATTACTTATTACAAATTTACAATTACACAAAATTAATTGATTGCCGAATTGTCAAACATTCAACATTTTGGAACAAAAGTTATGAATAAATGTCTATGCTCAGTGAGATTATAAAAAAATAAATTACATACAGAATTTCAAATTCAGTTGAACTGAAGAACTCTACCAGATAAATATGACATGCACGGTTTAACAAAATCTTGTAAAATGTCCACCGCATTTGAAGGATATGTAAGTGGATTAGATGAAAAAATCAAAATAGCTTATATGTTACTATCAAAGAAAACAAAAACATTACAGTCAAACACACAACCTTTTGACATTCCATCAATCTTTTGGCTGGCGTTTAACCAAAATGGATTAGTGTTGTTTTTTATTCTAATCTGAAAGTTATTTGACACTTTGAGTAGAATAATACATTTATAATTACAAATTAAATTGATCATTTACTTTATTTATTCTAAGTTGTGCTTCATCTAACAGACAAAATCAGATATCTATTGTTAAATATTATTATTATTACTATTTTGAGTTCCCACTAAATTCTCAATTTACTAGATTGACTCTTAACTTTTTTTTTTTGTATTTGGCAAAAGGTACTACTGACTCTCCTTAGTAATTCTCCTCCATTGGACCTAGAGCTGGATAGATTTTCTCATCTGTATGGCTCAGTTCTTTAAAAATGGAAAGTAAAGTCATTTTTTCATTTCATTTACACTGTGGCTGTTTCAGAGCAGAGATCCATGGCTATTTCCCCCTCACTGCAACCTTTTTTTCTTTCCCCGTACTCAAGAAATAAAATTCATTCAGGTTCCTTCTCATTTGTATTCTTCTATATCCCAAGTATTCCAATTGTGCTTTATTTCTCTTTCACCGACCCTATTGGACCATTCATTGTAGATTTTGATAGTTTGTATCAAGTATGATTTATCGTTCTGATTTGTTGTTCTGTCTAACTAATATGTGCTGAACTAAAGTTAATCATCAATATGTTTATTATCATTTTATTAGATGTGCAGTTAAGGATTGCACTAATAACTTGTGCAGGATTATCTTGTCGTGGAATTGTAATTTTGTTCCTGTATTCTCATCGGCAGCAGAGTGCGGAGTGTTGCTATGATCCCGAGAGTAAATTCCTTGTCAACCAAATCAATGACAAATTTTACTTCAGCCAACAGATTGCTCCGCATTCCCCAACAAAATTGTATATTATTATTGCTTACAATATATATACGAGTCATAATGCACGGTAGGCCTGAGATTTAAAAACCGAAACCGCAACACCGCACCAAGCAGTGTGGTTGTGGTGCGGTTTTTGTTATTGGAAAACCACAGTTTGCGATGTGGTTAGGTTTTTTCATGACAAAACCGAATAAATTGCACCGTACCGCATTGATTATAATAATATTTTATTTTTATTTTTATATCTTATAATATATCTTACAACTACGGAGAAAGAAAACAAGATTTGCATATGTTGTTAATCAATCTTGAGAAGGCTAATTGATGCGGGACAGGCGTCACACCTGCCCGCCACCCTGGAGTCCCACCAGGGGGCCCACCTGGAGTCAGCACCAGGCGGCTTTCATCAGGCCCGTGGGCCGTACACCCGAACAAGCTCTCCGCCATGGAATCACCACCATGCGGCAGGTTGTTGAGGCCGGGACTCGATCCCTGACCTCCTAGATAAGAGGCTTTCACCAGCACTCTCATCACCAAGTGATCCGCGGTTCAGTTGGTGATGAGAGCGTTGGTGAAAGCCTCTTATCTAGGAGGCCAGGGATCGAGCCCCGGCCTCAACAACCTGCCGCATGGTGGTGATTTCATGGCAGAGAGTTGGTTGGGGTGTACGGGCCGCGGCCCTGATGAAAGCCGTCTGGTGCTGACTCCAGGTGGGCCCCCTGGTGGGACTCCAGGGTGGCGGGCAGGTGTGACGTCTGTCCCGCATCATAAAAGTGCACTTTTAAGATGCGGGGCAGGCGTCACACCTGCCCGCCACCCTGGAGTCCCACCAGGGGGCCCACCTGGAGTCAGCATCAGGCGGCTTTCATCAGGCCCGCGGGCCATAGACCCCAACCCATCCCCGGTTCCACCACAGGGCCGATAGGTTGTTGAGGCCAGGGCTCGATCCCCCGACCTCCTTGATAAAGAGCTCTTAGGCGAGCTCTCATCACCAACTGATCTGCGGGCCTGATGAAAGCCGCCTGGTGCGGACTCCAGGTGGGCCCCGTGGTGGGACTCCAGGGTAGCGGGCAGGTGTGACGCCTGTCCCGCATCACTTATGATAGAGTTCCAGGAGAGATCTTATGGAGATTCTTAGAAAAGAAAGGTGTAAATGTATCACACATTGACATAATCAAAGATATGTATAAAGATATAGTGACAAGGGTGAGGATGATATCGTTTTTGTCGATGATACGCGCGAGGGTGTAAACGCAAAACTTGAATCTTGGCGAGACACTTTAGAAAAGAAGGGGGTTTTTGGTTGAGAAAGGCAAATACGGAGCATATGGAGCTTAAATTTAGCAGTGCAAGAAGAACGGATGACTTCGTCATTAAGTTGGGTGATCAAGATATTTCTCCTAGTGAGTTTTTTAATATCTTCGATCGATAGTTCAAAAGGACGGAGGTATAGATAAAGATGTGACACATAGAATCCAAGAGAGTTGGTTGAAGTGGAGAGGCGCGTCAGGGATCTTATGTGATCGTAAAGTACCATTAATACTTAAGGGTAAGATTTACCGTACTGCAATTAGGCCAGCGATGTTCTATGGTTCTGAGTGTTGGGCAGTGAATTGTGTCCATTAGCAGAAAATGGGAGTTGCGGAGATGAGAAGGCTTAGGTGGATGTGTGGACACACGAGACTGGATAAAATTAGGAATGAATGTATCAGGGATAAGACAGGAGTAGCACCAATTGCAGAGAATATGTGAGAAGCTCGACTAAGATGGTTTGTACACATACAAATGAGACCATTAGAGGAACCTATTAGGCATTGTGAGAGTCTAGTCACTAGGCATGTTAAACGAAGGAGGGGTAGACCAATAAAGACTTGGAATGAAACTATAAGGAAAGACATTATGTACTTAGGCATCAGTGAGATTATGACAAAAGATAGGGCACAATGGCGACAAATGATCCATATAGCCGACCCCACTATGGTGGGATAAAGGCTTGAGTGTTGTTGTTTGTGTTGTTATAATATATCTTACAAATTAATTAATATATCTTATAATATATCTTATATTATATCTTATAATATATTAATATATCTTAAATTCTTAATCTATGTATCTAAAAACTAAATCTAACGCCTTTGCTTGAAGATTGAAGTGAATTAGTGAACACCAGAACGATGAACCCATAGGTTGAAGTCTGAACCGTTGGAATAGTGAAATCGAACCAACAGGCATTTAGGCAACAGACCCAGCCGGCCAGGCAAGCGCTTATTTTCATTTTTTCCTTTCTTCGGATTTTTTTCATTACTTCTTGCTTTTGCACCGCTGCATGCCTGGCTTTTTGCCCTAGCGAGCACGAGCGATCGACAGGCGAAGGTGGCGCGAGCGACGACGATGGCGACACGACTGACGGGCGATGGCGACGTTGGCGAGCAGCTTCTATGGCCTACCTCCCGTTTAGGGTTCATGGGTTCTTGATCGAGCAGCTCCTACCGTCGATAATTGTTTCTCTCTCTGTTTACATTTTTCTACGGCATACATCTGTTTAGGGTTCTTGATCTAGTATTGTGGCTATCTTCTCATTTTCCCCCCGATGTTTAGGGTTCTTGATCAAGTATTGCTCTCTTCTATGCTTTTAGTTCTTGATTGAGTATTGCGGCTCCCTTCTTTGCTTCTTGATCGAGCCATGCAGGTATTATTTGTATATAAGCATATTGTATCAATTTTAGGATCAAATTGTATAATTTTTTCTCAATGTAATAGGATGTTTACTTCAAAGAGTTACAAAGGGAAAGGGTCCAATGGGAAAGAATGTGTTGGCATTATATTTAAAGGAAGATGCACTAAAAAGAAAACTCAACTTTGACATATTGAATTGTTGGAAAGTGAACTCATAAAGTTTTCCAATACTATCTCAAATTGCGAGAGATGTCTTGGTGATACTAAAATCAATTGTGGCCTCTAAATAAGCATTTAGTGCCGGTGGCAGAACATTAGATCCATTTAGAAGCTCACTAGCACCAAAAACAGTTGAAGCTCTTGTATGTTGTCGTGATTGGTTGTGTTGCAAGAAAAGTCTTAATGAGATAGAAGAAATGATGATCGATACTAAGAAATATGAAGAACTTGACAAAGGTAAACATTTTTCTATTTCTCTTTATTATTAGCATATTACGTTATAAATTACTAAATTGCTTGATAATGTATTTTTTTTATTTTAGAGTTGGAAAAGGAAATACGAGAGAGTCCAGATCATCTTGAAGAGGTAGATGCAGAGTAGTAGTTGATTATTTAACACGAGGTAGATGATTTTGTTTATCTTATAATTTTTATTCTTTGCATTGTCTTTATTGAATGCATTGAATTTTTATTACAAAGAATGAATGTTATATGTTTTGAGTTGTTTATCTTATATTCTGCCTCGCAAACACTATGATTTAGTCCTTTATACCTGATATGATTTCCATGGATGGATTTTTTTTATTGCAATTTAGAGTTTGCTTACAGATTGGGATTATTGCAAAGAATTTTGAGTGCATCACACTCACATGATGTTGTTATTTTATTCGATTGGCTATTTGAACTATACAATTACATACTGATGCGGGGATAGGAGTCCACCTGCCCCGCCACCTTGGCATCACACCAAGGGGCCCACCTGGAGTCAGCACCAGACGGCTTTATCAGGCCCGCGGGCCATACACCCCAACCAGCTCTCCGCCACGACATCAGCACCGCGCGGCAGGTTGTTGAGGCCAGGGCTCGATCCCCTGACCTCCTAGATAAGAGGCCCTCAAGCAACCTCTCATCACCAACTGATCCGATCGAGCCCTGGCCTCAACAACCTGCCGCGCGGTGCTGATGTCGTGGCGGAGAGCTGGTTGGGGTGTATGGCCCGCGGGCCTGATAAAAGCCGTCTGGTGCTGACTCCAGGTGGGCCCCTTGGTGTGATGCCAAGGTGGCGGGGCAGGTGGACTCCTATCCCCGCATCATAAAAGTGCACTTTTATGATGCGGGGATAGGAGTCCACCTGCCCCGCCACCTTGGCATCACACCAAGGGGCCCACCTGGAGTCAGCACCAGACGGCTTTTATCAGGCCCGCGGGCCATACACCCCAACCAGCTCTCCGCCACGACATCAGCACCGCGCGGCAGGTTGTTGAGGCCAGGGCTCGATCCCCTGACCTCCTAGATAAGAGGCCCTCAAGCAACCTCTCATCACCAACTGATCCGCGGATCAGTTGGTGATGAGAGGTTGCTTGAGGGCCTCTTATCTAGGAGGTCAGGGGATCGAGCCCTGGCCTCAACAACCTGCCGCGCGGTGCTGATGTCGTGGCGGAGAGCTGGTTGGGGTGTATGGCCCGCGGGCCTGATAAAAGCCGTCTGGTGCTGACTCCAGGTGGGCCCCTTGGTGTGATGCCAAGGTGGCGGGGCAGGTGGACTCCTATCCCCGCATCACATACCCTTCTATTGTTCGAATTCATGGTTAGATAATCATTAATCAACCAAAACATAAGGCCGCCGTTTTATTTTATTTTATTTCTTCCTAAAGATCCTTCATTTGTTGTTGAAGTTATTATTGGCTCTTTTAAAAATGATGTTCCCACTTATTAATGTGTTCTGTTGGTTTTTAGGTCAACCCCGTGATAATAATTGGACAAATAGTATTATTATTAAAGTGATGATCCAGTCCTTGGAATATATGTGGTTATCACCCAATCCTGAGAGAATACCATGTGTTAGAAAATTTTGAAGGGATAGCATTATTGGATATAAAATATAAATAGTCCATGTACTCTTTGATAAGTTTTGGTAAATGTGCAAAAATCGAAACTGCACCACAAAAATCGACTTCAAACTGCACCAATGTCAAACTGTACCACACAGTTTGTATGCGGTGTTGTTTTGTAAAGTCCAAAACCGACCCTCTTCGGTGCGGTTGCGGTTTGGGCTCAAACCGCACCAAACAGCACCAATTCCACCTCTATGCACGGCCCCCCGTGCAGCGAACATTCGGCGGATGGCATCATTCGGGGGGCGACATTATTTGGCCGGCTTCGCCCGTAGCAAAGCTTATATTATAAGAGTTTTAATATAAATTTATATTTTGATATTATAAATATAAGTTAATATAAATATAAGTTAATATAAATATAAGTTATAATGTTTATTTATATTAGTCATAAAAGCTATAGTTTTCTTCATTTAGATAATAATTTAGGTGCTTACAACAACTTGTAAGCCAATGCAGTGGTTTAGTCTTTATTCAATACATGGTTGGTTGTGGGTTCGATCTCATGGCGGCATAATTTTGTAAGAAAATTGTCATTATTATAAATAGTATTAAATTTTCAATGCAGATTGAGGAAAAACTGTAATTTCACATCGTATGGCAATCGTGGCCAGAAAATATAGGCCTAAGACACCCAACCATAATAGGTATAGGAGCTCTAGTAAAATTAGTATGGGGCTCCCCAATTAAAACACGTAGGTAATCGGACGCCAAGATTTGATTTCAGTGATATCTGACGTCTTAGATTTAGGTGGTGGTGTAGACCATTACACTGCAAAAAGTGTTAAGGGGATATCCTTATATATATAAGATATATATATATATATGATTGAGTGTCTGTAACAGTTTCCCACTGTCATAATAATCAAATTATCAACAATTAGGATACAAATCACTTATTGAATCATGGGTTCAATTAGGATCTAGCGTCAATATTGCAGAAAAGTTTTAGAAGATTAACGGTATCTATAAAAATATAGCGATTAGCTCAAAAATCATGTGCAATTATAATTACAAAGAAAAAAAGTAACAGCAACTCCAATAAAAACGAGTAGATAATGAAACCTGGCTTCTAAATAGAAAGTATTATCAATGTACAATAAAAGAAATAGTGAAAGTAAAACAATAAGGTGTTCACAAGCATATTACTACATAAAACTCATAATACCTTTTGTCCGAAAAGAAAGCAAGCCATATTCAAAAACTAAAAAATCATATGTTACCTGTGGGGGAATAAGAGCGGGAGGGCCTTGACCATAAAACAGTTGTTGCCCCATTCCAGGAGCACCGAGAGGATTCATTGACATACTTGGAGCAACAGCAGTAGGCATTTCTGCAGGACGCATCTGAGAAAACTGTGCCTAAAAATAAGAATTTGTAATCAATGATAGAGTATGATAATGTAAAAAAATTCTAATGGTCCTGCAAAAAGGAAATATGTAACAGAAAACCATGACTACCGGGTGATATTCAATCAATAATTTAGAAGTTTATGATAAGAGAGCCAAAAGAGTTGGACACTGTCAATATCTAAAGCAGAGAAAACCTGCAGCCGCGCTCTCCTCTCTTCCTTCCGTTGGGCAAGTGCGACATAGAGAGGTTTACTACCAATCAACTTGCCATTCATTTCGGAAAGCTACAAATCATTACAAATAGAACATTAAAAGTAAGAACACATCTGAGGCTTTCAATAGATGTAGAAATAATTAATAAAGAAAATAACAATTACAGCTAGACATGCTTCTCCTGCAGTTGAAAAAGCAACAAAACCTGACCCTCGACTTGCTCCATTTGGCTCTCGCATAACCTGATTGACCGTTGGAAACTATAAAGAAAAAAGAATACAAGACAAGATAAAATAATTTTATTTAATAAAATAAGACCTTGCAAGATGTGATGGTGCCAAATTTGGAAAACAACTCCTTCAATTTCTCATCCCCAATGTTATCATCCAAGTTCTTCAAGAACAAATTAAGGCCCTGATACTTCTCAACATTTTCTTTGATACTTGGTTCAAGTTTCCCTTTCAATTCCATTTCTCTGTCAGATTTCTTCTGTGCTTTCCCAACATACCACTCTTTCTCATCAAATTTCTTCCCATTGAGTTCATTAACAGCTCGTGCAGCATCATCTGGATTCTCAAAGTTCACAAAACCAAAACACTTAGACTTTCCATCCCTTTCTCTCATTACAATAAGACTAGTAATTTTTCCAAAGTAACCAAAAACTTTTACAAGATCATCTTCTGATGTAGATTCCGCTAAATTTTTTACAAATACATTGTTAAATTTTGCTTGATCTGGTGTATTCTCCCTTTCCATCCTACGAAGAAAAGGTCCAACATAAACTGGCTTGTCATTGAGACACATGCCATTTAACTTTTCGATAGCATTTTGTGCAGCTTCCTCTTGTTCAAATTGTACAAATCCATAGCCTTTTGACTGGCCAGAGGCATCCGTGGCAACTTTACAAGAAAGAATGCTGCCAAATACAGAAAAGGTTTCTTGAAGTGCTTTGTGTTCAATTGCCTTGTCCAGATTCTGCAGAAATATGGGGGAAAAGAAGGAAGATAGAGCATTACAAAGTATGAGTACATAAAGGTGGCTTGAGATTGAACACTCACAAACAGCAAGTAACATAGAACAAAATCTCCACATACAAAAAATACCTTAATAAATATGTTAGCTGTCCCGCTCTTACGCAAGCTAGGGTCACGGTTAGAATACATTATCCGAATAGGCTTCCCATTGAGGGGGGTGAAGTTCAGCGCATCTAATGCCCTTGCCGCTATCAATGACAAAAACACAATCAAAAAAGCTAATAATTGACTTAACATGAAACAAACAGAAAAGGCCTGAAAAAAATTAAACAAATCCATTACTAAATGCAAATATGCAATAATCACGGATACAACAACAACACTCAAGCCTTTATCCCACTACAGTGGGGTCGGCTACAATAATCACTGATAATTATATAAATATGAAAATATCAACTACACATTCATTTGAAAAACATAGTAATTGAGGTGATGCAGATTGCATTATTATTTCATGATATTGAATTTACCAGAAATAAAAAAGGTGGAGAAAAATAACTTTCAGGATTATAATTTTTCACAGAACCACCAAAGGTCAGGCGGAAAATAAACATTTCTTGATTCTGAGGGTTAAATCAGAACTTTTTTTATGAGTTATGAGAACCACTCACCAAAATCCCAAATGTTTTCAGAATTTCAGTGATTATTTAAATTATGATTTTTTCTCCTGTCATCCTCCTTCCCACCCAGAGTTTACCAGCAGTTTGCATCCGTTGACAAACTTCCTCAGAAAGGAATAACATAGTAGCATCTTCAACCAAAAAATCATTTGGTTGATTAAAATTTGGATGACCGAAGAAGAACGCATTTCAAGCCTTTCAGCTTCAATAATTTTTCAAAGTTCATTTGAATACTGGCAATGTTTCACTCAGACGGGTCATTTTGTTGATAGTAGCATTGGATACTGGCCATGTTCCACTCAATGACTCAGGTCTTATCGCTAGTAAAAACTCAACAAAGCTAGATAAAGATAGCCTAATGACGATAGAGTAGTCTATGCTACCATAAAGGAACACTTGTTACCTAAGACACCATCTCTTTCTACCAGCAAAATCTGTTTTCAACTCAGACTATGAAGCCTTGCAGACTCGAAGTACTTGTGATGCAGGGTAGGGAGGTAAGTATGACTCTAGGCAACGCAGACCCAGCGGTGAAATGCGGAGAAGTGGGGCATGGTTAGGAGAATTATATGAAAGGGTGAACTGATGGGTTCAAGTCAGGATTAAGAAGGCTATGAAGGGTTCGGCCAGACAAGGCTTAACATGGAAGGCTTGGGTAAGCTATGGACAGAACCTGGAGTGATCAGTAGTGACTGATTAGGGCTATTTTAGGGTTAGGGGAGGTGGAAACGCAAGAAAAAAAGGGGGAAATAAGGAGGAAGATAATACCTAGGAATTAGAAGCTAGGGTTAGCAGAGTAATCATTGCAGATGACCAAGGAATCATCGAAGAGTTCTCCAAAATCTGCGATGAAGAAGAAACTGAAAGTGTCTAGTGTCAGCCTAATCCACTTATAGGGGGGTGAATAGGTGCAGTGACGTCTTTTGCGGAATTAAAAATTACCTGCACAATTAAACAAACCAAACACAGAAAACACAGTAATTTACAGTGGTTCCCCAACCTTGGGTACGTCCACTCTCCTCTTCGCCTATCTCCCACAAGGGGACAACTCGGCAACTCCTCCAAAATGAGATTGAAATCCAATCTCTCCACTCAGAGCCACGCTCCTACAACTCGGAAGGAACCCTTCCTACAACAAGGAGTCAACACTCCACCAAAGCGGGTTGCACCCAACCCTTACAACTAGGAATAAAATTCCTTGCAAAAATTGAATGTAAATAAGAAATACAAACAATGCAATTTGGAGAACCCAAGGTCCTTCTTCGTTCGTAGAGAGCTTGCAGAAAAATGACGAAGAATCCACACTTGGTTTTTCTCTCTTGGATCGGATCTTGACTTGATCGACGGCGGCAAGCAAGTGCGGCGGCGATGCGGTGTAGATCTGAACTTCTTGACGAAGCAAGCTACTAGGTCACCGATCGATCTCAGTTGGATCAATCGTCTTCAACGATTCGGAATGGAGAACTAGTCTCAGTCAACGAATCGAAGAGACAAGAGATCTCAAGAGAGAAGCGAGGGACCGAGGCTTAGCTTCAGTTCTGCCTTCGAGCGATCGGCGGTAAGCTGCGATCTGCGTGCGACAGGCGACCTGCCGGATTCAACCGACTACGTGAAATTAGGGTTTTTCTAATTTCTTCCCGTGTCTCCCTCTGTGATTTCGAAAATAACTTAGGTATTTATACCTAGTCAGCCCAAACATAGCCGTTGGCGGACCCACCAAGGAAAGAACGGAACTTCGGTTCATACTGTGCATGGCGACCCGGCACGGATCAGAAAGCTGCGTAAATTTGCCCAAGGCAAAGTCGGCGGGAATCGTTGGTGATTCCCGTCGACATCGGCGGGAATCGACAGTGATTCCCGTCGATTTTGCCTTGGCAGAATTCTGACCGGCTGGAAGATGTCGGCTGGAATCGCTGATCATTCCCGTTGATGTCGGCGGGAATTACCAACGATTCCCGTCGATGTCGACGGGTATGACTCACGATTCCCGTCGACTTATACTTAGAAGAATTTTCCTCCTTTTTCTCCCTTCTTCCTTTCCATTGAGAGGTTGATCTTTGACTCTTCCTTTCTCCTTCTTCTGCTCTTTGTCTTCCTTGAACCTGTACTTGAGAATAAGTACACCTAATAGAGAGAGCACACGTGGATCAACGCATTGACCTATACAACGAGGGATTACGTTGCATAGGCTCGTGATTATTGACCCACTGTACCCTGACATTGGTGTGTACTTGGCATGAAATAGCTACAAGCACAACTTGAAAAAGACATATCAAATACATCTCAATTCACCTTAGCTTGATCAGGTGCTTCTTCAAATCCGAGCTATTGTGGATGCAATACCCAACAATCTCCCTCTATTTGAAAAAGCTTAAACCCTACAAGCTAAGGTGAACTGTATAGCAGAAATGATAACATAAAACATAAAGAAAATGTGTTGGAATTCATTACCATTTCCATCATTGGGGCCACCTTGGCGCCACTTAAGCCGAGAGGGTAATGTCCCCCTTAGCTTCCTTAGCCGAGAGAGAGTTCTCCCCCTTTTTGGCTTCTGCAAATATGGAGCTCCCTTAGGGACATCATGCTCCCCCTTAAAGTCTGCATTCAGGCATAGACTTGACTTTTGAGATGTAGCTCCCCCTTGATCCAAGGTCCATGTGCAGCTCAAGCCTCTTCAGTCCATGTTCAGCATCCCTAGTTCAGTCTTGAAGAAGTTGAACTTTGTCTTGTCCAGCGGCTTTGTGAAGATATCTGCAAGCTGCTGATCAGTGGGGACATAGCTGAGTGCAATGTCCTTGTTCTCCACATGCTCTCGGATGAAGTGGTAGCGCACTTCAATATGTTTTGTCCGGCTATGCGATACTGGATTATTAGCTATGGCAATTGCACTCGAGGAGTCGCAATACATAGGAATCTCTCTGTACTGCAGATCGTAATCTTCCAGCTGGTTCCTTATCCACAGGAGTTGTGCACAACAGCTGCCTGCTGATATATATTCTGATTCTGCCGTAGAAGTTGTGACGCAGTTCTGCTTCTTACTACTCCATGAAATAAGCTTTCTTCCGAGGAATTGACACGTCCCGGAAGTGCTTTTCCTATCATTCCTGCTTCCTGCAAAATCAGCATCTGAAAAGCCAATAAGCTCGACATCATTGTTTCTCGGGTACCACAAGTCAAGATTAGGTGTGCCTTTAAGGTATCTCAATATTCACTTTGCAGCAACGTAATGAGATTCTTTAGTGTTCACCTGGAATCTAGCACAAACACATGTGGAAAACATAATGTCTGGTCTACTGGCAGTAAGGTAGAGCAGGGATCCAATTATGCTTCTGTACTTGGATTCTTCAAAAGGTTTCCCTTTCTCGTCCTTGTCCAGAGACACGGTTGATCCCATTGGAGTCCTCATAGAGGTTGCACTCTTCATTTCGAACTTCTTTAGAAGTTCATTTGTGAACTTCGTCTGGGAGATGAAAATTCCCTCTGAGACTGTTTCACTTGAAGTCCTAAGAAGTACTTCAGCTCTCCCATACTGCTCATTTCAAACTTCCCTTGCATGAAATTTGAGAACTTCTTGCAAAGGTTGTTATCGGTAGAACCGAATATTATGTCATCGACATAGATTTGCACTAGCAAAATCTTGTCTTTGACTTCCCTAAGAAACAATGTTTTGTCTATTTTTCCTCTTGAGAACTTGTTCTCAATAAGAAACCTAAACAATGTCTCATACCAAGCGCCGGGAGCTTGCTTTAAGCCATAAAGTGCTTTATTAAGAAAGTACACATGTTCAGGGAAAGTTGGATTAACAAAACCTGGGGGTTGAGCTACGTATACTTCTTCTTTCAAATTTCCATTTAGGAAAGCAGATTTTACGTCCATTTGATAGACGGTGAATCCTTTGTGAGCAGGATACGCGAGGAACAACCTGATGGCTTC
Organism: Platanthera zijinensis; assembly: GCA_039513925.1. Lineage (NCBI taxonomy): Eukaryota > Viridiplantae > Streptophyta > Magnoliopsida > Asparagales > Orchidaceae > Platanthera > Platanthera zijinensis. The sequence continues at coordinate 27,869,043 of CM077097.1, forward strand.
GAGCCTTGCCACTAGTGCAAAGGTTTGATCGAAGTCAATCCCTTCTTCCTGTCTGTATCCTTGAGCTACGAGTCGTGCTTTGTTCTTTATGATGACTCCATTCTCATCCAGCTTGTTTCGGAAGATCCACTTGGTGTCGATTACATTTTGTCGCTTAGGTCGGGGAACGAGCTCCCAGACCTTGCACCTTTCAAATTGATGAAGTTCTTCTTGCATGGCCAATATCCACGAGAAATCCTTGTTGGCTTCGTCAAATTTCTTTGGCTGAACCTGTGACAGAAAGCTTAAGTGCAAAATCTCATTATTTGTACCTCTTCGAGTTCTGACACCATCCCGCGGATCTCCAATGATTTGATTGACAGGATGATCCCTCACGTGTCTGAGCTCTAGGAGTCTTGCATTTGCAGCTGCTACTGCTTCTGGCACTTCTTCTTCCTGTAGAATTTCCAACTCCTGAGGGTCTTCCTCTCCTAATGAGGTAGGAGTGGAGATCTTTACAAACTGTTGAGCGTCATCTTTTTCAGTCTCATTTAGACTAAACTTTTCCAGTTTGGTACCTGCATCTCCAAAAGTACCACTAGACGAGCTGCTATGAAGCAAGCTCGCTTCATCAAATACAATATTTATAGATTCTTCTACAACCAGAGTTTTCTTATTAAAAATCCTACATGTCCTACTATGGCTACTATATACTACGAAAATATCTTCAAAACATTTTTCACCAAACTTAGTACGTGGATATTTCCCATTATTGAGTACATAGCATTTGCAGCCAAAGATCCTCAAGTAGGACATAGTCGGTTTCTTGCCCTTCAACAGCTCATAAGGATTCATTCGATGGCTTTTATTAATAAGCGCTCCGTTTTGCACATGACAAGCCGTGTTGACAGCCTCTGCCCAGAAATATTCTGGTAAAGACGCATCATTCAGCATTGTCGTGCTTGCTTCAATAAGAGTTCTATTCCTTCTCTCCGCGACTCCATTTTGTTGTGGAGTACGAGGGGAGGAAAACTCATGAAAGATACCCAAGTTTCCACAGAATTCGGTCATAGCACCAGATTCGAACTCTGTTCCATGGTCACTTATGATTCTGACCACGGTGCAGTCTAGTTCGTTTTGGATCTGTTTGACGAACTTTGTGAATACCTCAAAGGTATCTGACTTGAGTTTCAGAAAGAACACCCACGTGAAACGGGAGTGATCATCAACAATCACCAACGTATATGACTTGCCTCCTAAGCTGTGAACTTGCATTGGACCGAATAATTCCATGTGTAGTAAGTACAGACACCTAGAAGAGTCCTTTTCTACAATGCCCTTAAAGGTAGCTCTTGTCTGCTCGCCCATTTGACAAGCGTGGCAGGGGCTCTCTTTAATGCACTTAATAGTTGGTGCATCCCTTACTAGATTTTTAGAGAATAGCATGTTAAGCGTTTTGAAGTTAATATACGCTAATCTCTTGTGTCACTGATCACAAAGAGATGCACTATCTTTTGCAACTAAGCATACTGGCGTAGAAGAATCTAAGCTTAAAAAATTTAGACAGAAAATATTTCTGCTCCTGATGCCTGTCAATACCGTCTCCATAGAGGAACACGATATAATCAGGCATTTATCTTTGCAGAACTTAACGTCGTACCCTTTATCACATAACTGGCTTACACTGATCAGGTTATGGTTTAACCCTTCAACATAAGCCACGTCGGTGATAGAGAATACACCGTTGGAAATCATACCATAGCCTTTGGTGATTCCACGATCAGACCCTCCAAAGATAACTTTGGGTCCGTCAGCAACAGAGGAATAATCACGCAACAAGCTTCTTGTCCCGGTCATATGCCGAGAGCATCCACTGTCCAAGTATCAGATAGGAGTTTTGGTGGCCTTTGGGCATACCTGCAAAACAGAATCATTTTCCCTTAGGAACCCAATACGGTTTGGGTCCTAGATTCCTTGTCAGTTCACTCCCCTTAGGAATGTTAACTTTTCGAGTGGCCGGCCTCGCTTGGTTAACTTGAAGAGCTTCAAAATTCCTAGGATTGAACCAGCAATCCACGGCAAAGTGGCCAACCTTACCGTAACACCAACAATAAAATCTGTTATACCTTCTCCTCTCAGTCTCCTGCTTGACCCGTGAGATAGTAGGTCTAGCTGGGGCCTGGGCACCGGATGAGGGAGCGTCATGGTGACAGCAGTCACATGATTTCTTCACCTCATTTTCCTTAGGTATAACAGGCTTGACTTTTGGTGTCTGCTTCCTATTATGTCCTGATGAAAAAGGACCATAATGTTGCAGTTGGATTTCCTCATAGGGTGCCTTGAAAACACTCTCGCCAAAGTTGCGGAGGAAGTTCCATACAAGGTACCGGCTCTTAGGCTTTTCAACCGAGGGCCGGAAGATGTGCCCGTAGGAGGACTCAAAATCATGTTTATTGCAGGGAAAGTTGGGCTTCCTGAATGTGGTCTGATTGAGTGGGGCCTTCCCTTTTTCAGCGGCAGAGGCTTTCTTGGTAGCCTTATATCTTCTCTGAGCTTTGTTTCTCTTGGATGATCTATCAGGCTCAGACACATGACCCAAGCCAGCACCTTTAGCCTGAGCAGAGAATTCATTAACCAGAGGAAGAATAGTCTTGGGCTTAGAGAAGCTTTCTACAACTTTCTTCTCGGCCGCAAGCTGTTCTTCCAACTTCTTAATTGTTTCCTGCTGAAGGTCAAGGTGCTTTAGGGAGTCTGAGTGCTCAGAGGTTAAGTCGAGGTGTTCCTGTCTGAGAGATATCAGGCTAGTGATTTCTTCTCGTAAGGAAACTCCATCAGCCTTAAGGGATTTGACCTCCTTCTTCTGAACCCTCAACTCCTTTCGACATCGATCAAAAGTATTGAGCAAAAGCTCATACTGTTCAAGGAGTTCAGCTTCACGAGCAGATGGGCTGTCCTCGTGATCATCGTCAGGAGACTCAGAGTCAGAGCCAGAATCAGAATCAGAGAGAGGGGTGTGATCTTTTACCTTCTCAGTAAATGGGGGACATTCTCTTTCTGAGTCGGAGCGAGCCATGAGCCCGAAGAAGGCTTCCTCATCCTCACTGGATTCTGACGAGTCAGATTCACTGAGGGTCTTGGGCCTCTTGGCAATGTAGCTCCTCTCCTTTTTCTCCTTTTTCTTGTCCTTTCTCTTTTGAGGGCAATCAGCAATAACATGTCCTGACTTATTGCAACCAAAGCAAATAATATCAGCAGAATGATATTTGTTTGGTTTAGAATCATACATGTCCGAAGAATAATTCTTCTTCTTTTGACGATCATCTGACTGATGTGTTCTTCTGGAGGAGGAGCCGTCTCCTTTTCTCTGATTTCTCATCCTGAGGAACTTCCTGAACTCTCGGGTGATAAGAGATAACTCCTCTTCAGATAGCTCTGAGCCTGACGAGCTGGGCTCAGTATCTTCTTCTTCAGCCTTTCCCCGAGAACGGGCTGATGCTGCCGCCTTGCCTTTCCTTGAGTGGTTTGCCTTCAACGCAACAGTCTTCTCTTTCGAGGAAGGTCTGTTAGCCTCATCTTCAGCTTTTCTGGTATTGAGTTGAAGCTCAAAAGATAATAGCTTCCCGAAGAGGATCTGAGGATCGGTTTCAACAAGTCTGCCAAACTCCCTGATGGCGCAAATTTTGTTGTCTCATTCCTTAGTTAAGGATCTCAGGAACTTGTCGTTCAGCTCGCCATCAGTGAAAGTCCTGCCATAATTCTTCAGGCCATTGAAAATCTTGAGAAAGTTCTCGAATGTGTCTGTGATCTCTTCCTTGGTCCCCTGTCTGAAGGCCTCATACTTCTGGTTCAGAAGGGATCTTCGATCGTCCCTTACTTCATCAGTGTCTTCCATCAGCACTATCAAGGATTGCCAAATGTCTTTGGAAGTTCTGCAGTGGATGAAGTTCTGAAGCATAGGATCTTCTTAGGTACCTTCCTTGTAAGATCAATTGTAGAGTTGATCATAGGAATTTGGGGTCCCTCCTCCACTATCATGAAAAGTCGAGGGTCGACTGCTTCCATGTAGTACCTGATCCTTTCTTTCCAGATAGGAAAGTTTGCCTTAGTGCAAACGGGAATCTTTCCGGTGTTCTTGAACCCGTCCATGCTTGAATCTTTTGACACTAGACGAAAGATTTTACTCAAGGTGTTAACCTTATTGACGAGTAACCTCCCTCTGATATCACTTGAAAGTGTCTAGTGTCAGCCTAATCCACTTATAGGGGGGTGAATAGGTGCAGTGACGTCTTTTGCGGAATTAAAAATTACCTGCACAATTAAACAAACCAAACACAGAAAACACAGAGTAATTTACAGTGGTTTCCCAACCTTGGGTACGTCCACTCTCCCCTTCGCCTATCTCTCACACGGGGACGACTCGGCAACTCCTCCAAAATGAGATTGAAATCCAATCTCTCCACTCGGAGCCACGCTCCTATAACTCGGAAGGAACCCTTCCTACAACAAGGAGTCAACACTCCACCAAAGCGGGTTGCACCCAACCCTCAAAACTAAGAATAAAATTCCTTGCAAAAATTGAATGTAAATAAGAAATACAAACAACGCAATTTGGAGAACCCAAGGTCCTTCTTTGTTCGTAGAGAGCTTGCAGAAAAATGACGAAGAATCCACACTTGGTTTTTCTCTCTTGGATCGGATCTTGACTTGATCGACGGCGGCAAGAAAGTGCGGCGGCGATGCGGTGTAGATCTGAACTTCTTGACGAAGCAAGCTACTAGGTCACCGATCGATCTCAGTTGGATCAATCGTCTTCAACGATTCGGAATGGAGAACTAGTCTCAGTCAACGAATCGAAGAGACAAGAGATCTCAAGAGAGAAGCAAGGGACCGAGGCTTAGCTTAAGTTCTGCCTTCGAGCGATCGGCGGTAAGCTGCGATCTACGTGCGATAGGCGACCTGCCGGATTCAATCGACTACGTGAAATTAGGGTTTTTTTAATTTCTTCTCGTGTCTCTCTCTGTGATTTCGAAAATCACTTAGGTATTTATACCTAGTCAGCCCAAACATAGCCGTTGGCAGACCCACCAAGGAAAGAACGGAACTTCGGTTCATACTGTGCATGGCGACCCGGCAAGGATCAGAAAGCTACGGAAATTTGCCCAAGGCAAAGTCGGCGGGAATCGTTGGTGATTCCCATTGACATCGGCGGGAATCGACAATGATTCCCGTCGATTTTGCCTTGGCAGAATTCTGACCGGCTGGAAGATGTCGGCTGGAATCGCTGATCATTCCCGTTGATGTCGGCGGGAATTACCAACGATTCCCGTCGATGTCGACGGGTATGACTCACGATTCCCGTCGACTTATACTTAGAAGAATTTTCCTCCTTTTTCTCCCTTCTTCCTTTCCTTTGAGAGCTTGGTATTTGACTCTTCCTTGCTCCTTCTGCTCTTTGTCTTCCTTGAACCTGTACTTGAGAATAAGTACACCCAATAGAGAGAGCACACGTGGATCAACGCATTGACCTATACAACGAGGGATTACGTTGCATAGGCCCGTGATTATTGACCCACTGTACCCTGACATTGGTGTGTACTTGGCATGAAATAGCTGCAAGCACAACTTGAAAAAGACATATCAAATACATCTCAATTCACCTTAGCTTGATCAGGTGCTTCTTCAAATCCGGGTTATTGTGGATGCAATACCCAACAGAAACCAATCCCAATGCTTGTTAAAATAAATTATATGGTCTAGGGAAACCCTCGTGAAGGGGTCAGATCGCGCGATCATGATGGTTGCTAAAACTCAAAAAAACGCTAGAAATTAATTTTAAAAACATAGGAATATGGAAATGTAACTCTGAAAGCGACTACTAGATTAGGATCATCTAGATGACAACCCGATCAACGCATGCTGCAGAAATTGACTCTTGCGGGATTCAGTGGACGGCAACAAGCTCTTGGACTGTGATCTCCATCAAACTTGCAGTAAAAAAAACAAGCATAGCACACATGTTAGAAAGTTAGCTTGGCTTCAGATTATTCCTTTATCTTGCAACATGGGACTGGATGGACGAACAAGCAGTAAAAAATACTTCCTCCTTGTGGGGTTACATGTGAAAAGGGTGGACTTGACATGAGCACAACAAAAACTTTGGCCTTATCAAAGCACGTTCAATTTGGAGTTAAATTAAATAGGATGCCTCCAATAATATAGCAATTGTTGTGATTCCAAGTTAAGGACAGCCGCAAAACAACCCATTGCATATTTGACACATCACATGGCAGCACGTATACATGGATTTTGTCCTTGGCTTTCACAAAGCTGAATGAGTACATGAATCTAAGAACGTTGCATTTGACTAGTTCACCAAAATGGCTCATTCATTTACCTTGTTCCCAAAAAAAAAATTCTGGCATGTAGCATTTCTTTATCTAGGTAATTCATTTGTGCTTCAATGTTCATTCAGAACCCCAATTTGGGCCATTTCTGGAAATAAAAATAAAACATGTTGGCACTGCTTCGCACTTTGTTGAATTTTCGTACTTTTCAGCCAAACATAAATGGAAAAATAAAAATCATTCAATACTTATCATTCCCTAGTTTATGCTTCTTTAGGACCTTGAGATTTAGTGCTTCCATCTGGGCAATTTTTCTTTTTTGAACTATCATAACCCATTCACCGAATATATCAATGGACAAACAGAAGGTGGCAATCATTAACACAAGCTAATTAAGACATCTTTAGGAGGAGAAATCTGCTAAGAAGATTATTAATATAAATGTACTACCTAAATACTCATCTAACATAGAAGAAGAGATCGTGATTCTGAAGCTTACTCATTTAAACATTCAATTATTTCACGATTCTTTTATAGGATAGACATGATGATATTACTTATCTAGGATCATAACCTTATTTAGATTAGATAAGACTTCATTATTTGTCAAATTTAAGAGATGTTTCAATTCACAAGTTTTCTTGTGTGACTTATATGGGTTGATTATTTTACTTGTCTAATCATGCAATTCAACCACTTGGTTTAGTTGGTTATATATTGGTTTAACTCGACCCTGGTTCATTTGAGGTGGGCTTGGGTTATCATGCACTATTGATAATTTCTCTTGTGAGGTTGCTTGGGGAAATTGTATAACCGGTTCTTTGGGGTGGCAGATAATTGGAATTTGAATATTTCAATTGGTTTGACATATAATTGTTATGTGAACAAAACAATTTTGACTAAGGCACAGTTTGGCAGGGTGGTGATGGTCATGAACATGGGGTTTAAATAGTCATTCGTTAACGCTCATCTAAGAAACTTCATCCACTTTTATGTTCAAACGGATGATGTTTGTTAGGTGATCATTAACGAATGACGGTTTAACCCATGCGTTTACGACTGCCACCATCGTGCCAAATGGAGCCTAAGTGTTTATGCTTGCTTTTTTGCTTGCTTGGATGTCTACTAATGCAGTGGTAGGTTGACTCGGGGTGAACACTCTAAGTGCAATCCAACATGCAATGTAATATGATGTAATTGCAAAAGAAGGTTCATTAAGAAACTAGCAACAGTAATTAGTAATATAAGAAAGATGCAAAGGCACAAGAGTTTGCAAATATTGATTAGGTAAAGCAAATGGCAGTGCGGCTGTTTTGAGGTGGAGTCCACGACAATTAGCTGGGAAGGTATGCGGGTATGAAAACGTTGGAGTGGTGTGATAGTTGGGTTAGAAGGTGAGGTGGGAGGCTGGATTTAAGAATCATGTACTGGTTTGGCTCGAAATGGACAATTGGAGTGGAGGGCAAACTCAAGGCAGCCTGTGGGACAATCGGGAGGGGGCACAGAAATGGAGATTAGGTCTTGAGGTGTTCTGGGCAGTGAAAGTGGCTGGACGGGGCAGGTATTGGGTTTCATGAGTGGATCCGGCGGGTTGGAGAGTGTATTAGTCGGTGCGCTGAGAGAGGAAAAGGGACAACACGGGGGGAAAGGGTTCACAGTGGCTTGGCCGTAGGGGACGAAGAGGCGGAGGGGGAGGAGGTTACCTTGGAGTTGAACCAAGGAGAGAAAGCAAGATCCTTCTTCTGGCATCGCACCGTACTAGATGACCGACAATTGCAAAAAACAACTAAACCTTTGATGCCCACAATAATCAGCCTTGCACTATTTAAACTCAAAGCAACATAGGACACTTGAATCAGACGACTCATAATGTTCGGTCCAATCGGGTGTGAAATACAACTCAAAACATATAAAATAATATATCAAAACGATTCAGAACGACCATCCGGGCGTAACCGTGGACTCGGATCGCCCGAAAGGGTAGTGGTTCACCGCCTCATTCGGGAATATACCTGTGTCGGGCGTGGGCATCATCAACTTCCCCTAGCTTGAAAGCACTCATCTCCGATGAGTGAAGACGACCGTACTCTCTGTGTAGCTGTGGGGCGAGTCTCTCGAGCTCCTCTGAAAAAATCCATGTAGCATCATATAGCAAGCTACCGCTCTAACAGACAAGATAACGAACAATATCTTGCACGCATGCAGTATAGAAGTCATTATCGATGATCTGAAGTATCTCATCGGTAGAAGTAAGCGGCTCTGCCTGTAATGTATCTCTGCTTGACTGCTAGATCGGTGGGACTGTCGATGTTGCAAGGTGACCCTCATGGAGCGACTCCTCAAGTGGAAGTAGGGACGGAATGGTAGGGGGCAAAGGAAGCGAAGACTCTGGTATGGGTGTGGAGGAGGATCCACATACACACGCTCCTCGTAATAAGGATTTTGATCATCTACGTCGAATGCTCAGCTAATGCCCATACCATGAGATGTCAATTTCATAAGCATTTGTACTGATCTGCCGCAAGACTGTATAGGGGCTCATTCGGCGAGCGCTTAATTTCTTTGTTGGTCCTTGCGGAACTCTCTCGGGTTGTATGAGAATCATCACTTGTTTTTCCGCCTCAAAGATTTGTAGAAAAAGAGCTTTATGTTCGTCGATCTCAGGTCGACAAAAGTCGTGCTCAGTTCGACGAACTCAGAGAACAATTCTCTGAGCTGAGCTCGACGAACTTGGTTCTCAGATCGACGAACTCTGGAAAAAGTGACAACACTTCTAAGTCAAACTTCGGTCGACAAACTTAGAACATCAGCTAGACGAACTCTGTTCTCTGGTCCCAGATCGACTAATTATGGATCAGATGTTTCAACACTCAACGCCAGAGAACATCACACTCAACGCCAGAATGATGATTCAACACTCAACGTCAGAGAACATCACACTCAACGCCAAAATGATGTTTCAACACTCAGCACCAGAAAACAGTCTAAGTCCAAAATCAAAACTCAGGTCGACGATCTTGGACCTCAGCTAGACGAACTCGGTTCTCAGGTCTCAGGTCGACAATCTTAGACATCAGATCGACGAACTTGGTGCACAGAATAGGAAAGTCATCAAGCAGCAGTCAGCCATTCAGAGGTCGACGAACTTGGACCTCAGCTCGACGAACTATGGACTCAGGTCGACGAATCCAGACTTGGCTGTTTTCCTCTTCTGTTCCTATTATATTGCAATAATTCCTGAGTAATTAATGCTCTAATATTCTCTGAATATTACCGCTAGACAAGAGCATTAATTATGGTCTTCATCAGGATTATTGCATGTCGTTTTCCAAAGGGACAGTTGGGGAAATCAATCAATGCAAAATATTCTCTGGCCGTCAGCATTGAATGCAGGAAGGATTTCGAAATTCAAAAGGACGTTTACATAGAAAATATAAAAGACGGATTTTTTCTCTTCCAAAAAATACAACTGATACAGACACACAGAAAACCAGTGAGGAAGAGTAGAACACCATCGTCTCGCAACAAGGATTCTCTCTGTTCTCGCTCTCTCTTGACAACAAAGTGCTAGAAAGTGTAAGAACTGCTAGACCAGAAGAAGAATAGCTTTCAGAAGAAAAAGAACAACTATTCAAATCAAGAGTCTTCTTCTTCTATCATCCTCTCAGGAACTTTAAAAGGACAACAACTACTGCATCTGTCAAAGAGTTCCTGAAGTTCTTCTGGTTGAAGTTGAAAGCTTGAAGGCCTATCACCCTGAAACAAAGTTCCTTTCACCCTGAATAAATTCAATATTTCAGGGGGAGCTTTTGCCACCATCAAATCCACAGAGTCTTCTCAGTTGAATACTTGAGAAAGAGAAGACATCATCACTCTTTCACCCTCTCTGTAAAAAGGGTTCTCTACTCCCTTCAAAAGTGATTCCTGGTTGCAAGTCTCCTAACCAAAAGACTTGAGGTTTGGTTTTTGAGCACCTTACCAAAAGCTCATTGGTGGCAGTCACCTGAACAAAAACCTGAATGGATTCCTAACAGGGTGGTAGAAGAGTGGATGTACCCAGGTTGGGGAACCACTATAAAATTCGTGTGTTCTCTGGTTGCCTTTTCTTTTGTTCTTACTGTGGCTGTGATAGTTAGGATTCTGTGATTTTTATTAGTTTAATCTGCTGTGCTATAATATAGCATCCGAGTTTAGGAACAAGTTATATTATTCAGCAAAAGATTTTAATTACTCACAAATACTCTATTCACCCTCTCCCTCTAGAGTATATTATATCTAACCCTCACTTTCAATTGGTATCAGAGCGGAGTTCTTTTGGTTGTACAAATTAACCCTTGAACCAAAGATCCTAAGTTAGATCTCTTTATATTTCTAGTAGATTCACATAGACAGCATGGCACAGAACAAAGATTATGCAAGCACCAGACCTCCAGTGTGCAACCTGAACAAGTTTGTCATCTAGAAGGCAAGAATAAAGTTATATATGAACTCCATTGATGAATATATCTATAATTCCATCTTGACAGGTCCCCCTGCAGCACTTACAACAACAGCATCATCCAGCACTAATGCAGTTCCACCACCTGAGTGGACTGAGGCTCAGAAGAAGGCCAAAGTTGCTGATGCCAAGGAGATGAACATATTGGCCCAGACAATGTCAGATGACATTTTTCAGAAAGTGGTTGAATGTACATCAGCCAAGGCCATTTGGGATTCCCTGAATCAAATGATGGCTGGATCTGCTGATGAGAGAAAAGACAGAAGATCAAACCTCATATCCCAATATGAGAACTTCAAGAAGGAGGAAGCTGAAACAGTAGCTGATATGTACAACAGGTTAAGCTCAATCATCAATGAGCTAAAGACCTTAGACAATGACATCGCCCTCACAGAGGTGAATGACAAAATCCTCATGTGTTTCCCAAGCTCATGGGATTCAAGGATCTGGCCCATCAAGGAGGCCAGGAGCCTAAATGAGATTTCCACTGAATCTCTTTTAGGAAAGTTAAAGTCGTATGAACAGCTGATCAAGTCCAGGGAAGCAGCTGAGCAAAAAACACATCCACCAGCAAGGAAGGAGCACATCCTTGCATTCAAGGCTGCTGAGGAGACTGAGACTCCATCTATAAATGAAGATCTGATGAGCTTGCTTGCCAAAAGATTCTACAAGATGGCAAGGAAGGATTTCAGGAGGAAGTCATCCAGGAAGGATGATAAGCCCAGGTATGATAAAACCCCTACTAAAGAGGTGGTATGTTTTGGCTGCAGGAAACCTGGACATTTCTTCTCAAAATGTCCAGAGAATCAGAAGAAGGAGAACAGAAGAGAGAAGGACTCGAGGAGCAAGCATCACAGCAAGCCATCTTTCAGCAAGCACAAAAAGAAGGACAGAGGGTTTGTGGCTGAAAGCTGGAGTGAAACAGAAGATGAATCTTCATCTTCAAGTTCTAGTGAAGAAGAAGAGGAGGCAAAGGCAAAGAAAGTTTGTCTCATGGCAATTGATGTCAACAGTAGCAGATCAGATACAGATGAATCTAATAATGAAGAAAGTCTGTCAGCTGAAGATCAGATAAAGAGTTGTCCAGCTGTAAATCAAGTATGGTACTTGGACAGTGGTTGCTCCAAGCATATGACTGGGAACAAGGAAAGTCTACTCAACTACAAATCCAAGCTTGGACCAAAGGTAATCTTTGGAGACTCAAAGTGTGGGCAATCTGAAGGCTATGGACAAATAAAGATTGGAGCAGTCACATCAACAAGGTAACCTATGTAAGAGGACTCAAGCATAACATCATCTCCATAAGTCAATTATGTGATGAAGGTTATCAGATACACTTCAACTCAACTGCCTGTATTATTTCTAATAAAGAAAAACAAACTGTTTTAATGGGGAATAGACAAGGAAACATATATATTGTTAATTTTCTATCTGCCAATTCAGATATCTGCTTACTTAACATTATAAGTAATCAGAATGATTTATGTCATAAAAGACTAGGGCATGTTAATATGAAAAACATTGTTAGGCTATCTAAAGACAACCTTGTGAGAGTTTTACCTTCTGGCCCCTACAAGAAGGAAGGCCTCTGCAGGGCTTGTCAACTAGACAAGCAAACTAAATCTAGTTTTAAATCAGTAAATAAAAGTGATTCATCTAGGATAGTGTACTTGCTACACATGGATCTCTTTAGACCCATAGCTGTACAAAGCCTGGGAGGGAAATCTTATACCTTAGTCATAGTGGATGACTTCTCAAGATTCACTTGGGTGTTCTTTCTGAGATCTAAGTCAGAGACCTTTAAGGTTCTTACAGATTTTCTCAAGAACATACAGATTGAGTACTCTACTCATGTTGCATTGATCAGAAGTGATCATGGTACAGAATTTGAGTCGCTTCTTATGCATGAGTTCTGTGAGAAGGAAGGTATCAGGCACTGCTTCTCAGCTCCTAGAACTCCCCAACAAAATGGGGTAGCTGAAAGGAAAAATAGGACACTGATTGAAGCTGCAGGAACATTACTTGCAGATGCTTACATGCTCTTATCCTTTTGGGCAGAGACTGTAAGCACAGCAAACTATGTACTGAACAGAAGCCTGATACATAAACTAAAGAATAGGACTCCCTATGAATTACTTAAAGGGAAGAAACCTAAAATCATTTATTTTAAAGTATTTGGCAGTGTATGTTACATACATAATAATGACAAGAGATACATTAGAAAGTTTGAAGCTAAGGCTGAAGAGAGAATTTTTCTAGGATATTCCCAAGTAAGCAAAGCTTATAGGGTATTTAATAAATCATCCCTGAAAATTGAGGAATCAGTTCATGTTACATTTGATGAAGCTTGTACAACCTCGGGCTCGCAGGAGCCAAAGGCTTGAAGAAAGGGGGGGCTAGGCGAGACGGCCCAATACAGTCGTCAATTCGCGGAGCGAGTGGATCCCGCCCAAGGTAACAGGCGAGAGGGCCCAGGTGAGAAGGGCCTGAGTGAGAGCTGCGTCATGAGATGGGCAAGTCAGCGCCAAAGGAGGAGGCACTCGCGGGCAAGTAGCCGACTCTCCATGCGAGAGGACTTCAGGGGGGAGCTCTCGCTAGCGAGACGGAGCTCTCGCCAGGCGAGAAGACCCTGGAGGGGAGGTCTTGTCAAATCCCCGGTTCGGTTTAAGACCGGTTCAGGTGGGGCCGGGTCTATCTTTTAGCCCCACAGGATTTTACGCTTTTGCCCTGGGTGGTCTGCATGTAGCCCTTCAGAACAACGGAGTTTGGCTGTTGGCAGACCCGACTAAGGGTATTCTAGTAATTTCAGGACTGCTTCATTTGGTTATTGGCAGTTCCAGTTCAGAGGCCTATAAATAGACCGATAAGGTGCTTTAGAAAGCAGGCATTCCTAACTCTCCTTCTCTCTTTCTAAGGCACCTAGCTCAGCATTGGCTGGGGAGGGGAAGGATTCCAATTCTTCCGGGTAAGAGGTGGGACCTCCGCGCTGAGGCCTCCGGTCTAGTATTTTGAGAGCCTTGTCCAGAGGGTCGTCCGAAGAGAGTAAGGGCGAGCTGCATCTTCAATTTCGAGCTTTGGGAGGGACCGACTTTGTTGGTTCCAACATTTATGGTACAGTGAGCGTGGAACAGCAGCTTGCACAGAAGAACTTTGGGTGACCTCATGGCGGGGGATCTTGAAGGAGATGGAGGTGGGTCCCCGAACCCGGGAGGATATGTCGGGAGGGCGGAGTTCATGACATCTGAAGGATCAAGCGCATACCCAACTGCACCAAAAGCCCGGACTGTTGGAGAGGGCGCTACTTAATTTCTTAAATAAGTAGCAAAGCGCCACGGGTCAAGTGAAGGAACGCTGGACCCAACAATCCCCCCCCGGCGTCCAGCACAACCCGTCGGCTCAGAGGTGGGGTTACCACATGGCCCACACGGCTCAGAGGTGGGGTACCACATGTCCACGGTTGCCTGACCCACCGGACCCACACAGGTAGAAGGGAAAAATCAGGATTTAATAGCGCCCCCCCGGTCTTGAACCCGTGACCTCCTCTGATACCAATTGAAGGATCAAGCGCATACCCAACTGCACCAAAAGCCCGGACTGTTGGAGAGGGCGCTACTTAATTTCTTAAATAAGTAGCAAAGCGCCACGGGTCAAGTGAAGGAACGTCGGACCCAACAACATCCATTGGGGGGATCATGGACATGCTGAAGCAGATCTCACAGAGAGGGGAATGCGAGACCCCTCCACCCCAGGTGCCAGGTCTCGCGCCCCGCGAGGGGATCGACCAGGCAAGAATAGGCGAGGACGCACCCGGGAGACGACCGGGAAAGGAGGTAGTGGCGGAAGGCAGCAGGCGAGACGTGGAGGGTAGAGAACTTTTCGCCAGCCCAGCGAGTGTCGTCTCGCCTGGAGGGATGGTTGCGCGAGTGGAGGCGGCGAGACCTCCGGCGAGAGGATCTCCTTTCTGCGAGTTGATCCTCTCGGCACCCGTCCCGAAAGGGTTCCGCGAGCCCGAGATGACCTACTATGTGGGGAAGGACGATCCCCTCCAGCACCTGCAGTGGTTCGAAGACGCAGTCTCCATCAGACCAATGACAGGCGCTTTTAAGTGTCGCCTTTTCGCCATCACCCTGAAGGACAAGGCTTGGGATTGGTTCCACCAACTCCCAGCGGGGTCGATCTACGGCTTCGAGGACCTGAGCAGAAGCTTCCAACTGCGCTTCTCGACCTCTAAGAAGAAGAAGAAAAACCCGGAGTCCATTTTCTTGATCAAGCAGAAGACTGATGAGTCCTTGGCTCAATATGTGGACCGCCTCCAGGAGGAGGTTCTCGACATCCAGGAGGTGCCTGGTTTCGCTCTCCAGATGGCTTTCACAGTGGGGCTAAAGGAGAGCTTTTTTAAGATGAGCCTGACCAGGAAGCAACCGTTGTCATTCGAGGGGTTGATGGAGAAAGCGGCGAAGGAAATAGCTATGGAGGCAGCGAACCCGGCCTTTGCCAGGAAGTTGGTAAGACTGACGGATGTGGAGCAGAGGGAGCCGGGAGGAGCCAGGCAGCAGGAGGGAAGGAGAAGGGAGGAGCCAAGGGGGCCAGTGCATCCGGAACTGGGCTGGAGACAGCCAGGGGGTCCAGTTCAAGGACAAGGGAGGGCCCCCCCCCCCCCCAGGGAGGAAGAAACTATTATCCAGGACATGGAAGGTTTAATCCGTTAGGGTGGGGGCATGGTCCGAGGCCACTCCAACCCCCGCCTCAGTAAGCAATGGCCATCGGCCGAGGAAGAGGAAGAGGGCGAGGAAGAGCGGGAGGAGGAGAAGGGAGGAGGAGGAACCCCCAAGAGGGGAGGCAGGATGGGGGGTAGCCTTGCCGTATTGCGACTTTCACGAGGAGGAAGGCCACGCGACGGCTACCTGCCCAGAGTTTCTGGAATTGAAGGGGAGAAGGTAGCAGGGGAGCAGCAGTTACCGGTGCGGATTGTAGAGGTGACGGGAACCGGGGAGGAGGACCGGTGTGTGGATCGATCAGATACGGGGGATCGAGGGGGAATCGGGTGATCCACGGGGGGGTGGGGATTGAGGCTACCCGCAAGGCCAGCCTCCACACCATGTACCGTCGGAGCGTCGCCTCGACGTCGCAGGCCCCTCCCCCAGATGAGAAGATTACTTTTTCAAGGAGGGACCTACCAGATCACGAAGATCCCTTCTGCGATGCACTGGTGATCAGGATCGCCATCGAAAACTTCACGGTGTCCAGAATCTTGGTGGATAATGGGAGCTCCGTAAATGTTATCTTCAAAAAGGCGTTCAATGAGATGAGAGTGGAATCCAGGAGAGTGTTGGTGGCGGACGGACCGTTGTTCGGATTCTCAGGAGAGCGGAAGGAGGTTGAGGGAGGAGTAGGGCTCCAGGTAACTCTGGGGGGGCTGTCCAGAAACTGCCGCTTTGTGATAGTGGACGCCCCCAGCAGTTACAACGCGATCTTTGGGCGCCCTTTGATCAGCGCCTTCAGATGCGTGCCGTCCTCGTTCCATCAGTGTTTGAAGCTCAATTCAGGGGGGACCCAGATCAGGGTGCGGGGACATCCGAAGGCAGCGCGAGAATGCTATGTGACGGCAATGAACACCATCTCATGGAAGGGTGATGCGGAAGAACTAGAGAGGAGGATGGAGCAAGAGGAGCAGGAGGAGAGAGAGGTGGCTGGAGTAGAGAGAGGCATTGCGGTGGAGCCAGAGATGGCGGGAGAGCAGGTGGACGGAGAGGAGCAGGAGGAGAGAGAGGTGGCTGGAGTAGAGAGAGGCATTGTGGTGGAGCCAGAGATGCCGGGAGAGCAGGTGGACGGAGAGGAGCAGGAGGAGAGAGAGGTGGCTGGAGTAGAGAGAGGCATTGCGGTGGTGCCAGAGATGGTGGGAGAGCAGGTGGACGGAGAGGAGCAGGAGGGGAGAGAGGTGGCTGGAGTAGAGAGAGGCATTGCGGTGGAGCCAGAGATGGCGGGAGGGCAGGAAGGAGGCAGGAGGTGCCAAGGGCAGGAAAAGGAAGAGGGGGGAGATGAGGGAGTCGTCCGGAAAGGAGACTCAGCCGGAAGGGAGGAAGAGATCATCGCCAGGAATGAGTCCCGAAAAAGAAAGGGGAGGACCTTGGAGAGAGTGGTTGCGGTTGATGAGGAGCGGAAAGTAGGGAAGGGTAGGTCAAGGGAGAAGGAGAAAAATCCAAGGGATCAAGAAGAAGAAGAGGAGCCTTTGAGGCTGAGGGCAGCAGTGGAGGTTCTGGAGATGGACATCCTTACGAAAGATGGGCGAAAGGAGAAGATCAAGGTCAGCGGAGAGCTCACCCCCAGGGATCAGGAGGAGATCCGGAGGTGCGTGCAAGAGAACATCGATGTATTCGCCTGGAGTGCAGCCGATATGCCGGGGGTCGACGCGGACGTGGCGTGCCATCGCCTCAACCTCGACCCCAAGGTTCGTCCCATCCAGCAAAAAAAGAGGGTCATCGCTTCCAAGATGGCCAGACCTATCAGGGAAGAGGTGGAGAAGTTACTTCAGGCGGGGTTCATATCTGCGAATAGGTATCCGGGGTGGGTAAGCAATGTTGTAATTGTGAAGAAAGGGGAGGAAAAATGGAGAATGTGTATCGACTTCTCTCTTTTAAATAAAGCATGTCCGAAGGATTATTACCCTCTGCCTCGAATCGACGCGCTGGTTGATTCAACCGTCGGTTTTCCACTAATGAGTTTTTTAGATGCTTTTTCAGGGTACCACCAGATACGCATGCATCCCCCGGACATCAAAGACGTCACCTTCGTCACAGAGGATGGGTGTTTCAGTTACAACATGATGCCCTTCGGATTGAAGAACGCATGGGCGACCTACCAAAGAATGATGGACCGGATATTTCGGGAGCAGAAGGGGCGGAACCTCGAGGTCTACGTAGATGACCTGAAGATTAAGAGTCGAGACATCGAGTCCCACCTCTTGGATCTGCGGGAAACTTTTAAAACTATAAGAAAATATAAAATGAGACTCAACCCTCTAAAATGTGTATTCGGGGCCAGCAGGGGGAAGTTTTTAGGGCACCTCCTCACCCCTTCAGGAGTGGAGCCTAATCCAGACAAGGTAAAAGCAATCCTGGAGTTGGGATCTTCGAAGGATGCTAAGGGGGTCCAACGCCTTACTGGTAAGTTGGCAGGGTTGAGCAGGTTCCTCTCCCGGGCAGGGGAGAGGTGTTCCTCCTTCTTCCGAACTCTGAGGGGTGGGAAGGAATTCGAGTGGACCCCCGAATGCGAGAGGGCCTTCCTAGCTCTGAAGCAACAGCTCACCCAGACGCCGCTACTTCAAGGGCCGCGAGAGGGGGAGAATCTGTTCCTATACATGGGAGTAGGGGCAGAGGCAGTGAGCTCGGTCCTTGTGCGAGAAGAGGGCAAGAAGCAATTCCCCATATATTACGTGAGCAGGGTCCTCAAAAAGGAAGAGCTAAAGTACCCCATCCTCGAAAAACTAGCATTCGCCCTCATCATCTCAGCCCGGAAGCTCAGGTCGTACTTCCAAGCCCATTCCATTCAGGTCGTGACGGACCACCCCCTCCACCGCATTCTAGAGGGGGTGGAGCATTCGGGGAAGTTAGCCAAGTGGTCGATAGAGCTTAGTGAATTCGACCTCACCTACGTCCCTCGGGTAGCTATCAAGGAGCAGGTGGTGGCAGATTTCTTAGCAGATTACGTGGTCGAGGTCAAGGAGGTAGAGGCACCTCCCTGGTGGCTTGGGAAATGCTCGTGGATGGGGCCTCGGGCAGAAGTTCTTTTGGAGGCAGGGTGGTTTTAACAAGTCCCGAGGGGACCAGAATCGAGCAGGCTTTGAAGATCCATTTCACCCTTACAAACAACCAGGCCGAGTATGAAGCCATCATCGCCGGGCTCAGGCTGTCTCGTGAGCTGGGCATACAGGACCTCAGGGTCTCCACGGATTCTCTGGTGGTCGCAGGGCATATCAACGGGGAATTTGAAGTGAGGGAACCGACCCTCCAGTTGTACCTAGTAAAGGTGAAGGGTATCATCGGGCAATTCCGCAGCTTCTCAATTCAACATGTTCCAAGAGAGGAGAATACTAGGGCAGACCTACTCGCTAAGCACGGCCCTCAGGCCAGAGGGACCATGACAGAACTCTTTAGACCCTCTATAGAGGAAGGGGAGTTAATGGAAGTGGACCGGGAGGGGTCCTGGATGGACCCATTAATGACGTTCTTGACGTCTGGACATCTACCCGAAGGGGACCTTGAGAAGAAGCAGGTCAGGTACAAGTCGGTCTATTACCTGTTGAGGGAAGGGATCCTTTATCGGAAAACGTTGTCGGGCTTACTAGCTCGATGTGTGTCCGAGGAGGCGTCAAGGGTACTGGAGGAAGTTCACTCGGGGGAATGCGGAAGCCACTCAGGGAGTCGGACCCTGGAAGGGAGGGTGCTGAGGTAGGGCTACTTTTGGCCTACCCTCAGGAAAGATGCTGAGGAGTTCGCAAGAAGATGCAGAAAGTGTCAGGAGTTCGCTCCACTTCAACTCCTCCCGGCGCAGAGATTACGCACGATAACGGCTCCATGGCCCTTCGCCATATGGGGAATGGACCTGGTAGGCCCGTTTCCCCAGGCCAGTGGCCAGAGGAGGTTCCTGCTGGTCATGGTGGACTACTTTTCAAAGTGGTTGGAGGTGAAGGCCTTGGCAAAGGTGACGACGCAGGTGGTCAAGAACTTTGTATGGGGGGAAATTATCTGCCGGCACGGGCTCCCTTTGGCCATTGTCACAGATAACGGGTCACAGTTCGCTAGTAGGGAATTTGTAGACTTCTGTGCCCAACTTGGCATAGATCTTCGGTTCGCCTCGGTTCATCATCCTCGAAGCAACGGACAGGTAGAAGCCGCGAACAAGATCATCATGAACCTCTTGAAGAAAAAGGTAGAAAATCTGAGGGGAAGTTGGATGGAGCAACTCCCCTTCGTTCTTTGAACTCTGAGGACTACACTGAATACCGCCACAGGAGAGACACCCTTCAGACTCTCCCATGGCTCGTAGGTCGTCATACCAGCAGAATTCGAAGATGAATCCCCCAGGGTGACAGTGGCAAGGAGAGGAGATGAAGGATGGCAAGAGGACAATGGGGAGGAGCAGAAGCTCTCTCTCGACTTGGTAGAGGAGCTCAGGGAGCTAGCGTCAATCCGGCAGGAGGAAGTCAAGCGTCGAATGTCCAAGTACTTTGATAAGCACATCAGGATAAAACAGTTCCAAAAGGGGGACTTGGTCCTCAAGAAGGTAGATGTCGCAGGCGGTGGGGCCTCCGTTGGTAAGCTCAACCCCAACTGGGAGGGTCCCTTTATTGTAAAGGAGGTCTTGAAGTTAGGGGAATACCACCTCCAAGATGTGGACGGGATGCCCTTGGATCGCGCCCGAAGCGGCGACGATCTGAAGCGATTTTACCCCTAATGTTATACCCTCTTGTATTTATTTGAACATGTTTCTAAAAAGATTTTCCTACTTATATGCATGGCACGATTTCTCGGTACAATGCACTTTGAGGCGACCGTCCTTGAAAGATGAGATTATTTTGGAGGAGGAGATGAGACCCCGAGCAGACCCGCTGACCAGGCTCCCATCAAACTGGCAGGGTTGTAGGCTCACTCGGTGGTTGGAGGTTGTTTGGAGAGGAGACCCCGAGCAGACCCGCTGACCAGGCTCCCATCAAGCTGGCAGGGTTGTAGGCTCACTCGGTGGTTGGAAGTTGTTTGGAGAGGAGACCCCGAGCAGACCCGCTGACCAGGCTCCCATCAAGCTGGCAGGGTTGTAGGCTCATTCGGTGGTTGGAGGTTGTTCGGAGAGAAGACCCCGAGCAGACCCGCTGACCAGGCTCCCATCATGCTGGCAGGGTTGTAGGCTCACTCGTTGGTTGGAAGTTGTTTGGAGAGGAGACCCCGAGCAGACCCGCTGACCAGGCTCCCATCAAGCTGGCAGGGTTGTAGGCTCACTCGGTGGTTGGAGGTTGTTTGGAGAGGAGACCCCGAGCAGACCCGCTGACCAGGCTCCCATCAAGCTGGCAGGGTTGTAGGCTCACTCGGTGGTTGGAGGTTGTTTGGAGAGGAGACCCCGAGCAGACCCGCTGACCAGGCTCTCATCAAGCTGGCAGGGTTGTAGGCTCACTCGGTGGCGAGAGGTTGTTTGGAGAGGAGACCCCGAGCAGACCCGCTGACCAGGCTCCCATCAAGCTGGCAGGGTTGTAGGCTCACTCGGTGGTTGGAGGTTGTTTGGAGAGGAGACCCCGAGCAGAACCGCTGACCAGGCTCCCATCAAGCTGGCAGGGCTGTAGGCTTACTCGGTGGTTGGAGAGGCTTTTGGAGAGGATCCGGGAAGCACACGTTGACCGGGACCGCCAAGTGGGTGAGACCGATGAGTAGTTGTGAAACAATAACAAGAGATGGAAAGCCCCAAAGGAAAAACCACACTATTGATCAGCAAGAGGAAGGACTCTGATCGTAAAGGAGTAGGAGAATCCCCTGCCCCAAGGAAAAGGAGAGGGGACTAACTCTTAAAGGCCACTCGCTCCGAGAGGTATCAGGGAGCGAGGCGAGATGGGGGAGAAAAGGCGTTCCCATGCGCGAGAACTACGGGGACACGACAACTCGCCCCTTGGTCCAGGTCCGCTCTCGCCAGGGGGCGAGACGAGGAGCGACACCCTCTCGGAGGTGAATGGATCCCCAGATCCCACAAGCAATCGAAACAAAAGAAGAAGAAAAAAAAGAGGACTAGCCCTAGAACAACACGCGGGTAATATATATATATATATATATACGCAGCACATCCAGTAAAATAGTCCAATACGAAATTACATCAGTGGCAAAAAGAAGCACCGTAAGTAAAAGAAAAGTAGAACTCGGGAAGCTTTAATCCTTCTCGCTGGCTGACGAACCCTCCCCCTCGCCGTAGATCTCTGGCACAAGGTCGCGAGCGGTAACGTACTCGTAATCATCCTTGACGACGCCCATCTCGCGCATCATCTTCAGGATCAGCTCGGCGGTTCGGATGTTGGCGTCTCGGCATAACTCCTCGACCTCCTCATGGGAATACAGAGAAGGGGGAGGTGGGGGAATCGCCGAGCGAGAGGTCGAAGGGACGGCGTCCTTGAGTTGGGCGACCTGGGCCCTTAGCTCTTTCACCTCTGCTTCAAGCTCCGCTACGCGCGAGTGTAGCCTCTCCGCCGTATCGGCATCCTGCGGAAAGTCTTTGTTAGATTGGGGTCAGGTACATCGAAAACGAGCAAAGGGAGAACTCACCACTCCGCCGCGAGCCTTGGCAAGAAGGTTCTCGGCTACCTCTAGTCTCTTCGCCAGATCTCCCGACTTCTCGCGCTCGGCGGCAAAGTTGGCCTCGGATTCTTTCCAGTTTTGGTTGTTGAAAATCAGGCGGCGCGAGAGCCTATGCGAAAGCTCCAAGGTGCGCAGTTGGGATTGTGTCGCCCTCAGGACCAGATCTCGCGATGAGGCCTTGTCAAGGGGGTCGGGGCCATGACCTCCGTAAAGACCAAAGCCCAAGGAGAAGGCGTGACCCGTAGGCTGGTCATGCTCCCTCCAGGAGGGGAGGAGAGTAGGGATTGAGACCCGGTGCGCCCCCTTGTCCCAGATCAGTGTTGGGTCGTTGGCAGCATCAGGGACAGCGGGGCCCATGTTGAAGTTGAAGTGGGCAGACGGCGCGGGGTAGCGAGAAGGAGCCCCCTCGCGAGAAGGGGATCTGGTTGGTTGTTGAGAGGAGCTAGCGTGTTGCGCGAGCAGGGCCGTTTCTTCAGATAGCGAGACGGCCTTGTGAGGAGAAACCCAAGGGGGGGACGGAGGAGACTGGGACCCTAGGGAAATGGGGCTTAGTGACCCAGACACCACCGTCCCCTCGGGAGCTTTCTTCTTGTCAGGTGGGAGAGAGACTACATTCTTCACCTTCATTTTCATTTTTTTCGAGGGGCTGAGGCGAGACGGAGCGGGGTCTTCGGTCGGCCTCTTCTTAAGGGAGGGGGTCAACGATTCTTTGGCCGCTTCAGCCGCCATGTTGGCGAGAGCGACGCCCTTGGATGGCTTGATGTTACTTTTGTAAGGGGGGTGAACTGGTACGTTCCTCTCTCCTGGTAAAGGCGAGACGAAATGTTATCACGGATACCAACAATTAGCGAAAAGGAAGTAATGAAGGCGAGACCAAAAAAGAAGGTCGAGCATACCTTCACCAGGAAGTACGGGGAGGAGCGAGCCGAGACCACGTCTCAAATACTGGACCTCAAAGTTTTTTCCGGCGAGGTACTCACAGAGGAGCTTATCCGTGCCGCCGACTTGGGGGGTTGCGTAAAAGACTTCGGCGGGCGAGACAGGCGCGAGCGGAACGCCTCCTAGGTTGCCGTGAATGAAGACTAACCGCGTGAGCCAATGATGGTTCTTGTTGGGCGTCTCGCAGACTTTGAGACCTTGCCCTGTGAAGTAGGACAACCTGTCCTGATTGGCGTGATAAATAAAGAGCTTGTGGAAAACTGTGAGGCTGAACTCTATTCGCTCTCGTCGCATGTAGCTCGCAAAGGCGACCAGGACGGAGATGGCGTTAGGGTTCAGCTGGGCCGGCACGGCGCCGAAATATTTCAAGACCTGCTTCACCTCCAGGCCAGAGGGGTAATCTCAACCCCACCTCGAAGTGCGAGACGGGGAAGGCAAGCTCTCCGGGATAGAACGTGTTTATGCTCTCGCCGACCCGGGAGGGCGCGATTCAAAGCCTTCCGGCAAGTACTCGCGAGTGAAGGCATCGTACTCGTCCACGGAGATACGCCCGGGCGGAAAGTCATGGTCCGCGAATCGCTTCCCGCAGCGGCTGCGTCCCTCGCCATCTTCCGGACTTTTCTTTCCCATAATCGGGCGAGACGTCTGGAATTAGGGACAGGGGAAGCTAGCGAGGTGACCGGAGAGAGAGGAGGCGAGACGGCCGACGAACAGTTGGCGCGCGAGATGGACGAAGAAGAAGAACGAAGGGTTAAGGTGCAGCGACTTATGAAAGCGTAGGTCTGACCCCGGAAAAGGGGGTATTTATAATGATCATGAGATTTGGGGAAAATATACAGACGGAGAAATTGTGCAGAGGAATGGGAAGAGGCGGCCGGCCTCTTTCTCTCTCCAGACCTCGATTTCTGCGGCCCTAAGTGGGCCCTCAGCACGGCCAAGCGGCGGGAAATAAATTGGAATTAAAAAAATTGGTAAATCAAGGAAAAATTAGCATAAGTGCAAAATTTAAATGTTGTGTTATGGAAAATCGAAAAGCAGGCAATTATCAAACCAATAAAGTTCTTCCCGCGCAAAGCGGGTGGCGAGTTCGCAGGGCGCATGGTATAGGCGGGACGGAAACATAAATAAGATTATTACATCCATAAACGAAGGGAAGAGAGGCGAGACTCGACGAAAACTTGTCAATTCTTGTGCCACCTCCAGCGCCCCTCGCCGCGAGATCTCACACAGGGAGGGCGGTTGGGGAGGTGGAAAGCGCGAGCCGCGTCGACACCACGTCGAGCGAAACGGAGCTGTTGGTCGACCTTGCTCAAAAACGTCTGGGGGTCAGTCTCGTCTATCTCAATATCAGCATCGATCTCCGAAGAAAGGCGGGCACACTCCACTTCCAGCCAATTGATTCGATGGTCCGCAGCTTGTTTCCCTTTCTCCAGCTCCTGAATGATGTGTGCGTGCTTCCGCAGCATCTCCGCTACCCTACGCTTCATTTCCAACGGATCCATAGGGTCGCCGAGGTAGTCTTCAATTTCATCTATGGGAGGAGGGGGCGAGACGACCATCTGCCTGGAGTAATCTTCAACGGGCGAGTCCTCCGCCAGCGAGTCCTCGGCATTCGAGTCGCGCACACCTGCGTGGAGAACTTGGAAGGTGAAATGGAGAAGTGGTAGCAAAGAAAGGCCCAAAAAGAAAAGCCTCTTACCAAGGCGGCGAGAGGAACCCGCGGTATTAGGAGGATCATCCTCCCTCGTCTCGGGAGCAGAGGAAGGAGTAGAGGGTTGTGCCGAGACGGACTGGTGGCGGTGTTCAGAGATATTGATTCGTATGATCTCCGGACGATGAGAGGGTGTCGGGACCTTCTAAGTACGGGCAGCAAGTAAGAAGGCAAGCGAGATAGAGATAACGGCATATCGACGTTGACGGATTTACCTCCTTTTCTCTAGGATTGGCCGGGGGAGGAGGGATGCGCCTCCCCGGGAAGGTGTGAGAAGGCTCCCCTGCCGAGAGATAAGGATCAGCAGCTTTCGCCTTCTTGGGAGGGGAAGAGGAGGGTGGTAAGGATGGAGGAGCGCGCACCGGAATCTTGTTCAGAGCCGCCGCAGCCGCCTTGTTCCTCTGACGCGCCGCCGCGATGCGGTCACGGAAACTTTGGCTGAGAGACATAGGGCCGGAAGCTAGAAGGGGATAGGGGGAAGGAAACAGCCTCCTGCCGTAAGAGGAGTCCGATATTTATAAATTGGGCAAGGGGCCCACCAAAAGATTCCCTCATAAATCCTCTATAATGACACGAGCCTCGGTTGGACTATCTTTCTGAGTTTGTAACAACCTCGAAAAGAGCGAGGATTGTGTACAACCTCGGGCTCGCAGGGGCCAATGGCTTGAAGAAAGGGGGGCTAGGCGAGACGGCCCAATACAGTCGTCAATTCGCGGAGCGAGTGGATCCCGCCCAGGGTAACAGGCGAGAGGGCCCAGGTGAGAAGGGCCTGAGCGAGAGCTGCGTCATGAGATGGGCAAGTCAGCGCAAAAGGAGGAGGCACTCGCGGGCAAGTAGCCAACTCGCAATGCGAGAGAACTTCAGGGGGGAGCTCTCGCTAGCGAGACGGAGCTCTCGCCAGGCGAGAAGCCTCTAGAAGGAAGCTCTCGCCAAGCGAGAAGACCCTGAAGGGGAGGTCTTGTAAAATCCTCGGTTCGGTTTAAGACCGGTTCAGGTGGGGTCGGGTCTATCTTTTAGCCCCACAGGATTTTACGCTTTTGCCCTGGGTGGTCTGCATGTAGCCCTTCAGAACAGCGGAGTTTGGTTGTTGGCAGACCCGACTGAGGGTATTCTAGTAATTTCAGGACTGCTCCATTTGGTTGTTGGCAGTTCCAGTTCAGAGGCATATAAATAGACCGATAAGGTGCTTTAGAAAGCAGGATTCCTAACTCTCCTTCTCTCTTTCTAAGGCACCTAGCTCAGCATTGGCTAGGGAAGGGAAGGATTCCAATTCTTCCGAGTAAGAGGTGGGACCTCCGCACTGAGGCCTCCGGTCTAGTCTTTTGAGAGCCTTGTCCAGAGGGTCGTCCGAAGAGAGTAAGGGCGAGCTGCATCTTCAATTTCGAGCTTTGGGAGGGACCGACTTTGTTGGTTCCAACAAAGCTAACATGTCTTGCAAGGAGAAAGAAATTTCTACCAATAATCCTTTGCAGGTACCTCACTTGTGTGAGAATCTGGATGGTCTAAGCCTCACCAAAGAGGACCCAACACATCCTTCTCCACAAGAAGAAGAACAAAGTGAAGAAGAAAGAACAGAAGTAGCTGAGTTTCAACCAACAGCAAACATAATTCCACAGGA
This sequence comes from Platanthera zijinensis, assembly GCA_039513925.1. NCBI lineage: Eukaryota > Viridiplantae > Streptophyta > Magnoliopsida > Asparagales > Orchidaceae > Platanthera > Platanthera zijinensis. The sequence continues at coordinate 27,895,459 of CM077097.1, forward strand.
GGAATTAAATCCAACTGTTGTTGTTGAACCAACTCCACCTACTGATCTTGTCACACTAAGGGATCACCCCAGATCCCAAGTGATTGGAGACATAACAGCAGGTGTACAGACAAGGCATCAACTCAACCAAGACTTGATGCATGTCTGTTTCCACTCTCAAGTTGAACCTCAAACCATAAAAGATGTTGAGCAAGATCCCCACTGGATCATTGCTATGCAAGAGGAACTCAACCAGTTTGAGAGATGTAGAGTTTGGGATTTGGCTCCAAGACCCCAAGACTACCCAGTTATTGGAACCAAATGGGTATACAGAAACAAACTGGATGTCAAAGGTGTAATTGTGAGAAACAAGGCTAGGCTTGTTGCTCAAGGTTATAGGCAATAAGAGGGAATAGACTATGACCAAACATTTGCACCAGTTGCAAGATTGGAGACAATCAGAATATTTCTTGCCTATGCTGGCTACAAGAAATTCAAAGTCTATCAGATGGATGTGAAGAGTGCATTTCTGAATGGAGTGCTAAAGGAAGAGGTTTATGTTGAACAACCTCCAGGTTTCATCTCTCCAACTCATCCTTATCATGTTTTTAAATTGCATAAAGCCCTCTATGGTCTAAAGCAAGCTCCAAGAGCTTGGTATGAGACTTTAGCTAGCTTTTTGATAGAGCATAAATTCATTAGAGGCATTGTAGATAAAACATTATTCACTAGACATCATAAGGATCAAATCTTGTTAGTACAAATATATGTGGATGATATTATATTTGGGTTTACTGATCCCAAATTATACAAGATGTTCTCTGATCTCATGCATTCAAAATTTGAGATGAGTAGCATGGGTGAACTCTCCTACTTCCTTGGTCTCCAAGTGAAGCAGCTCCTTGATGGCATCTTCATTTCCCAGGCTAAATATGCTAAAGAGCTTATTAAAAAGTTTGGGATGGCTGATGTCTCAGCAAAGAAAACACCTATGGCTACAAATGCTGTAATAGACTCTGATGCACATGGGAAACCTGTGGATCAGAAATTATATAGGGGCATTGTTGGATCCCTATTATATCTTACAGCTAGCAGACCTGATATCATGTTTGCAACATGCCTTTGTGTTAGGTTCCAGGTGAACCCTAAAGAATCTCATCTAATTTTTCTGAAAAGAATTTTAAGATATATAAAGGGTTATCCTAGTCTAGGTCTCTGGTATCCTACTGAGTCAGAGTTTGAGTTAACTGGATACTCAGATGCTGACTTTGCTGGATACAGAGTGGACAGAAAGAGTACCTCAGGAACTTGTCAGTTCCTTAGTATGAGATTAGTGTCCTGGTTTTGCAAGAAGCAATCATCTGTGTCCACATCAACTGCTGAAGAAGAATAAATTGCAGCTGGCAGTTGTTGTTCCCAGATGCTGTAGATTCAAAACCAACTCCTGGACTATGGGTTCAACTTAAATAATTCAACTCTACTATGTGATAACACAAGTGCTATTGCTATAGCACAAAATCCAGTCCATCACAGTAGAACTAAGCATATAGACATTAGGCATCATTTTATTAGAGAGTGTGTAGACAAAAACAAAATTAAATTTGTCTATATCTACACTGATTTGCAAAAAACTGATATTTTCACCAAGCCCTTGGATGAAAGAAATCACTTATTCTTTGTAAATCAGCTTGGAATGATCAATGGCGAAGACTTAGTTTAGTTTCTGTCTACACTCGAACAACTCTTCAGATTTCGTCGACCTGAGATCGACGAACTCCCTGCTAGTAAAGTTAGTTTCGTCGACCTGGAGTTCGACGAACCTACTTCAGAAAACTTTCGTCGAACGGAGCTCGGCGAAATGTCTTCAACCCTTCAGACTGAGATCGACAAATTGTTTAACTCCAAATTATTTCGTCGACCTCAGATCGAAGATCTATTTCTTTTAGTGGAACGGAGTTTGTCTTTTCATATTCTGGAAAACCTTATATTTAGGTTTTCTTCGACCTTCGTCCCGCGCTTTCAGTTCTCTTGCACTTGATCCTCGTTTTCTCTTGCAGGTGCTCTCATGGCGATTCCCGCAGGAACTCTAGCGGCAATGAAGTTTGATACTGGATTCGACCTGGACTTCGAATCTTTCCAATACTCAGATCCCATCTTCCTGAATATTCTACAATTACTTGAAGACCAACAGTTGAAGACTCTGCTCTCCACTCGCATCAAGATATCAGGAACAGAGATCAGGGAATGGGTTTACACAGCTTCTACAGAGGAAAATACGATGACTGGAACAATCGTGGGTACTACTGTTTTTCTTACCCCCGATGTTTTAACTGAACTTTTTGGATTGAGTAATGGTGATGAAGAATTAGATATAAATTCAGAGGAATTTGATATGATGCTTAGCATGATGGGGTATTCGGGACAAACCCCCAATAAATTGCTCAAGAAACATTTGTCTGCGGAGTACAAGTTTCTTGCAGATATTGTGGGGAAGGTGCTGCTAGGGAAGCACACTGCACATGACTATATCACCAGCATCAGTTCCTGGTCATGTGTGCTATAGTGAATAAAAGGACAGTGAACTGGGCACAAATCTTATTTGATCTGATTAGAAAGAAGAACAACAAAAATGAGGTTTGCTTTGGAAGGATCCTAGGGATCTTCCTTAAGGAGAAGGCTGCTGAATCACTGGTCTCCCCGACCATATTCATTAATGCTAGCAAGAGACTCATTTGTGCTCTGTTTAGCAAGTGGGAGAGGATAATCACTAAGCCAACCAAGGCTCCCTCCTCTTCCACCAGAACTTCTGAAAGTACTAGGGTTGTACCAGCCACTCCCCACCCCATTGAAGAAAGCCCTTCCACCCCTCCACCTCCAGCTCCTCAGGTTCCATCCCAACCAGCAATACAACCAACCCCACCTTCCACTACCATTACAGTCCCTACATCTACACCTCCAGCATCCCAACTTCCTGCCTCTCCAACAAACATTCCCTCTAATACTCCATCCCCCCAGCCTGATACATCTGTACCCTCACCAACCCAATCTCCTCTTCCACATCATCTTGCTGATATCCCCCAAACCAACCTATCATCTCTCCTATCCTTCAACCTCTTATCATCCCCACTAAACACTCTCTCCTCCAAATGACTCTCTCCTAGACACTCAAATCTCACCTCCACCCCCACCTCTAACTCCCCCAGCACCTACCATATCCACTCAACCAACCACTGCCACAACATCTACCTCTCCACACTTGGATCCCTCCCTTGTCTCCCCACTCATTACCCTCCTCACACCCCTCCTAAAATCACTCATAGCAGAGGTTATCTCTCCTCTTGCTGCCTTCATCTCCTCTCTAGCTGCACAAATTACTGTCTTAACTACTGCTCCCTCTTCAGTTGGGGGCCTGGCTTCAGTTCCTCCTGAAACCAGGCAGGGGGAGATACTTGATGAAGCAGCAGCAGTTGTAGCAGAAGATGTAGCACCAGCAGAATCAGATGAAAAGGATATAAACACAGTAGAAGCAGCAGAAGATGTAGCAACAGAAGAAGAAACAGCAGCAGATGTACAAGAAGAAGTTATAGCAGAAGATGTACAAGAAGAAGTTATAGCAGAAGATGTACCAACAGACAACACTAAGCCATCTATAGCTATAATTCCATATACCACACCAATTTGGCTCAAGGCCACTTTTGCAGCTCCAGAGTCTCTTCCCAGAGTTGCTTCCCCCACCATCTCATCCCCTATAGCACCAGTTTATATTATGGATGATTCTCCAATGCCTGATCTAGATGCACTGGTCATGGTTGATATTGAGGAAGAAAATAAATCAGCTGTTCAAAGCACTGATGTACACAGTTCTCCAGTTTCCCCTCCAGTCCCTTCAAAGACAGAAAAGACAACAACTTCTGATAACACAATAAGAGAGATTGATGCCATGTATGACAATCATCAGCCTTCTGATGATGATGATGATGATTCTGATGAGGGCCCAAAGAGGAAGAAAGTTTCAAAGAAAAGGAAAGCTCCTCCACCTCCTGCCCCAAAACTCAATCCAGCAAATGACACACCCTATTACATTCTGCAGAACATAACTCCATACAAGGGTATGCCAGCTTGGATGTGCCTGTCCAAAAATGAACAAAAGGCAAGGAAGAAAAGCAGAAGATATTCTCCTCCCCCCAGAAATTCAAGAGCGGTCCTCCTCCTGCTGCTGGTGCCTCAGGAACTACTTCTCAAGGGACAGATGCACCTTCCAAGTCTACATCCTTCACCAGAACATATCAAAGACAGGAAAGGTCATCTAAACATCATTCTCAAGGAAGCAGCCAGCAAAGGAATGTCAGTTCTACAGAGCAAATAAAGGAGGTAGTTTATCAGAAACCAGAGTTCTCACCTCCCAAACAGCAAGCTCAACAAAGAAGGTACACAGAATCCCACAAGCCCAAAAGAAAATATAGTGAGACTGCTCCTCCAAGATCTCTGTATACTTAGAGTGATGAAAGCCAAAAAGTAACAAATTTCCAAACACAGTCCACTCAATTCAAGCCTGTTACCCTGCTACCCCCACAAGATGATCAATCATCTGTTAGTCAGGATATTGATCCCAACTTCAGGATGGCTAGGCTCCAAGAGTTGATTAGTCTGTCACAAATAAAGAAGGCTAGCGAAGAGGGTGAAGATCCAACAAAGTTCACAATTATTTCTTCATACAGAGAAAAAGAACTGGATAAACTTCAAGTGAGCAAGAAAGTGTTTGATCCTGCAGAGTATATGGCAATACACCCAGAGGCTGTAGTACCCAGAACCTCCACCCTAACAGTGATTGGAGCAGCAGATATGTACATGTCAAAGAAAGAAGCTGCTAATCCTGACAGGGAAATCATCTTTACTCATCCTGGGGATAAGAGCAAAGAAGCAGAGAAACAGAAGAAATAGAACCTAAACTCCTATGTGTATGGTATACTTTTGAAAAACTGTGTTCTATGATACAAAGCTAACTGTGTAAATATATCTGTTGCATATATATTACTTCATTCTCTGCCAGATATATATTTTTTTGCTTTGTACATTTCTTTTTATCATTGAATCTGTAATTAGTGACCTCACCCAAATAGGGGGAGATTGTTGAATCCCTAGTTGGATTTGGGCTAGGTTCACTAAGTTAGGAGGATATGACCCAACATGTATAGCCAGTGTCATGGTTGTGTCCTAGAGTCTAGGTCTAGTCCTTAGAGTCAACAATGTCAGGGACCAGCCTCCAACACTGCTAGAGACTCAAGACTTAAAGAAAATCCAAGACTTAGAAAAAGAGCTCTATGTTCGTCGATCTATGGTCGACGAAAATTGTGCTCAGCTCGACGAACTCAGAGAACAATTCTCTGAGCTGAGCTCGACGAACTTGGTTCTCAGATCGACGAACTCTGGACAAAGTGACAATACTTCTAAGTCAAACTTCGGTCGACAAACTTAGAACATCAGCTAGACGAACACTGTTCTCTGGTCCCAGATCGACTAATTCTAGATCAGATGTTTCAACACTCAACGCCAGAGAACATCACACTCAACGCCAGAATGATGATTCAACACTCAACGTCAGAGAACATCACACTCAACGCCAAAATGATGTTTCAACACTCGGCACCAGAAAACAGTCTAAATCAAGAATCAAAACTCAGGTCGACGATCTTGGACCTCAACTAGACGAACTCAGTTCTCAGGTCTCAGGTCGACAATCTTAGACATCAGATCGACGAACTTGGTGCACAGAATAGGAAAGTCGTCAAGCAGCAGTCAGCCATTCAGAGGTCGACGAACTTGGACCTCAGCTCGACGAACTATGGACTTAGGTCGACGAATCCAGACTTGGTTGTTTCCCTCTTCTGTTCCTATTATATTGCAATAATTCCTGGGTAATTAATGCTCTAATATTCTCTGAATATTATCGTTAGACAAGAGCATTAATTATGGTCTTCATCAGGATTATTGCATGTCGTTTTCCAAAGGGACAGTTGGGGAAATCAATCAATGCAAAATATTCTCTGGCCGTCAGCATTGAATGCAGAAAGGATTTCGAAATTCAAAAGGACGTTTACATAGAAAATATAAAAGACGGATTTTTCCTCTTCCAAAAAATACAACTGATACAGCCACACAGAAAACAAGTGAGGAAGAGTAGAACACCATCGTCTCGCAACAAGGATTCTCTCTGCTCTCGCTCTCTCTTGACAACAAAGTGCTAGAAAGAAAGAACTGCTAGACCAGAAGAAGAATAGTTTTCAGAAGAAGAACAACTATTCAAATCAAGAGTCTTCTTCTTCTGTCATCCTCTCAAAAACTTTCAAAGGACAACAACTATTGTATCTGTCAAAGAGTTCCTGAAGTTCTTATGGTTGAAATTGAAAGCTTGAAGGTCTATCACCCTGAAGCAAAGTTCCTTTCACCCTGAATAAATTCAGTATTTCAGGGGGAGCTTTTGCCACCATCAAATCCACAGAGTCTTCTCAGTTGAATACTTGAGAAAGAGAAGACATCATCACTCTCTCACCCCCTCTGTAAAAAGGGTTCTCTACTCCATTCAAAAGTGATTCCTAGTTGCAAGTCTCCTAACCAAAAGACTTGAGGTTTGGTTTTTGAGCACCTTACCAAAAGCTCATTGGTGGCAGTCACCTGAACAAAAACCTGAGTGGAGTCCTACCAGGGTGGTAGAAAAATGGATGTACCCAGGTTGGGGAACCACTATAAAATTTTTGTGTTGTCTGGTTGTCTTTTCTTTTGTTCTTGTTGTGGCTGTGATAGTTAGGATTCTGTGATTTTTATTAGTTTAATCTGTTGTGCTATGATATAGCATCTGAGTTTAGGAACAAGTTATATTATTCAGCAAAAGATTTTAATTACTCACAAATACTCTATTCACCCCCCCCCCCCTCTAGAGTATATTAGATCTAACCCTCACTTTCAGCCGGGCTTCAATTGCTAATGGGTTAAATTGATTTTGTGGCTTGGTGTAATAAGCGATTAAGCATCAATTATTTGAGGCGGTGGTATTGTTAAGCGGCGGTATCATGATATATGCCGAGCCTAGTACTTTTCACAGATTTCTTCTCATCTTCACGCCGCCTGGAGGGGAGACAGGCGAAATTGGCGCTAGGGCTCATGGGACTTTCATCTTCTTCCTTCTCTCCCTCTCAAATCTGTATGAAATGATCTGAAATCAGTGCCCAGATTTCTTCTAACTGCACTAACTGCTACCGAGATTTGTTGCCACCTACGGCTACTTGTGTTGCCACTGCGGCTGTGTGTGTCGCCGCCGCCATTTATCGGATCTACTGCTGCCTTATGATCACTGTGAGCCTCTTTCCCTTCTTATCTTATGCTTCCAGAACAGTGATTGTATATACTGAAATTTGGATGAGAAAGAGTTAGGGCTTTCAAATTTGTGTGTTTTTCTGAATAGGCCAATTAAGAGTTTATTAGTTTGGCCAGCTGCAGTTAGTTTTCCTCCAGTCCTATTTCACTCGATGTTTAAGTTCTGGATGGATGCTTTATACTATGCTATTCTTTTGAGGATTTTTGTATGGATGCATTATTCTGAGTCTTGCACTCTTGGTCGACTATTGATTTGGCTGAAGAGATATATTCTGGTGTTAGCATATTACTGTTGCTTTTCTCTTTGTAGTGGGTAGTGGTAGGTGAATAAAACTAATGATTTCCTATAAAAGTGTTGGGAGTTTTTTTCCTCTGGCCGACAATTTCTTCAAGTTTGAACCTTTATGTTGGTATGTATAGTAGATGTCAAGTGATGTTAACAGAATAGTCAATATCATAGCTATAACGAGGCGCAACCCCGGTATAAAAGATCCTATGTGATCCAAATCTTATACTGATACCGCGAAGGATGGCTTCTCAAAATAGACACGATGATGACATGAAATGCTATAAAATGAAGGAACAACTGATGGTGAGAGCTACCTGTTTAAGTTTATGCTTTATTGCCCTCTTTTTCATTTATGTGCACGATTATTATTAGTATTGAAATATCATGATTACTTGCATATGTTAGCATGGAATACTTGTACATCACTGATAATGATTACTCGCATATGTTAGCATGGAATACTTGTACATCACTGATAATGATTACTCGCATATGTATGGCTTTTTATAAAGGCAAACAGGCGATTAGCTTCTGAGGGGATTAAGAAATAAATGAACCCTAAGTATAGAAAGGAAATGTACGATAAACATAAATAAGAATGCATCGATGCATGGTAATGATAAGGGTATAACTGAACATGAATGCGCATACAAATACTGATTAATTGCCAAACCAGTCGAGCCTGAGGGCATAAACGCGTGTTGTACGTACTGGTTTTGGTATACTGATGACCCGGGAGGGTCGGGCCCAAAGACTGAAATATTGAAATACAGATACCGTTACTGATATGTTGGCAGTTACTCTTAACATTACCTAACATAAAAGATAACATAAGAATGTATAGTTATACAGTGACATCGATATGTCGTTACTGAACATGCGAACTGAGATAGATTTACAGTTACATAGCTTTCATGATTACGGTTACACGGTTGACATGGCTTTCTTGATTATAGTTACACTGTTTACATTGCTTCATGGTTACTACTGTTAATATTGCCCTATAATTGTTTATATAGTTTTTATAAATACTAACATGACAGAGATAACATTGATACACAGTTTCAGGACAGGTATGTAAAATGGTTAATAAAGATATATGTTTATGATATTGTTATAGCTTTTACATTTGTTTATATGTACAACAGCTAAAGAGGTATTCACCTCACTTAGTCATATTTTTATGACTAAGCCCGTCGCCATTTTGTACAGGTACTTGACATAGCTTTGGGTTCGTAATGAAAAGTGAAGTTTATCGTGGATAAAATGAAAAGACACATGGACATCTGCAATTTATGAGGTACGTCTTATTATATGTATTCTTTTGTTACTCACTAGCATTATTTCGTCTTGGTTGAAAGTAGCCATGATACAGAAATGTGTGGGGTCCAAAATGGGGGCCTCACATTTGAGATGGGAGAATAAGTGATGATTAGCATACAACCCGAGAGGGATCCGCAAGGACCAGCAAAGAAATTAAGCGCTCGCCGAATGGGCCCCTATAAAGTAGTGTGGCGGATCGGTACGAATGCTAATGAAATTGGCATCTCTCAAATTATGGGATTAGCCAAGTATTTAACGCAGAGGATCGAACTCCTTATTATGAGGAGCGTGTATATGTGGATCCTTCCACCACACCCATACCAGATGCTTCGCTTCCTTTGGCCTCTACCATTCCATCCCTACTTCCACTTGAGGAGTCACTCCATGAGGGTCACCATGCACCATCAACAGTCCCATCGATACAACAGTCAGGCGGAGATAAATTACAAGCAGAGCCCTTACTTCTACTGACGACATACTTCAAATCATTGATCATGACATATACCGCATACGGGGAAGATATTGTGTGTTATCTTGTCTGTTAGAGAAGTAGCCCGCTATATGATGCTACATGGATTTCTTCAAAGAAGCTCGAGAGACTCGCCCCATGGCAACACAGAGAGTACAACTGTCTTCACTCATCGGAGATAAGTGCTTTCAAGCTGGGGGGTTGAAGGCGCGCCACGCCTGAAACAGGTCTATTCCCGCATGAGGAGGTGAACCACTGCCCGGTCGGGAGATTCGAGTCCACGGTTACACGGTTGGATAGTCATTCTGAATTGTTTTGATATATTATTTTTTATGTTTTCAGTTGTATTTAACACCCGATAGGACCGGACATTATGAACCATCTGATTTGGGTGCCCTACGTTGTTTTGAGTTTAAATAGTGCAGGGTTGGTTATCATGGGCATCGAAGGTTTAGTAGCTTTTTGAAACTGTTGGTCATCTGGTCTGGTGCAACGGAGGAAGAAAGAACTCGCAACCCCACCATGGTGCGACTCCAAGGTAACCTTCTCCTCTTCCTCATCCTCTATAGTCAAGCCACTGTGAATCCTTTCCCCCCTTTCCCCTCAAGTTGTCCCTTTCCCCCACTCAGCGCACCGGCTAATATGCCCTTCATCTCGTCGGATCCACTCACGAAATCAAATTCATGCCCCATCCAGCCACTTTTACCCCTTAGAACACCTCCCCAAGCCACAACCTCCCTTCATGTGCCTCCTCTGGATTGTCCAGTCGGCTACCTTAAGTTTTCAGGCACCAGAACCTGCCACCCACCAATACAACTGCCCATTTTCGAGCCAAACCAGCACGCGATTCTTAAATCTAGCCTCCCATCTCACCATCTAACCCAATTGTCACACCACTCCAATGTTTTTCCATACCTGCATGCACCTTCCCAGCCAATCATCGTGGACTCCACCTTAAAATAACCGCATTATCATTTTCATGAATCTTCCCCAACCCTACCCGAGCCCACCAACCCCAGATCCCTCTTCAGCCACCTCCAACACTGCAGCGACCCTAGATTCCCGCATTCAACCGTCAGTTACCACCACCTGCACGAGTAAGTTTTAGTTGTAGTTTTATTTTCTATCATTGTGCACTTGACACTCTATTTAAAGTAGACTTTATTGTCATTTGCTTTAGTACTGAACTCCTTCTGAGTTGCAAGACTAATTTTGCACGTGCTTAAAAATATTTGTGCTTTGGTTATTTGTTGAATGTCATTTGCTTACCTAATCAATATTTGCGAACTTTTATGGCTCTACATCTTTCTTATATTACTAATTATTGTTGCTAATTTCTTAACAGACCTTCCCTTGAAATTACATCATATTATATTGCATATAGAATTGCACTTAAAGTGTTCACCCATTATCAACCTCCTACTGCATCAAATTGGTACCAGAGCCATAGGTTAGGGTCACTTGCATGTTACATTGTGGTAGGAATTATCGTCAATCTATGCCAAACCATAATCTCACCGATGATATGGCTGCCAGTTCACAATCGGACATGACGTTCACTGAATTTCAAAAACTTGTTCTTGATCGATTTGATCGGATTGGGGTCCCAATTCGACACCCTTAGGGGCGACATCGCTAGGGTTAGCACAAGAATCGATTAGTTAGATACCCCTAGAGAACGAGCGACTCCTCTCCCTGACGAGGAGCCTCTCGAGGATCCCCGAGATGCTACACCCCCTCCCAAGAGACGTGGTCGAGACATTCCTTATTGAGACCCCCCTCCTCCCACGAGAAGGAAATTCCATCGTGGTTACGAGTACGGCAAGACCCGGGGAGAAATCACTGCCCTCCCAATGCACCTCGTCTGCCACCTCCACCTGCTCGTAGAGATCGAGCCTCCCCCGCACGATACGACTATGACTATGATGATCGGTACGGTGACTACCGTGAGCCACGCCATGGAATGACTCTAGAAGAAAATGATATCACCTGACGTATTCGCATTGACGCACTTCGACGGCCACTTGGACCCGAAGGCCTTTAGCGATTGGTTTATGGATATGAATCACTATTTTGACTGGTTTGAGATGAGTGACGAGAGACCATAACGGTTCGCCAAAATGAAGTTGATCGGTCAAGCAAAAATTTATTGGTCGAGTTTGGAGAGGTCACTTGAGCGGAAAGGCTATTACCTCATCACCCGATGGGACGAGATGAAGCAGCGACTTAAAGATAAATACTTCTCCGCTTCATATCGTGACCAGCTCATAGATCAGCTATATGCACTCCGACAAGTGACCCTTTCCATTGCGGAATTCATGTCACGTTTTAACAAGTTAGTGGTCCGTAGTGATATTCTTGAAGAGGTTACCATGGAGCCGTACCAAGGAGGGGAGGCGAGATCCTTCTTCCAGCACCGCACCGGATGATATAACCGACGGTTGCAAAAGGAATCTAAACCTTTGATGCCCACGATAACCAACCCTGCACTATTTAAACTCAAAACAACATAGGGCACCTGAATCGATGACACATAATGTCTGGTCCGATCAGGTGTCAAATGCAACTCAAAACATACAAAATAATATATTAAAAATACTTGGAACGACCATCCGGGCGCAACCGTGGGCTCATCTCTCCCGACATTGTTGTGTGCAACATTATAAGCAAACCCAGCTTGTGCCAAGAAAAATCTCATTGCTTTAACTTTCATCCGTATATACACAGAATCATATTGTCCAACATTTTATTAACCAATTCAGTTTAATCATCGGTCTCCCAGTGAGTTGTATTGTTGAATTTCAATGAGGATCCAAATATCCTCCACAAACTTCGTCAATATGTGCTTAAAAACTGTGAACTTTGTAGGAAATAAGTGTATTGGAACATCACGAAGTGACGCTGTCAGCAAAGAATAGTTCGGTGACTTGTGCTTATTATGTCTCTTGCTTATGTCTTTTGCAAGGAAGAAACAAGTTGACGCGGGATGAATCTACAGGTGACGGACGCGCGATTCTTTAACCTTAAATGAATGCAAACAATCATGTGATTAGAGTTGCTACGGTTTTGGTTCTCTTCTGGTTCTACTAAAACGGCGAAACAAACCATTAAGGTAACAACACTGTTGTGGATATCCTCCAACATGGTCGACATGTTGGCCGACATAAAGGTTTCATGGACAAAACGACACATTTCCGATATTTTTTTGCAAAATATCATTTTGGAATATATCCTCCGATATGTCTGTTATTAACTGATATACTCGTTGATATATCGATATATACCGACATTTTATCGATTGGCTTTTTTCAATTTATTTCAATTAGTGTCGATGGTCTAATAAACAATAGACCAAAATTGTTTAATTATTTAGGTTGTTTTTCCCTTCCTCCGGCTTTCTTTTTGCTCAAGTCCGTCATCGACTTCAATTTTGCATGGTTTTTGAATTATGGAGTAAAGGTTCCTTATCTTTCATTGTCTTCGACAACTTCCCGACATTCTGTTTCATCTTCTTTTATTTCAAGCATTATACCGTTGTCACTTGTGTAACACAAAATGTTTATATTTGGTTGATAAATTTATATGTTCAATAAATATCAAATTATTAATATATTATTATGTATAAATTAAAAAAGGATTCAAATTATAAATAATTACACATGTAAATAATTAAATATATATCCCCCGACATATTAAAACCGACATGAAAAATCTAAACCGATGTGTCCCTGATATCCGACATCTACAACCTTGGGTAACGATTCTTCAAATTAGAACCACAATCTTATTTGGATTGATCGGTTTCGAGTTTTGGATCCAGTTCCTAGCATAATTTTAGGCTTGTCATGCCTACGGTTCTATTTTCAGTTCAACAAAAACCAAAACCAAATTATTTACTAGCGGTTCGGTCCAATTCTATGCGGTTCTGATTTGATTTATATTCCTACTGGGTGAACTCAACGCGATAGAAACATCATAACATCTACTGAATTCCTATCATCCAAACAAGAACTATCGACTATTAATAATATCAAGATGCTCTTATATTTTTTTAATATTAAATATCTTGAATTACAGCAGCATTAATTAATTTATTGAGTAATACTAAAATAAGGAAAGAACCAATAAGAGTAGAGTCCATGGGAACAAGTCTGACACTCACAACAAAGTCAATGTTAGCCACTTGACCCTCACACGGGAGTGATGGCTCATCAAGAGGTTTGTCAGGGGGTTCATCAATCAATATGGTCATGATCCTCCAGATGAGTACCATCGAAAGGGGTATTGTCCCCAATAATGAGTGGGGCAACAACTAAGAAATCGACACTAGGCTCTAGGTCTTGATGCGGCTCGAGGCAATGCTGAGGGAAGAGTGGGAAGACCCCATACTCAAATGTGGGTCAATCAGTATAGTGTCGAGGACCGAATATCTAGACAATGGGGTCAATAGGTCTAAGTGAGGTGTAGAGGGTGAATACAGCATCACAGCGTCCCTAGGCTGCTCGTCCTCGCTCACGTGACCACGTTCAGTATTCCTACTAGTACCGCTCTCCACATGTATCATACAATCAAGATCAGAGTCGACTCCAAAATCAAGTGGTCACTAAGTCTCTTCAAGATGAGATGAATCAAACTTATGTGCTGGGTCTCTCATGTGAGGGGGAGCACTACTCGACACATTGGTGGCTTGACCTAAACCCTTAGGATTTCTTTTATGGATTCTTATTACGACATTCTTTATGTGAGCCAAATCAGTACCTAAGCGATCGAGTTGATCAAGAACTAATCGCTGAAATTCGCCCTCAGGTATCTCTATTTGCGGAACACTAGGAGGATCTTGACATGTGATGTGACATTGGCGATAATGACCTCTATAAGACTCCTAAGGGTTATCTAGATGGTCGTTCCTAGCAAAATGGGATCATGTCGAAGGATCGACACAATCCCTAGAAGTAGTGTGTCGCGCAGGAGGATAATCATCGTAATAACAAGGGTGCCTCTCAAGGGAAGGCGAGGGGTAGAGATAATAGTAAGTCATAGAATGATACCTATAGACTCAATAACTGCGTATTAATAAAGTCTAAACCAAGGCTCTAATGCCAATTTGGCGCAGCACGGGTCTACAGGTGTCTGACGGCGAATACTCTAACCCTAAATACAAAGCATGTAAGTGCATGGAAGACACAAATGAGGCTCTGACCAAGCATAAAATGTTATGAGTCCATGCACACAATCCAAGAAAATGTCAAGTTAACGTAAATGCAAAAGCAAGTCTGACCTAAATTGACAATAAGTATTCAATTAATATAAGAACTTAACAAGTTCACAATTGTTTACAGTAGAAAATTGAATTGAAAGAAAGAGTGAATCCACAAATATTTGAGGTGTAAATATATTATGAATATATTATGCACATGCCGAATAAGTCTAGCAAATAAGATATTTCACGAGAATTAAAGCATATAATATTACATCCACCAAACTATAGTCCAAGCATACAAAATAGGTGACAATAACGTCAAACTATAACACACATATACAGGCAGCGGCGTATTATGGCAAGTAGCAGGCGTCTGGGGCTGCTGGCTCCACGTTGGTGATGACTATTGATGGTGGCTGGTACTAGAATGGGTTGAGAGTGTGTGGGAATGGTTTAGAAAGGTTTGTGGGGGTGTGGACAGCGAATGGATTGCTGGAATATGGGTTCCTGGGTGCTGAAAATAAGTTCCAGAGCCCAGAATGGAAGATTCAGGGCCGGACAGGGAACATAAATGGGGAAGATGGGCCTGGAGTAGTTCTGAAGGGAGTTTGTAGGCAGTTTGAGGTGCTAGAGGCTTGCTGGAAGGATTTCGAAAGAGGGGATGGGAGTCATGGAGGGATGGGGGCTGGGAGAGGGTTAAGGGACTGCTGGGAGGGGCTTTTCCGGTGGCTAGAGAGAGTTATGGAGGGCATTTATAGGCTGTTTGAAGTGCTGGAAGCTTGTTGGAAGGATTTCAAAAGAGGGAATGGGATTCCTCGAGGGATGGGGGCTGCGAAATGGTGGGGTTAAGGAACTATGGTGAGGGGCTTTTCTGATGGCTAGAGAGAGTTCTGGAGGTCATTTGTAGGTTCCCAACTAGTATAAATAGAGGAGCACTACCCAAAAAGGCATCGGACCTGTTGAGATCAAACCGCCTAGTTGGTCTGAACTTAACTCTGGTCTCTACTTGCAATTGTAGACTTTGTTAGTCATCAATGCTCACTTTGTAACCACTACACCTTTTCTAAGTAAAAAAAATCACCCGCAACTAAGTTTTGCAATTGCGGGAAGTCTGGTGTCGCCGTTCGCGACAAACTTCTTCCTCTCTCTCTCCTCTCTAGCGCTTCATGACTAGTAACTGGTCACTTGCAATTCATGTTTCCCCCGTCTTCTAATTGTTCGTTGCTGAGCTTGGAGGTTGGGGACACTTTCCCCAACACCTTAGAGCGTTGAACGAAAGAGGGGCTAGAGGTGGGGATAACATAAGAGGATACTGAGGAGGGAACCACAGTTGACTAGGCGGGGTGTGCTCGTGAGAGAGAGAGCTACCATAGTCACATAACAAGACAAGAGAAAATGGACTTCATTATTTGATACTTTCATTCCTGACGTAGGACAAATTTATTGGATGTAAACTTGTGATGCTATAACCCTAAATGCAACACACGTGAGCATGTGATAAATATAATTGACCGACGATGAACTCTAAAATGAAGATGCAAATTAATACAAACACACAATCAAATGGACTAACGAAGGATAACCCTAATGTGATGCATATACGAGGGCTCAATCATGCAAGTATTTTTTGACGTGCAAATAATTAAATAAATTAATTTTAAAATCTCGTGCAAGTGTCGCAATTGATTACTGTTGGAAAAGCCCATGTAAAGTGGCTCATTTATTTGTTTTTCTTCGTTTCTCCTCTTTACTCTCACATCATGTATAGGACTCTCTTCTCTCTTTCTCTCTCCTATAAATGTGTATTCATACCTTGTATTTGATTATTTAGAAAGTATATACAAGTTTGAGGTTTTCTCTACATGGTATCAGAGGGTACGGTCCGGCCTGTTTTTTTCTAACCGCCTGCTTCTCCGGCTTACCGTGCGGCTTGTTCTCTTGCTTAGCCGCAGTGTGTTGCGGCCTGCTCCCTTTCTAACCGCGGCTTCCTGCGCGGTTAAGGCTGTTCTAACCGCTTCCTCTGCTCTCCCTCCCTCTCTCTCGTGGCTTCCACCTCTACTTCTCCTTATCCTCCCTTTTATACCCTTCCTATCAGGTGGGGTTATCCCTCTAACCGCCCGGCTTCATCTCGGCTACCCGCTTCCTCTCTACTCGGTGCGGTCTCCCTATCTACCCGCCGAGATCTTTCCTTCTCTCTGCTCTCCACCCTTCTCGAAGAGACTTCTCTTAGCCATCGAGTTCTTGGGTTTTTCATCTCGGCTACTCGCTACAGTCTCCTTGGCTACTCGCTGCGGTCTCCTTGTCTACCCGTCGAGTTCTTGCCTCCTCGCTGCTCTGCTCCTTGCTCGTCGCGGCTTGTCTTAGTCGGCGTAGATTCTCTTCTCGCTGCGATTTGTTTTTCTAGTCGTTGTGGCTTCTCTCTTCCCGGCGAGCTCCGCATCTAGGTCGCGGCATCTTCCCTTGCCACTGGCGTACTCACCGAGACCGTGCGGCATCCTCGACTGGCTTGCTCCCTGCTTAGTCATCGCGGCTTCTCTTCATGGCCGCGATTTGTTCTTTTAGTCGATGCGACTTCCCACTTCTCGGCGAGCTCCGCATCTAGGTCATGGCATCTTCCCTTGTCGCTGGTGTACTCACCGAGACCGTGCGGCCTTCTCGACTGGCTTGTGCCCTATTTAGTAGCTGCAACTTGTCTCCTCGCAGGCGGCTTCTCTTCCCTACTGCGGGCTCCGCATATTGGTCGCGGCATCCTCCTTGCCGCTAGTGTGTTATCACCGTGACTGTGTGGCTTCTCTTCTTCTCTGGTCGCGGCGGCTTCTCCCAGCTAACCGCCCCACACTCTGGTCGCGGCAACTTCGGTGCCTTGCCGCTGGTGTGTTGTCACCAAGACCGTGCGGTCTCCCCTCAATTCGCTGGTTGTCTGTCTGCCGGCCTAGCTTCCTGCTCGTCTTTCCATGGCGTCCTCTCCTGACTCTACCGAACAGACAGTTTCCTCCTCTGCAGACCGCCCGGCCTCTGCCCTTGAACTCCGTGATGAGCTGCGGATTACTACTATCTTGTTGACTGGGAAGAAGAACTTTGTGGAGTGGATCCACTCTGTTCGCTGTGTACTTCAGGCCAAAGGCTTTCTTCATCACTTGACCAAAGCGGCTCCTGCGGCTCCTACTGACGATTGGTTGCGTAACGATGGTCGGGTTCAGACATGGCTCCTCAACTCCTGGATACTGAACCCTACCGCATGGCCATGTATCACAAAACCGCCAAGGCAATGTGGGATGAGCTCCAGTCTCTATATTCCGGTAAAAATAGTCTCCAGCATCTATATGACATCATCACTGATCTTCAGACCCTTGAGGTTGGAGGGGCCACCGACCTCGCATCCTTTGTTGCTCGGGCCAAGACTCTGGTTGAAGCATGGATCCAACATCAACCTCCTACATTGGATCTGGCTGCACAACGTGCTCGGAAAGAAGTTGTTGGTGTTGTTATGATGATGGCTTGTGTACCACCTCATCTTCAGAGTGTTCGGGCTCAAATCCTCTCCTCTGCTGCTACCCCATCACTTTCAGATGTGTGTTCCATGTTGCTCAAGGTCTCACCACCTCCTGATAGTTCTGCTCCTCCGTCACCAGCTCTTCTTCAGCATACTTCTGCACCCCTACTGCCTTCCCCCCCATGCTTGCGGGGGATGTTCCGGATCTCGGGGCCGAGGTCGGGAAGGCAGGCCTCGACCAAAGTGTTCCTTCTGCGGTAAGGACGGACACCTTGAGGCCACCTGCTACCGCAAGCATGGGCTTCCTCCTCGACCACAGGACATTATTGATGCTACCGACTCCTCCTCCGCACGTACTGACCTTGAAGAGGTTCGCCTTCATCTCCAACAAATCAAGGGTCTGCTTAGTCGCCCACCTGCCTCTGTTGCCTCTGCTGCCTCCATCTCTCAAGGTATCGCTTGTCTCTCCACTGGTCCAAGCTGGATAGTGGACTCAGGTGTCACTCATCACATCACCTCCCTGCGGCCACATCAATACCCGGATTCTCCTCATCCCAAGTGTATCACAGAGGCCAATGGGGACACTGTTACTGTCTCCGACTCTGCTGATATCCCTCTCACTTTGTCTCTCTCTGCGCTCGGCTCTTCATGTTCCGGGCACCCCATTTAATTTGTTTTTTGTTGGTCGTCTTACTAATGATTTAAACTGCTCTGTAACCTTTACCTCTTCTTCTTTTCTGATACGGGAACGACAGACACGGACTATCATTGGTAAGGGGCGACTGCAGAACGGGCTCTACCTCCTTGATAACTCTCCGGTTATCCTCTCTTCCAACTCCTCCGTCGATTGGCATTGGCGTCTTGGACATGCCCCTTTACCAATCCTCCAAAAGGCTCTACTAGATGTATCTCTACCTTCTTTTCAGTGTGAAACATGTGTGTTAGGTAAGCAGCATCGTTCATCTTTTTCGTCTCATTGTACTCGGAGCACTGCTCCTTTTATTTTAGTACACTCCGATATTTGGAGTCCGTACAAAGTCACTGGCATTTCTGGTTATCGCTATTTTCTAACTTTATTGATGATTATTCGCGGATGACGTGGCTATACTTACTTCGTGATCGCTCTGAGCTTTCCCGTGTCTTTCGGGTTTTCCTTCTTGAGACCCGTACACAATTCTCCACGAACATCAAAACTCTTCGCACTGATAATACTCATGAATACACCAGCCACGAATTTACGACTCTTTGCTCTGAATTTGGGGTCATTCACCAAACTTCACGTGCATATACCCCCCAACAAAACAGAGTCGTTGAACGTAAGAATCGACATCTTCTCGATGTGGCCCGCTCCATCATGCTTCAAATGCAGGTTCCCAAAGCTTATTGGAACTTTGCCCTTTCGACATCTTGCTATCTGATTAACCGTCTTCTTTCCCCCAACCTCCACAATGCCACTCCGTTCAGCCTCATGTTCCCGTCTACTCCGACATTCTCTCTCACACCCCGCATCTTTGGGTGCACCTGTTACGTTCACACTCTTGGTCCATCCTTGGACAAATTGGATCCCCGGGCAGCCAAACACATCTTTGTTGGCTACTCCCGGACTCAGAAAAGTTATGTATGCTACTCTCCGGCTACCCGCAAGGTGATAGTCTCTGCTGATGTTACCTTTCGGGAGAATCTTCTTTTCTTCTCCGCTCAAGATCCTACACCTCTACCACCAACCGTCCTACGCCCTGTCATTCCAGTTACCAGTCCACCACCAAGACCTCTCGTTACCACTCCATCACCACGAATTCCTGCCCAGGCTCCCCCCATTTCCAAACCTGTACCTCCCGGTATCTGTGTCTACACTCGTCATCCTACCTTCGATGCCCCACTGCAGTCGGCTTCGACCTCTGATGTTCCGCGTCCTGTTGATCCGGCACCAGAATCTACAGCTCATCCTCTGGCGAATTATGTATCCTTACATCGCTTATCTCCACAACTTCAAACTTTTGCCACTTCATTATCATTTATTTCTATACCTAACTCTGTGCAGGAGGCTCTCCAACATTCTGGCTGGCGAGCGGTCATGGAAGAAGAAATGATAGCTCTCTGGGCTAAGCAGACCTGGAACTTGGTACCTCTACCTACCGGTCAGACACATGTTGGGTGCAAATGGGTCTTTGTCACCAAACATGCTCCTGATGGGACGATTGACCGTCTGAAGGTCCGTCTGGTGGCTCGTGGATTCACCCAATAGCAAGATTTAGATTATGAGGAAACATTCTCTCCAGTGGCAAAGCTTAACACCGTTTGTGTTCTCCTCTCTGTGGCTGTGCATCACCAATGGCCCTTACACCAACTGGACATCAAAAATGTTTCTCAACGGCGACCTCCAAGAAATGGTTTACATGCAGCAACCTCCCGGGTTTGAGACCACGGGGGAGTCCCGGGTTTGTCATCTTAAGAAGTCCATATATGGTCTAAAACAATCCCCTCGGGCATGGTTTGACAAGTTTAGTAAGGCCGTCCGGCAAGTCGACTTTACTCGAAGTTCAGCTGACTTCTCTTTGTTCACACGTCATCAAGCAACGGGAACTGTTCTTCTATTGGTTTATGTTGATGACATCTTAATCACTGGAAATGATTCGAAAGGCATCCAAGCGATCAAACAACACCTCAGCTCCGTCTTTCAAACAAAATATCTGGGGCATCTTCGCTACTTCCTCGGTCTTGAGATCACGAGAAGACCGGACGGACTTGTCATATCCCAAAGGAAGTACTGCCTGGATCACCTTCAAGATGCTGGCTACTCTGGATGCAAGCCTACTACTACTCCAATGGATGCAAATCATAAGCTGTGTGCACATTCTTGTGATACAGATCTTCCTCTTCAAAATCCGGAATACTATCGACGACTGGTTGGAAAATTGATCTACCTAACGGTCACAAGACCAGATATATCCTTCGCTGTTGGGGTGGTCAGCAGGTTTATGCATGCCCCGCGAACATCTCACCTTCAAGCTGTTGAGCGCATCCTTAGATACCTTAAAACAGCTTCGAGTCAAGGATTGGTATACAAAACCTCATCCTCCACTCCAACATTAATTGCGTATTCCGATGCAGATTATGCCAGTTCCTTGGATGATCGTCAGTCAACCAGTGGCTTTTGTACCTATTTTGGAGGTCATCTTGTGACCTGGCGAAGTAAGAAACAAGTCGTGGTTGCTCGATCCTCAGCTGAAGCAGAATATTGATCGATGGCATCTGTTGTCTCTGAGCTTACCTGGCTTGAAAGTCTCATTGCTGATCTAGGGGTAAAACTTCCCTCACCTGCCATCATGTTATGCGACAGTCAAGCGGTTATACACATTGCAAAGAATCCAGTCTTTCATGAAAGAACGAAACATATTGAAGTGGACTGTCATTTTATCCGGGAGAAAGTCCAAATGAAGATAGAATTGAAGCATGTTCCGGGTACTGAACAAGTTGCAGATATCATCACAAAGGCTCTATCTAGTACCATGTTTTACCAGTGTCTGTCCAAGCTGGGTGCATACGACTTGTACGCTCTAGCTTGCGGGGGAGTGTTGGAAAAGCCCATGTAAAGTGGTCCATTTGTGGCCCATTTATTTGTTTTTCTTCTTTTCTCCTCTTTAGTCTCACATCATGTATAGGACTCTCTTCTCTCTTTCTCCCTCCTATAAATGTGTATTCATACCTTGTATTTGATTATTAAGAAAATATATACAAGTTTGAGGTTTTCTCTACAATTTCAAATAATGCAATGAAGTAAACTGACAACAATTACAAGTATATTGAGAGTGTACAGAAATTAAAATGCAAAGCAAATAAATCTTTTGCGCGCCAATAAGAAATACAACAGTCAGGTTAATCCAAGCCAAGTAATACTACCAATACAAGATATTCATACAATGTGAAGAAATACACACTAGGAAATAAAAGCTCACCGAGTAATGGAAGTTGGTGGAGATGGTGGCTGTCCGGAAATGTAAACGTCGTTGTTTGGGGCTGGGAAAGGCGTTTGGGCTGTTAGAGAGGACGGAAAGGATTGTAGGAATGTAATAGTGGTTGGTTGTGATTGGTAGGGGATGTTTAAAGGTTGTGGGGTGAGTGGGAGGCTAATTGAGATTCCGGAAGGATGGAGGAGGGTTGGACAGCACATGGAAATCAAGGATCGGGCTACTGGATGCTGCCAAAATCTTCTGGAAATTTGCAGCAGCAAGGGGGCTGATCGGAGGTATAGTTGGCAGAGAGGGGGCTGGGAGGTCGGAACTGGAGGGGACAAGGGATTGGATATGGCTAGGCGGTGGCTCCATGAGAGGGAGAGGGGCAGGAGGAAGGAGGGGTGGCTGGGGGTTGCTAGGGCTTGGAGATGCGGCTATAGCAAGGGAAGGGAAGGGGAGGCCGGCAGCTACGTGGGAAGAAGCAGAGGTAGCAAGATAAACGGTGGAAGGCAGCAGAAGATTCACAAGAGGGCGAGGGCGACGGAGGGAGGGGCTGGAGTCGGCACTAGCGGTGGTTGTAAAAAATCCCGACATCGGTACCAACGGTGGCGGTAAAGGATCCCGGCGTCGGCACCGGGAGGGGGAGGCGTCGGAACCTCCTAGATCGAGCAATTTCTTCACAAAATCTAATTCCTTGATGCTTTGTTCATGCAGCTGCTAGAAGAATATAATGGGAGGGAAGTTAGGTTAAGAATATCCAACGGTCACGATCGTCCGATGAATATTTTAACATAACTACCAAAATACATATCTAAAAAATAAAAATAAAAAATACATAAAAATGCGAAAAATCAAGTCGATCGCGATCACAGTCTCCGATTGTCTATCTGATGATCCAAATGTCGTCGATCTCCACCAATTCCACACAATGTTTGCCTTTAAATAGGCTTACAAAATATTAATGACACTGTTACGGATCGGTTTCGGATCCTTTGCCATTTATTATATTATATGTTGCATAGAGTTTGAATTAGGAGTCAAGTCTTATTATATTAGTCTTGATGTATTTTAATAATTTATGTGTCCTCATGTAATTATGGGTTTGTCACTAGGGGTTTATATAAACAGACTCTTAGAGTCTTGCATCAAGTATCAATGAATGAAGTTCTTTTTCCTAAACCCTAAAGAGATTATATGGAAGCCCTCTCTCCTTGAGCAAGCTCCGCTTAGGCAGCCAAGGTCATGGCTCCATAGTATCTCTGATATCTTCCCCGTCTCCGATCACTGCTCCGGCTACCACTCTGATCACTACTTCAGACATGAGACACCTAACAACATCCCTGTACCGCCACCCCTCCTCTTTCCTTCCGTCGCCCCCTCTCCCTTCAGGCCAAACCGCCGGCCCCCTAGCCCTAACCCCAGCCCACCGCCTCTTCCTTAGCCCTAGCCGACCACCCCTCTCTTCTCCCCTCCGTGGATCCACTACCAAATCGTCCCTATTCTCTAGATCCCGCTAGATCTGAGAATTTCATCCCTTGTTCTGACGTTTGCCGCCACACTTATTACCATTTTTGTCCGGATCCGCTCCTACACATCGGATCTACCCTCCCCCGGCCGCATCTACTTATACGTGGTCGGATCCGCCGTTTTATTGTCTGTTTTCCGCCGAGGACAGCCACTGCCACAGTCGCCTCGCCACCGTTCCATCTCTGATCACCGATCTACACATCCGGCCTCCAAATCTTCAGTGTCTCGGTTCAGCCCTCTACTTTGTGAGCTTTTGTAGTATTGTACTATTTGATTCAGCATTTTCATTTGGTGATTTATCATATTTTGTTGCGATTCCTGTTTGTGGAACTTTGTTTTGGTGCCCGAATAACTTGCAGGAGGAGACATTTGCCGCGCGCTTCGCTTTGGCCCTCCGAGCAGAGGAAAACCATTATAATATTGCAAAAATAAATATTTGTTTTTCTATTTTAATATTTGTGTGATGCTGAAATTTTCATTACTTCCATTTATTGTCGAGACATCGATCATTGCATCGTATGTAGGTTTGGATTAGTGTGTCACCGTTGCACTCACACCTAACGTTGTAGGTTTTGTGCACTTGTAGGCTACCCCTACATCAAAAGGAAGCCAATTTATCAAGATGCCTGCTAATAGTAAGTAATTAGCGGGGAGACAATTATTATAAGAAAATTATAATTACAATTCATACAACGGGATCATTATTGGAAAAAAGAGGGCAAAAAAGTTCTACAATATTATGGGATGGAGTATGTATGACCTGATTTGCGGAGAGAGTGGGAATGTGACCGAGGATGCCTATGGATGATGAAGATTGGACCCAATCATCAGTAGGAATTTGGCTTTTTTGGATCAATGATTCTTCCATTTGGCACTTTAAACAGTCAAATTACATTAACGTATCCCTGCTTAGCGCATCAATTTGATCTGATGCTTCTTCCCGAGTGTCGGCAATTTGACGTACGAGAAGTGCTTCATAGGTCTCGTTGTCCAATTGCAGTTTTCTTGTGCATCTCATAGATATGGGAATGATGATCTTGCCATTCTGCCTTGAGAGCATTCTTAATGTCAAGAATTTAATGTTGGAGTGTGTAGCATCCTGTTGATGTTTTGAAGGGAGAGAAGAATGAGAGCACCAAATGTTGGGAGTCTACTAGAGGAATGACTGAGGAGGTGGCCACGGGGGTTAGGAATGTTGAAAGGGCACGAAGGTAGAAGATGAAGCTAAATAAATAAATTATTCCATTTCTTTCCATTATGTTGTTTTCCATATAGCCGCCCCACTATGGTGAGATAAAGGCTTTGTGTTGTTTCTTTTCTATTATTTACAAATGCAGGCTATATAAGCCTTCATACTCCTTTTCACTGTTACACGGTTTATTAACCTAATATTCACAAAACAAGAAATACAATGGTAAAATTAAAAGACAGCTGACATTAACATAGTACCAGCAAGTGCAAATACGGATGTTCGCTTCTTCATAAGTGATGGGGTTTTCCCGCGTCAAACCGGAAGGTATTCAACAGAGACTCTCAGGCAAGCCGACCCGATCGAGTGGACCGCGCTCATAAGTCGCTCCGCTCAAAGGGTCTGAAATCATCCCGAAAGGGGGAGCGAAACCAAGCACGCACAGTCAGCGCACACGACCAACAACGCCCAAACGCGCAGCGCCCGCGCATGCATGGCACGCACGGCGCCCGCACATTACGCGGCCGCCAGCGGCCGCCTCCGACCACCACCACCGCTGTTGCCACCGGGAAAACTGCCTGGGCCGCCTGGACAGCCCGGGGGGCATGGCCGTCATTTCATTAAAATGGGTGATCCAGGTGACTGGAACGGAGCGACATCATTCGCCAACTCAAAACATAGCCTGGCGCAATTACCAGTACGTCCCTCCATAAAACAATAAAATGGCCCCCAGACCTTCATTTGAATACGAGCAACTCTAGAGGCTAGAGAGAACTCTGAGGTTTTCCGGAGAGAACGTGAGACTTAGATTGTTTCTCCGCTTGGAATTCACTCTGCTACCTCTCTACTCTGCTCAATGCTCAACGTTCACTTGGACGCTTCAATGAGCCCGAAAGAAGGCTCTAAGGAACGCTCTGCGGGCTTGCTCGCGGACGACACGCCAAAGCTTCGGGGACTTGCCATTTTTTCGCTTTCTTTGTACTCAAATCTTATAATCGAGAGGTGGTTTATCACCCTCTGAGTAACTCCAAACACTTGTAAACAAAGATAAATAGTGGATTTCGGCCCGGCACAAATCCGTCCACGTGGTTTTTCAATCGTTCCGGATTTTCAACGGTAAAAAAAAGTCTCTTGTCATTGTTGTTTGGTTCTCATTGACTGTTTGCGCTCCCGGTCTGACTCAGAGCTAGGCAGTCTGATTCTCTGGACAGGAGGAAAACCAGGCGACCCGCAACAGTTTGGTTCCATCTGTAAGAAGCAGCGCTTGCCTCGTGCAAGCACTCCCGATCAACAGCAATGACAGGGGGATTTACACGTCCCGCTAACGGGCCAACTCCCGAGGAGCATGCCAATCAAGCCTTCTCCAACTCGGACATAGGCAACACCCCACTTCGGAAAAGGGCCAACACTGTCGCATCTCCAATATCTGGGAAAGGACACAAGCATCGGATAGAAGAGCATCAAGCGAAGGCGCTTACCATGCCAAGGGACTTAGGGGCCCATCGTGCCACCAACCCGGTCGTCGCATCAGGAGGTCAACCATCGTTGATCCCAAGTCACATAATGTCTGAAGACACTGCCCGCTCCAAGGACCCCGTCGCAAACGAGTTGTCCGACAATGAAAACTCTGTGCACCTCGCGTTACCTGATGGGCTTCCCGGGCAAGCGCAGGGTAACTCTCACGGAACGGAGGAAACCGTCGCTCTGACTGATAGAGGACTCACTCGCGAGAAAGTGAGGCGCATGATCGAGGAGGAATATGGGAACAGGGAGCACCGGGAAACAAAACTGCACCGCCCTGTTCACCACATCTCCCCTCTGGCTCTACAAGTCCTTGCGCATCCTGTTCCGTCAGGGTTCAAACTCCGCAACTTCGAGATATTTGATGGGTCGGACGACCCTCTGTAGCACGTCAGGCACTTTGCAACTATCATGCGCATCCACAATGCCCCCGACCTACTCTTGTGTCACGTGTTCACGACAACTCTGAAAGGTGAGGCTCGCACCTGATTCCAATCCCTGAGAGAGGGAGAAACCAAGAACTTCGCAGAGCTAACTCAACTTTTCACGGATCAGTTTGTCGTCAACCAGCGAATCGTCCGAGACCCCTCGCACCTCTCAAGGATCCGACAGATCGAGGGAGAGTCGCTTAAGGATTTCTTTCTCCACTTTACTATTGAGGCACGACAGATTACGGGGGTCAACATTGAGCTCCTACGTGGTATTTTCCACGGAGAACTTCAACCAGGAAAATTTCACTTCATGATGATGAGCGAAATGGTACCCAGCTACCTTGATCTTGTCCATAAAGTCAAAGCTCAAATCATGGCAGACGAGGCAATTGAAGCGCATCGGTTGCTTGTTTGAAGGGAGATTGAAGAGAAGAGGAATCCGGAGCCACTGCGAGATCTTAGGGGAAACAACGAGCGTCATGACACAATCCCCGTCGGAACCGAGAAACTCGTCCACATGAGGACTACACACCCTTGAACACCACCTGAGCCGACGTGTTTCCTGCTATCCGAGACAGCAATGAGCTTCGCAGACCCGAGCCGCTTGCGCCAAGCAGAGGAAACCAATAACAATATTGTGACTTCCATCGCGAATATGGCTTTATGACAGAGGGTCGCAACCGGTGAAAGGACGAGATCGATCGCCTCATCTGGTAAGGTCTCCTCGGAAGATTTGTGCAAGACTCCGCCCCGAACAAGCCCACAACGCGAAATGACAATTCAGCTAAGAGTCGTGCATCATCCGGACACGGATGAGCCGGAGACCACTAGCATGGGACCCTCCCCCTAGGAGAGAGCGCAAAGCCCGCGTCTTATGCTTTTTTATTTAACATAATAATATGCAAGATGGAACTTGTGTCCACATGTGTTCCTCTTTTTCACTAACGTTACAAGTGTTTTCTGACTTCTGTCGGTCATACAGGTCTCTCCTCAAAGCAAGACTCTAAGGTGACGACCACAAGCCCTAATGTCAACCCCACGTAACATGAAACAAAGCGCCTCGCTCCTGCGTTACAGGGCGCATTGCCCCCACGCCGCAGGGCAGCTCACTCCCTCGTTGCAGGGCATCTTGCTCGCACGATGCAGGGCACCTCACTCCTGCGTTGCAGAGCATCTCGCTCCCACGTTGTAGGGCACCTCGCTCCCGCGTTGTAGAACATCTCGCTCCCACGCTGCAGGGCATCTCGCTCCTGCGCTGCAGAGCAGCTCGCTCCCGCGTTGCAGAACAGCTCGCTCTCACGCTGCAGGGAAATTCGCTCCCACGTAGCAGGGCATCTCGCTCCCGCGTTGCAGGGCGTCTCGATAGAACGGACCTCATGTCCTTCTGAGGCACGATCAAACAAAAGTCCTTCGCCCCTCCAACCGAACGGACCTCGAGTCCTCCTGAAGCCCGAGCAAACAAAGGTTCTTCGTCCCTCCAACGGGACGGACCCCAAGAACTCCTGAGGCCCAAACAGACAAGGTCCTTCGCCCCTCCAACAGGACGGGTCTTCAATCCTCCTGAGGCCCGAACAAACAAAGGTTCTTCGCCTCTCCAACCAGGTAGACCCCGAGCCCTCATGAGGCCCGAGCGAACAAAGGTGTTTCGCCCCTCCAACCAGACTGACTACAAGTCCTCCTAAGTCCCGAACGGACAAAGATCCTTCGCCCCTCCAACCGGACAAACCCCGAGTCCTCCTGAGGCCCGAATGAACAAAGGTACTTCGTCCCTCCAACAGGACGGACCAGAGTCCTGAGACCTGAACAAACAAAGGTTCTTCGCCCATCAAACCAGACGGGCCCCAGGTCCTCCCGAGGCCCGAACGAACAAAGGTTCTTCACCACCTCCAATGGAACGGACCTTGAGTCCTTTTGAAGCGTGTAGGAACCAAGGTTCATCGCTGCCTCCTGATACAAATGGACCTTAAGTCCTTTTACTCCTCAAGACGAGGGAGAGAAAAAAACCTCCTTCGAATCCCCACCTCGGGCCGGGCCCCAAATCTTCCTGCGTTATCTGGTAAAAATGGACTCCGAGTCCATCCACGAAACCAAGGCAAAGGGGCAAATGTTCCTCTTCATCACGCTTAAGAAACAAGTCCCTGACACTAACATTCGGTGACAATTTCCAAAGATAGCGCACGGCATGCAAAGAACGTAAATGTAAAGCATAAGATACTTCCGAACCACCGCAACACGCAAAGCTCAAAATGTGAGGACGTCTACGTAAAACACCACAAGGGACACCAAATGTGCAAAAGCACGTTACGGCGCTAAGTCGCGCCTACCACTGCAAGAACAAAAGCAAGGCACAGTTTAGCAGCTGTCAAGATCCCCCGCCTAATGTCAACTGCAGGATCTTCACTGTGCGAGGATGATAGTCGAGGGAAGTCGCAACCTCAACGCGATGCACCAAAACTCGTACGCTCAAGCGAAGGGAGCAACAAAGGCAGTACACAAACCAAAGATACAAAGTGTGCGCACGACATGAATGCAATCAAGTAGTCCCCCGGCGTAAACATCTTTAGAGACATCGCCTATTCAAGAGATGGAACGCCCCCGCATCCTTGGCGCTGCACGGAGCACCTCACCAAGTGCAAGGCAGAGCGCAATAATGCGCTCGTCCTACCGTGACGGACCTACCCTCGTAACCGTCATCTCGGGGCCCCCTCAGGCATCAGGAACCGCTCCTCTCCAAGGCCATATGACTATTTGTGTTCTGCAATCGTGAAAGCTCCCATTGTTCTGACATCCTAAGGCACAGACGCAATCAACGGCCTCTGCCTAAAAGGCTCTGTCTCAACTTTTGATGAGAGCAGACACCAAATCATTTTATGCTTCCACGTGAGAACGGACACCAAGTCCTTTCACGCTTCTAGTAGGAACGGACCCGCTAATCCTTCAGCGACACTAAGACAAGGGGGCAAGATGTCCCTCCACGTCAAAGAATCCACCACCAGCATTAATGCCCAGCGGCAACCGCTTAAGCTAACGTACAGCATCATACTCGTGCATTCATGCAATGGGGAACGTGAAAAGTAACACACTTACGTACCAACACAACACACAAAACAGCCGGGAGGACGTTCCTGCAAATCGCTGTAAGCACCCAGATAACAAGCAGAGACGATGCACGAGCAATTAGCTGCAAAAATTGCCGCCTAACTACCTAAGCGTCCTCAACGGAACCTTTAACTCGCAAAGTGGACACGAGTGGTTCCAAGACATCAACGTGCACATCCACGCCTAACCAAGAGGGCATTTCATGTCGCAAACAAAAGTAACTTGTGACATACACGTGCTGAAATAACTCGAAGTCAAGAACGGTTATATCTAAAATTTCCAAGCTCGTCGCATCGCAGATCACGACCCATGAAAATTTGGAGGAATTTGATGGGGTTCCCCATAAGTTTTCCCGAGTCAAACCAGAGGCATTCAATCGAAACTCTCAAGCGAGCCGACCCGACCGAGTGGACCGCGCTCATAAGTCGCGCCCGCCCAAAGAGTCTGAAATCACCTCAAATGTTGAGCCCGAAAACCACGACTTAACGAGGAGTTCGGACCGATGGGGCAACCTGCACCTATTTCTCCCAAGAGTGGGCACTCGACCGATAACTTAGAACGAAAAGATAGACCACTGAGCTACAGCGAGAAGGTCCCGCTACACACTCGAAAGATCAAAGAGAGCTTGCCTCCCTAGCCAATGTGAGCTGGGCACCTTGGAGGGCACTGAGGAGCGCCAAAATGTTCACCCGAAAACAACGGCAAACAGTATAGAAGTTCCAGCAAACCAGGATCAACCAGAGGAGAAAAAAACCAGAAAAGGTCCCCTCCAAAGGTGCCCTTGGAGGTCTATTTATAGTTTTCTGAAAACGATCTGCAAATAGCGGAATCTCGCTTCTTGTATTTATTAATCAAGACCCAAATTGGTCTTCCAACAGCAAAAATCCACTGCTTGGAGGGGCTATTAGCAGGCCGGAAAGAGTTTCCTGACAGAACAACTAGGTGAGCTGACTGGGGCACTCCAACTTGCCTACCATTACCACATTAGATACCCATCTTGGATACTAGATCTCTGGTACAAACCCGGCTTTGAGCATCTTGCCCACCTCTTCCCGGATGGGCTCTTCCAGCTTGTCAGCAACGGCTCTCTTCTTCTGGAGGATGGGACGGACACTTGGGTTGAGATTGAGGCGATGACATGCCACATCCGCATCAATGTCCAGCATGTCCGTCGCGCTCCAAGCGAAGACGTCCACATTCTGTTAAATACCTGCCAAGATCTTCTCCTGATTCTCCGAGTTCAGGCCTCTGCTGACTCGCACCTTCTCCGTTCCCCTGCCTTGGGTGAGAACCTCTTTCTCCACCACTTCCTCTGCAGCCTCCAGTCTGGCCTGATCTTTCATCATCCTGTCCACCTCCTCAGCTTCTTCCTTCCAGAAAATAGTATTGACGGCTGCGACATAGCACTGTCTCGCCACCTTCGGATCTCCCCTGATTCTGACCTGAACTCTCCCGTCATTGAATTTTAGACACTGATGGAACGAGGAGGGGACGCACCGGAATGCGCTGATGAGGGGTCATCTGAAAATAGCATTGTAACTACTCGGGGCTTCGACAATAACGAACCAGCAGTTCCTGCACCGACCTCCCAAAGTCACGTGGAGCTCGACTCCTCCCTCTACCTCATCTCTCTCCTGAGAATCCGAACAACGTTCCATCTGAATCTAGCACCCTCCTTGCCTCTACCTTCATCTCATCGAAGGTCTTCTTGAAGATTACGATCATCGAGCTCTCGTTATCAACCAAGATCCTCGAAACCATGAAATTATCGACGGCTGCCTGGATGACCAAGGCATCGCAGAATAGATCATCGTGGTCTGGCATGTCCTTCGACGAGAAGATGATCTTTTATTCTGGGGGCGGGGCCTGTGAGGTCAAAGCAACGCTTCGACGGAACATAGTGTGGAGGCTCCCCTTATGGGTGGCCTCGATCCCCACCCCCCCACCCCACCCCACCCCCCGTGGATCACTCTGATCCCTCCCTGGGCACCCACATCGGTACAGTCCTCGTACTTGTCCTCTTCCTCTGCTCCTCCCACTACTACTTCCTCAATCTGCACCTTCGGTTGTTACTCTTTCGTCCCTCTCACTCCTCTCAACTCCAAAAACTCAATGCAGGTGGTCGTTGCGTGACCCTCCTCTCGATGGAAGAATAGGGAAACGTCACCCTCCCCTTCCTCTTCCTTCTCCCACATCCCTCCTGATTCCTGTTGCTCTTGCGCCGATCACCATAGCCTGCTAGGGTGGGGGCAGGAGCGGCCTTGGGCCTAGTTTCCACCCCGAAGGGTTGAATCATCCTTGCCCCCCGTTGAAGTTCCCCCCTCCCTGGGAAATTCATCTTCCCTAACCTTGACCTAGTCCTCCAAGATGCCTCCACATTGGTCGATTGACCGGCTCCTGAAATCCTAATCCTGGCTCTTGTCCCTTGTAGGGTCCCTGGAATCTCTGTTCTCTCTGCTCCTCTCTTCTCTTTTCGTCTTGCTGTCTGCAACCCCCTTGCTTCCTCGCTTCACTCTCTCTCAACTTAGCAAACTTCTTCGCGAATGCAGGGTTTGCAGCTTCTCCTTCAATCTCTCTCGTTGTTCTTTCCATCAACTCCTCGAATGATAAGGGGGGATCCCTAGTCAACTCCATTTTAAAGAAACCTTGGCACAGCTCGAGTGTGAATGCAAGCTGCATGGTAAACCCGGGCACTTTATGAACGAGGACTTCTTCTTGAAACCGGTCCGCGTAGCTTCCCAGCATCTCCTCTGGCCCTTGCTTTATCAGGAAGAGGGTCTCCGTCTCCTTCTTCCTCTACTTGGATGTCGAGAAACGTAACTGAAAACTCCGACCCAGTTCCTCGAAGCTAAAGATTGATTTGAGTGAGAGCTGGTCGAACCAGTCCCTTGCATTTCCTTTAAACGTGATGGCGAAGAGGTGGCACTTAAAAGCATCTGATATCTGCCCAATGGAGACCGCGTCCTTGAACCATTGGAGGTGTTGGACGGGATCATCTTTGTATGTGCAGTAGGACATCTCCGGCTCCCTGAACCCATCAGGAACTGGGGCAAAAACAATCAACTCGCTGAACTGAGGCCTATCACCTTCCAAGGAACTCCAAACATTTTGTAAACAAAGCTAAATAGTAGATTTCGTACAGGTACAGATCGGGCCACGTGGATTTTCATCCTTTCAGAATTTTTCACGATAAAAAAACATCTTGCCATTGATGTT
Organism: Platanthera zijinensis; assembly: GCA_039513925.1. NCBI lineage: Eukaryota > Viridiplantae > Streptophyta > Magnoliopsida > Asparagales > Orchidaceae > Platanthera > Platanthera zijinensis. The sequence goes on from CM077097.1 coordinate 27,928,519, forward strand.
TGGTTCTCATTGACTGTTTGCGAGCCCAGTCCGACTCAGAGAAAAGTCGGTCCGATTCTTCGGACCGGAGAAAAACCGGATGACCCGCAACAATAAGAGTCAGATGTGATGTTCACCATCTGGGCAGCTAAATCCATCAAAGCTTCCACATACTGCGAAATGGAAGGACTAATGTCCAAGTTGTTCTTAGGTAGCTTACATAAGCTGGTAGGAATCTAATAAAACAATGGGGGCAAGAACGTATAGTTACAAACTCTGCATTGTCGCTCTAGATCAGCAAGACATGCATACAAGAAGACGACCATAAACCAAAAAATCAGGCACAACAAACATTAAAAACCCACCACTAACAGACACCAACTGATAAAAAATACAAATAAATTAGCATAACCCAAACTGACTCACCGTCCACCGGATTGCTGTAATTAACGTAAGCATATCCGAGCGATCTGCGGGTATTAATGTCACGGCACACACGGACAGATACAACATGACCGACTTGGCCGAAAATATCAAACAACTGCGCATCCGATATACTCTGATCGAGGTCGCCGACGTACAACGACGTTGACGAAAACAGATTCGTGTTACCATCAGCGGTAGCGCCGGAATAAACAGCGGTACCAGTAGACTGCTCTCCAATCGAAGCACCGCGAGGAGCTTGGGAGGGTACCTGCACCTGCGCCATGAACCAATCCAAAAGCCTTTACAGTTTTTTTTTCTTTTTTTTTTCCTTTGAATCGACTCTCCTTGAGTAGAAAACCCTAGAGGAGAAGAAGACACGGATAGAGCACTAGTCCTCTAACCACGGATAACAGAGACGAGTGTTGAGAGAAGAAAAATCTGAAAAAGAGATCGATTTCACCCGCAGGGGCTGCTCTACAATTTCTTCTCCTCGAAGGATTTTATTTTGGCAGGGGTGAGAGATAAAAATTGATCGTGCAGCGAATGGAGAGAGAGGAAAGGTTATGGGCGGCGTTTAAAAAAAAGATAGGAATATTAAGAGGGAGTTGTTAAAGGCATCACATTAGTCTTCAAAAAATACAAATGGCACGGCATTATTTCACACCATTCTCCTAATTTTTGATGTTGGGCTTCTAAAGACATCAACAGGGATGGAGTCTTCCACTTCTTCGATATCTCTCCAACGGAATGTGTTTCCCTAATGTCGGCGAGCGGAGAGCGGTGGTCGTTGCGAAAGAACGAGCGGATTGCTCCTCTTTGTTGAAGATTATTGTGTTGAAATCAGCTCTATTGTAGAATGGATGAGCACTTGAATGTTTTTAACCACTATTTGATTCATTATTCCAACCGGCTGTACTTGTTTTCATTCATTTACTTTTATTTTTATAGGAACACAAGTGACAGGCACGGGCCTTCGGCCCTGGGGGCATTCGGCGGGGGTGCAACAATCGGCGGGGTGCGACATTCGGCGGGGTGCGACATTCGCCGGGATGCGACATTCGCCGGTGGTGCGACATTTGTCGTGGGGACGACATTTGTCGTGGCGGCGACATTTGTCGTGGGCGGCGACATTTGTCGTGGACAGTACCCGCCCCTATGGCCTCGTGCGATAGTACCCGCCCGCTCCCGGCGGGCTCCGCCCGCTCCGCAATATATACATATGAGTACTCAAAATGACCGTAAAAAAATATAAATCAAGAATACAATTTTTATTTTGTAAAACAAATAATATTTTAACGTCAAAACATTAATTTTTCGCCGGGGTGCGACATTCGTCGGGATGCGACATTCGCCGGTGGTGCGACATTTGTCGTGGGGACGACATTTGTCGTGGCGGCGACATTTGTCGTGGGCGGCGACATTTGTCGTGGACAGTACCCGTCCCTATGGCCTCGTGCGACAGTACCCGCCCGCTCCCGGCGGGTTCTGCCCGCTCCGCAACATATACATATGAGTACTCAAAATGACCGTAAAAAAATATAAATCAAGAATACAATTTTTATTTTGTAAAACAAATAATATTTTAACGCCAAAACATTAATTTTTCTCTTGTCATTCCTAGCTATAGACAATAGGTTTAGGGTATCTAGTGTTTTTATTTTTTGTATTTTAATATTGTAAAGTTGTGTAATTACCTAAAAGGATATTGTCTTTATAATATACTAATATAAAGTGTGATATAATTGTGTAATTATGAATACAACTATAAGGGCAATATAGGAACATCAGGCAATGTTTCACCAAAGAATAGTTTTCGTATATTAGTAGAGATGAAGATCATAATTATTTGGGGAACAAATTTCATAATTTTTTTATAAAGTATTTTTCATAGAGACTACAAAGATTTGGCCAATATTTTTAATATCTTTTTGTATCAAATATTTTTCTTATTTGATTGATATTCATGTTGTAATTTAATGAAAACCTCTTTTTATTCAAATTTTAAGTGTGATGTCTTTATCTCAATTGTGGTGCGATTAATAATGTGTGGTATCTTCAACAATATGTGAAAATGTGCGGTGATTTTAAAAAAACGATGTGACTAGCCAAAAATACGGTGTTTTTAACAATTTCCGATTAATTTGGCTACTGACACATAATTATATATATATATATAATTAATATATATATATATATATATATATATATATCTACTATTATACGAAAACTACTCTTTGGTGAAACATTGTCTGATGTCCCTATATTGCTCTTATAGTTGTATTCATAATTACATAATTATACCAAACTTTATATTAGTATATGTTGGAACACCCTATTACAAATTTGGGTAAGGATCACTATGTGATTAGGATTCTGTTTTGACCTTGCTGTATAGTCTGATAGGTCATTTAGAATGAGTCTTAGGGTTAGTACTTAGGTTTGAAAGCTGCCCTCAAGACCTTCTGCAGATCAGGATTCAAGTGCTGAAAACTAGGACAATTCTCGTCGAACTCAGGTCGACGATCTCTGAGCTCAGTTCAATGAGGCGTCGAACTCCGTTCGACGATCTTCGAGCTCAGATCGACGCTCTGTCTCTAGTTGTTTTCCAAGTCGCTGAGCTCAGGTCGACGATCGTAGAGCTCAGGTCGACGTTTTCTGTCTCTAGTATAAATCCAATCTCTGAGCTCAGGTCGACAATAGCTAGGCTCAGATCGACGATTTTCTTAGAGGTCGACGTTTTCAGAATTCAATTTCAGGACAGTTTTGGAATTCATTAAGATTGATTTTCAGCATTTATGACAAAGGATTTTGTAGCCGTTTCAAGCAATCTGAAGCAAGTTTCAAGGAAGAATAATTGGAATGTTACTTAGAAATTTCCCCAGAGACAGTTGTCAATTATGGAAGTCATTTATGACTGAGTAACTGTTGGGTATTGTATTCATAATGTACCTGATTTGAAGAAGCCCCTGGACCAGCTAAGGTGAATTGACATTGTATTTGATCATTTGTCTTCAAGTTGTGCTTGCAGTTATTCCACGCTAAGTACACACCAATGTCAGGGTGCAGTGGGTCAATATACACTGGTCTGCGCAACGTAATCCCTCGTTGAGCAGATCAGTGTGTTGGCATACGTGTACCCTCTCTATTGGGGTGTACTTACTTTCAAGTACAGGGCTGAGAAAGATCAAGAGCAGACAAGGAGCAAGGATGGGCCAAAGAGCAGCTCACGGGTGGAAAGACGAAAAATCGTCTAAGTAGAAATCATCGAGAATCACTAAGTGATTCTCTCCGATTCGATGAGAATCCCTAGTGATTCTCGACGAATCGTCGAGTCTCGACGAATCGTCGAGAATCACTCGCTGATTCTTGCCGATTGCAGCCAGCCGTCTCAACGCCGTCTTGATTTCTGCTTAAGGCAGAATCGTCGAGAATCACTAGTTGATTCTCGCCGAATCGACGAGAATGACTTTGCATTCTCGCCGATCCGTCGAGAATGAATGTTGATTCTTGCCGATTCTTTCCGGATGGCTAGATCTTCAGTCAGAATTCTGCCAAGTAAAATTCGGCGAGAATCATAAGTGATTCTCGCCGATTCGTCGAGAATCACCAATGATTCTCGCCGAATTTGCCTTAGGCGAATTTCTTCTGCTCGCTAGACCGGACCAAATATTCAGGCGCTGTTTTGAACCGGAGCTAGGGTTTCCTTGGTGGGGCCCACAACGGTCATAATGTATGACCTACAGTATAAATACTGTTGTATTTCGATCTTTACAGATACGCAATACTACGAATACACAAGAAAGAAAACCGAGCCGCTGATGTGACCTAGATCGCGGATTTCTCTTCCGCCGCCGTCGCCGCTGCTCGGGAAGTAGTCGCTGCCGTTGATCGAGGATACTTCCTGATCCCCCGGCGACAAAAGCTTTGACAAGCAACGCGTCTCACGTGTCCTTCTTGAGATCCTTTGTCTCTTGGTTTGTAGATCGGGAATACCTTCCCTTTCCGAATCGATCGAGACGATTGATCCAAGGAAGACCGTTGGTAGACCTTGCTAGCATAGCTACGAAGGTTGGATCTCTAAAGCTCAGCCGCCGCACTTCTTGCCGCCGCCAATCCCGAACGACAAGCCGCCGCTCTTCTTGCCACCGCCGGTTTCGTGGAGATTCATTCTAAGCGAGAGCTAAGGTCGTGGACTCTTCGTCTTCTCAAGAACGCGTCATCGAACGAAGAGGGACACCTAGCCTCCATAAGAAGTTTGTATATTTTATACATTCCATTTTATTTTTGTTGTAAAGGAACGTAGGTTCCTCGTTGTAAGGGTTGGGTGCAACCCGTGGTGGATGAGTGGTGACTCCTTCGCTTGGAAGGGTTCCTTCTGTTAGTGTGTGGATTGGATTTCAATCCGGTTGGTGAAGTGACCGAGTCGTCCTTTGTTGGGAGATAGGTCGAAGGGGGAAAGTGGACGTACCCAAATCGGGGAACCACTATAAATTGCCTGTGTCTTTATGTGCTATGTTGTTTTGTTTATTTGTGCAGGTATAGTTTTAATTCCGCAAAAACGCTGCCAGACACCTATTCCCCCCCCCCATAGGTGAAGGTAGTTGGCACTAGGTGGACTTTCAAGTGGTATCTGAGGGAGGTTACTCATCAAAGGGGTTAACACTTCGAGTAAGTTCCTGCCACTAGTATCAAGAAGAAGGCAGATATCTACTATGGACAGACTCAAGTACTCAGGCAAGATCTCAGTGTGCACCAGACTAAACTTTCCTATCTGGAAGGAAAGGATTAGATTTTACATGAAAGCAGTCGACCCTCGACTCTTCATGGTCGTGGAGGAGGGACCTTATATTCCCACTAAGGCCTCCACCATTGATCCTACCAAAAAGGTGCCAAAGAATCTTTCTGAAATGGACAAGGAAGAGATGGTGCTGGTCGGACTTGACAAGAAGGCACAGAATATACTAATCAGCGCAGTCGATGACTCCATGATGCAGAACTTCTGCAACTACAGGACAGCCAGGGATATCTGGCACAACTTGATTATCCTGATGGAGGGCACAAATGAAGTGAGGGATGATCGGAGATCCCTCCTAAACCAGAAATATGAGGCCTTCAGGTAGGGGCCCAAGGAAGAGATCGGAGTTACCTTCGAGAACTTCCTCAAGATCGTCAATTCTCTCAAAGGATATGGAAGAGTGTTCACTGATGGTGAACTTAATGATAAATTCCTTAGGTCCCTTACTAAGGAATGGGACATGAAGATCTGCGCCATTCGAGAGTTTGGCAGATTAGCTGAAACTGATCCTCAGATACTCTTTGGGAAGCTCATGTCCTATGAGCTCTAGTTGAACACGAGGAAAGCTGAAGAAGAAGCAGAGAAGGCCGCAGCCAAGGAAAAGACTGTGGCCCTAAAAGCCATTCACTCCAGGAAGGGCAAGGGTGCGGCTTCATCCCGTGCGGGGAAAAAGGATGAGGAGGAAGACTCCGAGCCATGCTCCTCCGGCTCAGAGTTGTCTGAAGAAGACTTCTCCCTCATCACCCGAGAATTCAAGAAGTTCCTCAAGATGAGGAATCAAAGAAAGAGAGACGGCTCCTCCTCCAGAAATCAAAAGAAGAATTATTCTTCTGACAGGTATGAATCAAAACCGAACAAACATCGTCATACTGACATCATTTGTTTTGGGTGCAATAAGACAGGACACGTCATGACCGACTGCCATCAAGGCAAGAGAGAGAAGGGGAAGGGAGAAGAGCACAGAACCTCTAGAGATAAAAAGAAGGAGAGGAGCTACATCGCCAAAAAGTCAAAGACACTAAGTGAGTCTGATTCCTAAGACTCCAGTGATGATGAGGAAGCCTACTTCGGGCTGGTGGGTCGCTCTAACTCAGAAGAAGAATGCCCCCCATTCACTGGGAAAGTAAAAGCTTGTACCCCCCTCTCTGACTCTGACTATGAGTCTCCTGATGATGATCTCGAGGACAGCCCATCTGCCCGAGAAGCTGAGCTCCTCGAAAAGTATAAGCATCTGCTTAACACCTTCGAGGAATGCCGCAAGAGATTGAGGGCTCAGAAAAAGGAAGTCAAATTCCTTAAGGTCGAGGGTGTCTCCCTAAGGGAAGAGATCACTAGCTTTATTTCTCTCTGATAGGAGCACCTGGACCTGATCTCTAAGCACTCAGAGTCTCTAAGTCTCCTTGACCTTAAACAAGAAGAGATCAATAAGTTGGAAGAACAACTTACGGCAGAAAAAAAGATTGTCCAAAGCTTCTCTATGCCAAAGACTGTTCTTCCACTGGTTGATACCTTCTCTGCTCAGGCTAAGGGGGCTGGCTTGGGGCATGTGGGTGTGCCTGGTAAATCATCCAAGAGAAATAAAAAGCAGAGGAGAAATAAGGCTGCTAAGAAGGCCTCTACTGCAGAAAAGGGAAAGGCCCCACTCAACCCTGTGGTATTCAGGAAGCCTGGCTATCCCTGCAATGAACAGGACTTTGAGTCAACCTATGGCCACTTCTTCCGGCCCTCGGTTGAAAAGCCCAAGAGCCGGTATGAGGGGTGGGCCTTCCCCCGCAACTTTGGCGAGAGTGTCTTCAAGGCACCTTATGAGGAAGTTCAAATGGAGGATTATGACCACTTTTCTAGCGGCCATAATAGGAAGCAGGCACCCAAGGCCAAGCCTGTTATACTGAGAAACCAGGAGGTGAAGAAATCATGCGACTGTTGTCATCATGATGCCTCCACCTCTAGGTCCAAGGCCCCAGCTGAACCTTCCGTTCCAAGGGTGAAGCAGGTGCCTAGGAGAAAGTATAACAGATTTGACTGCTGGTGTTGTGGCAAAGTTGGTCACTTTGCCGTGGATTGCTGGTTTAATCCGAGGAATAACTAGACTCCTCATGTTGGCAATGCGAGGCAGACCACTCGTAGGGCTAACCATCCGAGGGGAAGTATGCTAACGAGGAATCTAGGACCCAAGTTCGATTGGGTTCCTAAGGGAAATTAATTCTGTTTTGCAGGAATGTCCAAAGGCCACCAAAACTCCCATATGGTACTTGGACAGTGGATGCTCCCGACATATAACCGGGACAAGAAGCCTGCTGCGTGATTACTCTCCAGTCGAGAATGGACCCAAAGTCATCTTTGGGGGATCAGATCGAGGAGTCACCAGGGGTTACGGTATGATTTCCAACGGTATAATTTCTATCACCAACGTGGCTTACGTTGAAGGGTTAAATCATAACCTGATCAGTGTAAGTCAGTTATGTGATAAAGGTTATGACGTTAAGTTCTGCAAGGATAAATGCCTGATAATATCATGTGCCTCTTCGGAGACGGTATTAACAGGCATTAGGAGTAGAAATATCTTCTGCTTAGATTTTCTTAGTTTAGATTCATCTACCCACATATGCCTAGTAGCAACAGGCAGTGCATCTCTTTGTGAATAATGGCACAAGAGATTGACACATATTAATTTCAAGACAATTAGTATGTTGTTTTCTAAAAACTTAGTAAGGGATGCTCCCATCATTAAGTGCATCAAAGATAGCCCCTGTCCTGTATGCCAGAAGGGCAAACAGACTCGGGCTACCTTTAAGGGCATCGTTGAAAAAGACTCCTCCAAATGTCTTTATCTTCTGCATATGGACTTGTTTGGTCCAATGCAAGTTCATAGCTTGGGAGGCAAGTCTTATATGCTAGTAATTGTTGATGATCACTCTCGGTTTACTTGGGTGTTCTTCTTAAAACGCAAGTCTGATACGTTTGACATCTTCACTAGTTTTGTCAGGTAGATTCAGAACGAACTTAACTACTCGGTGGTCAAAATCAGAAGTGACCATGGAACAGAGTTCGAGTCTGGTGCTATGACAGAGTTCTGTGAAGAACTTGGTATCTTTCATGAGTTTTCTTCCCCACGCACTCCTCAGCAGAATGGAGTTGCGGAGAGGAGAAATAGAACGCTCATTGAAGCCTGCATGATAATGTTGAATGACGCTTCTCTCCCAGAATATTTCTGGGCAGAGGCTGTCAATACGGCATGTCATGTACAAAACCGGGCCTTGATCAACAAGAGTCATCATAAGACGCCTTATGAGCTACTGAAAGGTAAGAAGCCAACCATGTCCTATTTTAGGATCTTTGGCTGCAGATATTATGTACTAAATAACGGGAAGTACCCGCGTACTAAGTTTGGTGAAAAATGCTTCGAAGGCATATTCATGGGCTATAGTAGCAATAGTCGGGCTTATATGGTTTTCAATAAGAAAACCCTAGTGGTAGAGGAATCAATAAATGTCGTATTTGATGAAGGAAGCTTGCTTAATTGCAATTTTTCCAGTGTTTTTCTTGAAGATGCAGGTGCAAGAATCGAACAGCTACACCTGGATGAGCCCGATAAAGATGCAACTCCAAAGTACGTCAAGGTCTCCACCTCAACGCCGATTGGAGAGGATGACGGTTAGGATGGAGTAGTCCTCCCTGAAGAGGAAGGAGCCCCAGAAAATGCTAGAGCTTCTAATGCACGACTACTAGAGCTCCGACACGTGAGGGATCATCCCAGAAATCAAATCATCGGAGATCCTCGAGACGGTGTTAGAACTTGCCGAGGTACACTTAACGAGTTTCTGCATTTTAGCTTCCTATCGCAGGTTGAACCAAAGAAGTTCGACGAAGCAAACAAAGATGCGTCTTGGATATTGGCCATGAAGATGAGCTGCATCAATTCGAACGATGCAACGTCTTGACGCTGGTTCCCAGACCAAAGACGCAGAACGTGATTGGCACCAAGTGGATCTTCAGAAACAAGCTGGATGAACACGGGGTCATCATCAAGAACAAGGCCAATCTAGTGGCTCAAGGATACAGACAGGAGGAGGGGATCGACTTCGACCAAACGTTTGTGTCGGTTGCAAGGCTCGAGGCAATCAGACTGTTTCTAGCATATGCCTCTCACAAAGGATTCACAGTCTATCAGATGGACGTGAAATCGACATTCTTGAATGGAGACCTGAAAGAGGAAGTATACGTCGCTCAACCCCAGGTTTTGTCAATCCTACTTATCCTAATCATGTATACTTTCTTAATAAAGCTCTATATTGCTTAAAACAAGCTCCACGAGCTTGGTATGAGACTCTGTCTAGTTTTCTTCTTGAGAACAAGTTCTCTAGAGGAAAAATAGATAAGACATTGTTTCTTAAGGAAGTCAAAGGCAAGATCTTGCTAGTGCAAATCTATGTTGATGACATTATATTCGGCTCAACGGATAACAATCTTTGCAAAAAGTTTTCTAAACTTATGCAAGGAAAGTTTGAAATGAGCAGTATGAGAGAGCTAAAGTATTTCTTGGGACTTCAAGTGAAACAGTCTGAGGATGGAATTTTCATTTCTCAGACGAAGTTCACAAATGAACTCCTCAAGAAATTCGGAATGGAGAATGCAACCTCTATGAGGACTCCAATGGGATCCACTATATCTCTGGATAAGGATGAGAAAGGGAAAAACCTTTTGATGAAACCAAATACAGAAGCATTATTGGATCCCTGCTCTACCTTACTGCAAGTAGACCGGATATTATGTTCTCCACATGCGTTTGTGCCAAATATCAGGTGAACACTAAGGAATCTCACTATGTCGCTGCAAAGCGAATTCTTAGATACCTTAAGGGTACACCTAATCTTGGCTTGTGGTACCCGAGAAACAATGATGTCGAGCTAATAGGATTTTCAGATGCTGACTTTGCAGGAAGCAAGGATGATCGGAAAAGCACTTTCGGGACGTGTCAATTCCTCGGAAGAAGGCGTATATCATGGAATAGTAAGAAGCAGAATTGTGTTGCAACCTCCACAGCTGAATCTGAGTATATCTCAGCAGGCAGCTGTTGCGCACAACTACTATGGATCAGAAACCAGTTAGCAGACTATGACCTTCAGTTCAAGGAAGTACCAATGTACTGCGACTCCTCCAGTGCAATTGCCATTGCGAACAATCCGGTATCGCACAGCAGGACGAAGCATATTGAAGTGCGCTACCACTTCATTCGGGAGCACGTGGAAAATAAGGACATCTCTCTCTGCTATGTTCCCACGGATAAGCAGATTGCAGATATTTTCACAAAGCCCCTAGACGAGGCCAAGTTCAGTCTCTTCAAAACTGAACTGGGGATGCTAAACTATGAGGAATGAAGACTACAGAAGCTCCAGGCTCGTGCATCTAGGGGGAGCATCCGCAAGAAACTCAAGTGTAAGCCCAAATGCAAGAACTGAGGGGGAGCATTGTGGCAAGTGCTAAAGTCCCAGATTTGTAGAAGCCAAAAAGGGGGAGATTGCCCTCTCGGCTAAGGTACTAAGGGCTAAGGTGCTCTCGCAAAGTATGCTCCAAATGCTCTAAAGATAATGGTATGGAAATTCTTTCTCAACTGATTATTCAGTTTATGTTTTTCTTCCATCCGTTATATTCACCTTAGCTTGTAGGGTTTAGGCTTCTTAAAATAGGGGGAGATTGTTGGGTATTGTATCCACAATGTACCTGATTTGAAGAAGCCCCTGGACCAGCTAAGGTGAATTGACATTGTATTTGATCATTTGTCTTCAAGTTGTGCTTGCAGTTATTCCACGCTAAGTACACACCAATGTCATGGTGCAGTGGGTCAATATACACGGGTCTGCGCAACGTAATCCCTCGTTGAGCAGATCAGTGTGTTGGCCTACGTGTACTCTCTCTATTGGAGTGTACTTACTTTCAAGTACAGGGCTGAGAAAGATCAAGAGCAGACAAGGAGCAAGGATGGGCCAAAGAGCAGCTCACGGGTGGAAAGACGAAAAATCGTCTAAGTAGAAATCGTCGAGAATCACTAAGTGATTCTCGTCGATTCGACGAGAATCACTAGTGATTCTCTACGAATCGTTGAGAATCACTCGCTGATTCTTGTCGATTGCAGCCGACTGTCTCAACGCCATCTTGATTTCTGCTTAAGGCAGAATCGTCGAGAATCACTAGTTGATTCTCGCCGAATCGACGAGAATGACTTTGCATTCTCGCCGATCTGTCGAGAATGAATGTTGATTTTTGCCAATTCTTTCCGGATGGCTAGATATTCAGCCAGAATTCTGCCAAGTAGAATTCGGCGAGAATCATAAGTGATTCTCGCCGATTCGTCGAGAATCACCAATGATTCTCGCTGAATTTGCCTTAGGCGAATTTCTTCTGCTCGCTGGACCGGACCAAATATTCAGGCGCTGTTTTGAACCGGAGCTAGGGTTTCCTTGGTGGGGCCCACAACGGTCATAATGTATGACCTACAGTATAAATACTGTTGTATTTCGATCTTTACAGATACGCAATACTATGAATACACAAGAAAGAAAACCGAGCCGCCGACGTGACCTAGATCGCGGATTTCTCTTCCGCCGCCGCCGTCGCCGCTCATGAAGTAGTCGCTGCCGTTGATCAAGGATACCTCCTGATCCCCCGGCGACAGAAGCTTTGACAAGCAATGCGTCTCACGTGTCCTTCTTGAGATCCTTTGTCTCTTGGTTTGTAGATCGGGAATACCTTCCCTTTCTGAATCGATCGAGACGATTGATCCAAGGAAGACCGTTGGTAGACCTTGCTAGCATAGCGACGAAGGTTGGATCTCTAAAGCTCAGCCGCCACACTTCTTTCCGCCGCCGATCTCGAACGCCAAGCCGCCGCCGGTTTCGTGGAGATTCATTCTAAGTGAGAGCTAAGGTCGTGGACTCTTCGTCTTCATCAAGAATGCATCATCGAACGAAGAGGGACACCTAGCCTCCATAAGAAGTTTGTATATTTTATACATTCCATTTTATTTTTGTTGTAAAGGAATGTAGGTTCCTCGCTGTAAGGGTTGGGTGCAACCCGTGGTGGAGTGGTGACTCCTTCGCTTGGAAGGGTTCCTTCCGTTAGTGTGTGGATTGGATTTCAATCCGGTTGGTGAAGTGACCGAGTCATCCCTTGTTGGGAGATAGGTCGAAGGTGGAAAGTGGACGTACCCAAATCGGGGAACCACTATAAATTGCCTGTGTCTTTATGTGCTGTGTTGTTTTGTTTATTTGTGCAGGTATAGTTTTAATTCCGCAAAAACACTGCCAGACACCTATTCCCCCCCCCCCCATAGGTGAAGGTAGTTGGCACTAGGTGGACTTTCAGTAACGGCCATCTAAAGTCAGAATCTGATGTACTCCTTAGAGTATAATTTTCAATATAGAACAGACAAGATTCGAAAAAAAAAATATACAGAAGAGAGAACAAAAAATCTAATCATCAAGAATTCATCTTCTGAGAATAGATTCAGTAGACAAAAGATTACAGAATTACTGAGTCAGAATTCTTCAAGAACACAAGGAACATCATTGTGAAGGAGATCATCTGATGTTCTACTCCTTCAAGCTTCAAGTGTTATAAAGCTTCATTATCAAGGACTCCAGACAACACACATTTCAGCATCTGCTGAAATCATCTATTGCTGGAGATCTGAAGCAACTGAAGGCCTATCACCCTAAGCAAAGCTCATCTTCCTGAACCCTTACAGATCTCAGGGGAGCTTTGACAATATCTTCCACTTGTCTTCTCTCAGATTGTTGATAGAGAAGAACAACTCAACTCATTTTCTTTTTTCTTTCTCTCCTATAAAAGGGTTTCTCAAAACTCCCTTCAAAAGTTTTGTGGCTGGTTTCTGAGACCTTGTCAAAACTCAGTGATGGCAAGACACCTTATCAAAAAATCTAGTTTTGGTTTTTGAGCACCTTATCAAAAGCTCATTGGTGCCCAGGACACCTGATCAACTATTCCTGCAGTGGATTCCTACCTAGGGTGGTAGAAGAGTGGATGTACCCAGGTTGTTGGGGAACCACTATAGCTCCTTGTGTCATCTGGTTTGCTGTGCTTTTTTACTTTGCTGTGTGCTGTGTGATTTCTTATTTCTTGCTTACTTAGTTTTTCTTTTTGCAAACACCTTACACATATACATAAATCAAGACTTCCACTGCTTTACAGTTTTTGAATTGTAAATTATTTTAAAATACTCTATTCACCCCCCCCCCTTCTAGAGTTAAGGTAGATCTTTCACTCACTTTCAATTGGTATTAGAGGGAGGTTGGTTACTCAACATCTAAATCTTCAACAGATTGGTTGAACAGGCTAGCACTTGAACCAAAAGATCTCTGAAAAGATCAACCCTCTATAGAGGATAGTTATTTCTTTTGTGTATTATATATTTATTTTTAAACAAAACCATGGCACAGAACAAAGATTATGCTAGCACCAGACCTCCAGTGTGCAACCTTTCTAAGTTTGCACTTTGGAAGGCAGGGATTAGGCTTTATATGAATTCTATTGATGAGTACATCTACAATTATGTTTTGACAGTTTGTCCAAGACCCACAGTAATTACAAGTACAAGTGATATTCCACCTCCTTCAGGAACAGATGCAGAAATAAAGAAACGGAAAGTTGCAAATGCAAAGGCTATGAATATCCTTGCTCAGACTATGTCTGATGAGATATTCCAAAAGGTGTCTGAATGCAGTTCAGCAAAAGAGATATGGGACAAGTTATCTGAAATTGTCTCAGGATCTGCTGATGAAAAGAAGGACAGGAGATCCCATCTCATAAGCCAATATGAGAACTTCAAAAAGGGAGAAACTGAATTAGTGGCTGACATGTACAACAGGCTCAGCCTAATAGTCAGTGAATTAAAAACACTGGACAAGGAGATCTCTCTAACTGAATTAAATGACAAGATCCTAATGTGCTTCCCTAGCACTTGAGACTCAAGGATCTGGCCAATCAAGGATGCCAGAAGCCTAATTGAGATTACTACTAAAGCTTTGTTGGGCAAGCTCACGTATTATGAGCTGCTCATCAAGAACAAAGAGGAAGAACAAAAGGTTGCTTCTCCAGCTATCAGGAAGGAGAAGACAATAACATTCAAAGCTACAGAAGATCTGCCTGAAGACAAGGTCACAGGCAATGAAGAATTGATGAGCTTGCTGGCCAAAAGATTCTATAAGATGGCCATGAAAGATTTCAGAAAGAGGTCATCCAGAGGGCATGAGAAGCCAAGGTATGACAAGTCAAATAATAAAGAAATAATCTTATTTGGATGCAGGAAACCAGGCCATATTGTGTAACACCTCTACCCGTCAAGAAGAATATAATAGAGGGTCCGGCCGGGGCCCCACACCATATTCCACAAATAGGTGGAGATGCTACGAAATAATATCAAAACCACGCATCCTAACACAGAGCATTCTAGCGGAAGCTTCACGGTTGAATAAATGAACTCAAGATAATAAACACTGTCCACTCAAACTTAGGAATATATACAAACATTACAAGAGTCTGGCCTTAAGGCCTTACAACAGTTTCTCTTAACAAGCGTGTGGATTACAGACATCGGCACGCAGGCCGGCCACACATGAACAAAAGAAACAAAATAATGCCTTCGAGGGCAGCAGCGCAGCTTTGGGCTTCAGCCCGCTAAGTCCCGCTCGGACCAGCACCTCCAGTACCTGTAATAACCAATCCACCAAGAGGTGGCAAACAGGGCAACGGTCAGCATTCAGCTGACCAATTATAACGACCCTGCCCCTGGCACGGGGCAGCGGAATTCCGTCCCTGCATAGCAATCTTCCAATATGATATATATAGCAATTTAAGCAAGACGTGCACGCCCGCACAGTCACATATCACAAACGCCGGCCCGACGGCCCGACGCTCCGTGCACACAGGGCACATTATCGGTGTTCCGTATTTTCACGGCCACACCACCGTTCAGAGGTCCCAGACATAACGGTTCCATATGAGCATTCTAGTCTGATCGGCTCACAGGCCGTAGACTCTCGCTATGTGATCCTAACAGGGTCTTAAGCACCCAAGGTTAGACAACCATAACGCGGGTACAGATCCACCTTTCCCGTTGCTCACATCGTCAGACTCATGCCTGGACTGACGCGGGTACAGCTTCACCTTGCCCGTTCCACCACCAAGGCATTGCCCAGTTGCAGCCCCACGGCTCAACGGCTCAACCTCACATAAAGTAGCAACTCACGGCTACAGGAGAGTCCAACTCTCTTAATTTCCTGAACTTCCTCCAGTACTTTATCCATCATGCCTACAAGCAAGAAATCACGGAGTCTTCTCCGATATGCAAACAAGCATCACCAATCCAGATCATGTCCAGATGGGCTTCACACAGCATGCCTAGATCCGTACTCCAATTCCAGACTCTAACAAGGGGGACTTCACATATCTACCCCAAGGGACGCCACAACCCACCGCACACTCGCGGGGAAGGGTTTTCCCTATGCAATGCAGGAATTAAGGACTTCACATGTACAAGCAGGAAATTGTTACCCTAGGAGTTCGCTTCGAAGCCATGGAGAGAAATTTGAGACGGATGAAAGCCTTCGCAGCAGCGTTGCCTTCGCAGATCCGAACTCGGCTCGCGATTTGGACCACCGTAGCTCCACCGGCAGCCGGACTCCACTTCTTCTTCCTCACCTTGCTCTCACCTCTCTCTTAAAAGTTAGAAAGAGAAGATGAAACTCAAAATGAGCCTTTCCTCCTTCTTTCCCGGCCTTATCAGCCCAGAAATGATCCCCAGCCACATGATCCTCTTTAAGGAAAATGAATGGCCACGATCTGCCCCAAAATATTGAACTTTTTGGCCGACACGGCCTGTGACACGCCCGTGTCACAGGCCGTGTACCCTTAAGTGGCACACGCGACGCTCGCACCGCCTAAATATTACCAGAACACGGGCATCGACACGCCCGTGTCGAACCTGACACGCCCGTGTCGGTCACTTGACACGCCCGTGTCACACCTGTTACACGGTACTCACCGAGCGTTAAATCCAGTCAGAGCAGTACACGGGTAGGCACACACCCACTGACACGCCCGTGTCAAAGCTGACACGGCCGTGTTCAAGCCTTGGTTCCGGGCAGTGTACACTTCTGACTCGATACGGCATTTTATTGAGTGACACGCCCTGGGACACGCCCGTGTCGAAGGCCGTGTCCCAGAATCGACTATCGTCGACCTCCGATCGTCGACTATCTTGAACACACCCTGGGACACGCCCGTGTCCCAGGCCGTGTACCCCGACACGCCCTGGGACACGCCCGTGTCCCAGGCCGTGTTAAGCAACCTGAACCTCAAATCCACTTTTGAGTCTTTTTGGGGTGTTACAATCCTCCCCCCCTTAATAAAATTTCGTCCCGAAATTTGAAGACAGTAGGGAGAAATTAACAAAACATTTATATGTTTCTATTACATATATAACGAGCAAACAAGTTACGAAAATAATTCGGGAAACTCGGCTTGCATGGTCTGCTCACGCTCCCATGTTAGCTCTTCTCGGCCACAATTGTCCCACCGGACTTTGACCATCCCGATCACTTTGTTCCGCAACTGTTTCTCGGCTCGATCCTCAATCCGTATAGGCTTCACCTTTGTTGTTAGCCCATACTCAACCGGCACTCGATCATTGTCAATTACTTGAGCTGGATCCTTGACTGCTTTGCGTAGTACCGAGATGTGAAACACATCATGCAATCCACTCAATTCCGATGAAAGAGCTAGCCGATAGGCGGCTTCCCCAACTCGCTCCACCACTTCAAACGGACCAAGGTATCGCGGACTTAGCTTTTTCAACCGCCGAATCCGAGATACGCCTTTGAAGGGCTTAATCTTTAAATAGACCCAGTCACCCACCGCGAACTCCACGTTCCGGTGCTTAGCATTGTAATATTTGGCTTGCCGATCCTGGGCTATTAGGAGCCTCTCTCGAATAGAGCGTATTGTTGAGGTAGCATCCTCGACTTCCTTTTTGCCTAAAAGTTTAGTCTCACCAGTTTCTGCCCAAGCTAGCGGTGTACGACACTTTCGACCATACAACGCTTCAAATGGGGCCATGCCTATACTTGCTTGATGGCTATTATTATAGGCAAACTCCACCATAACAAGATGTTCTTCCCAATTCTTACCGAAGTCTAGGGCGCACATACGGAGCATATCCTCCATCGTTCTGTTGGTTCGTTCAGTTTGGCCATCCGTTTGCGGGTGAAAAGCCGTACTGAATGCTAACTTCGTGCCCAACATATGATGAATTAATCTCCAATCTTTCAAGGTAAAGCGCCCATCTCGGTCACTTACGATGCTCCGGGGAACACCGTGCAATCGAACAATCTACTCCACATAAAGCTTTGCCAATGTTTCCACTGAATCGTCCCGCTTGTTCGGTATAAAGTGAGCCACCTTTGTCAACCGGTCTACAATCACCCAGATTGAGTCATGGCCACGCTGAGATCTCGGCAATCCGTGCACGAAATCCATAGAAATATCCTCAAACTTCCATTGCGAAACCGGCAACGACTTCAGGAAACCACTCGGTCGTTGACATTCTGCCTTTACCAAAGCACAAGTGCGACATTTAGCCACATACGCGGCTATGTCCTTCTTTAAACCAGGCCACCAGAACAGTTTCTTCATGTCCTTGTACATTTTTGTGCTCCCAGGGTGAATTGAATACTTTGTAAAGTGTGCTTCATATAGCAGCCCTTCTCGCAATTTACCCGCACTAGGGACGCACAATCGGCCATCCTTCCGTAACAACCCATCATCCCAGGAGAATTGATCACCAGACCCCTCCTTTGCATAGCGTTGGAGACTTTCATCCAACTCCGTTGCCCGCCGAACCCTGTCAGCAAGGTCACATTGAACCTCCAACCAGCTCACGCATGCATTAGTTGAAGAATCTCTTTCCACACAAGATATCTCCAAAGCTTCCAACTCCTGGATTAACCGCTCATCATGCATCCGCAACCAATTTGCCTGCACCGGAGCCCGACGACTCAAGGCATCAGCGACCACATTTCCCTTTCCGGGAACATAGTGAATGTCGAAGATAAAATCCCCAAGGAATTCCATCCACCTCCTTTGTCGCATATTCAATTCTTTTTGATCAAGCAGATACTTTAAGCTTTTATGATCTGTATAAATATCCACTTTCACTCCATACAGATAATGTCGCCACAACTTTAGCGAAAAGATCACCGCCGCCAACTCCAAATCATGGACGGGGTAATTACGCTCATGCACTTTCAATTGACGTGAGCCATAAGCGATCACCTTGCCAAACTGCAGGAGAACGCAGCCTAAGCCGCTTCCTGACGCATCGCTGTATATTTCAAATCCATCTGTACCACATGGCGACGTCAACACGGGCGCCGTGGTCAAACGATTCTTCAGCTCATCAAAAGCTCGTGCGCACTCCGGCATCCAAACGAACTTCTGATCCTTTCTCGTCAACGTAGTCAGAGGCAAAGCAATCCGGGAGAAGTTCTCCACGAACCTTCTATAGTAGCCCGCCAGTCCAAGGAAACTCCTGACTTCGGCCACCGAAGACAACACTGGCCAATCACGAATGGCACTTATCTTTGCCGGATCCACCGCTATGCCCTCTCCACTTACCACATGGCCTAGAAAAGCCACCGACGAGAGCCAGAACTCACACTTTGAGAACTTGGCATACAGCTTATTCCTTCGCAAGGTATGCAATACTAATCGCAAATGGTTTGCATGATCTTCCTCCGATTGTGAATATACCAGAATATCATCAATAAACACAATCACAAACAGATCCAGGTATTCGCGGAACGTTCGATGCATGAGATCCATGAATACCGAAGGCGCATTACATAAGCCGAACGACATCACTGTGAACTCATAATGACCATAGTGTGTGCCAAACGCTGTCTTGGGAATGTCACCTTCCCTAATCCGCAACTGGTAATACTCGGACTTCAAATCCAACTTCGAATAGACGATTGAGCCCGCTAGCTGATCGAACAAGTCATCGATCCGTGGAATTGGATACTTGTTTTTCTCCGTCAGCTTGTTCAGTTCACGATAATCAATACATAGTCGCAAACCACCGTCTTTCTTTTTCACAAAAAGAACAGGCGCGCTCCAAGGTGACATACTTGGGCGTATATAACCCTGCTCCAACAATTCTTGCAACTGAACTTTCAGTTCGGCCATTTCCTTTGGCGCTACCCGATACGGCGAACGGGCCACAGGTTTCGCACCCGGCACCAGCTCGATAGCGAAGTCGATTTCCCTTTGGGGAGGTAACCCCGGAAGGTCCTTTGGAAACACATCCGCATATTCTGACACAATCGGCACTTCACTCACACTGGCCTTCGGCGCCACCGCCTCTATGAGTGTGAAGAACAACTCCGCACCCTTCCGAACTGCCTTAACAACTTGGAGAGCGGATAACAACATCCCACTCATCCCTTGCATACCAATGAACTTGGTCTCTTGTTCGGTATTTTGCCCAAGTGTGACCTCTTTTGAAGTGCAATCTATACAGGCACGCTACTCTGAAAGCCAGTCCATACCAAAGATTATATCAAACTCTTTGATCGGCAATACTAGTGTTTCCACCTTGAACTCCCGACTTCCTATCTTGACCTCAAGACCGCAAGATCTATCCGCGCACATCAAACATCCGTTAGGCAACAACACCTTTACACTATCTATCGTGGTCCGGATAGGCACCCCGATACGAACGACAAAGTCCTCAGATAGAAACGAATGTGAAGCACCTGTGTCGAACAGTGCTCGCGCCGGATACTCTCTTATAAGGACAAACCCTATAACATTACAATTAAAACAAGCACAGCACAACAAAACAAGAACATTAAAATCTACGCGCACCTGTGACGACATCCGTCTGCTTAATGGCCTCCTGTTGTCCAAGGTTGAAGACCCTGGGCTGCGCGTGCGAGGCAGAAGACTCCACCACAGCCTTCCCCTTCTCCGCATAAGACGCTCCCGTCTTCTTATCACCCTTTGGAGGACCAAATCGGCATTCACGTGCGAAGTGTCCAACCTTCCCGCACGTAAAACAAGCACGAGATCCATACCCAGATGTGTCCGTCACAGTCGCAGAAGGAGCTTGTCCAGAAGACTTAGACTTCTTATTCCACCTCTTTCGGTAGCCAAACTTGTCCGGACGCGGCGGCTTAAACTCCGGCTTCACAACCGCCAAGTTTCCCTTTGCTTGCCCCCGTTTCATGTCCAGCTCCAAAGAACGAGCTGTACAGACTAAGGCTTGGAATCCCTGACTCACAGAACTCGAGAGCAAATACCGCAGCTCATCTCGCAGTCCCGCATAAAACCGACTAGTCTTACGCTCTTCTTCGGCGAAGATCGTGCCCGCATATCTTCCCAAACGGGTGAACTCATGCAGGTAGTCATCCACACTTCGATCTCCCTGCGCCAACCGTTGAAATTCCATTTCCATCGATATCCTTTGCTGCACCGGCAGATGTTGTGCTAAAAACAATCGAGAAAATTCGTCCATTGTAATCTCTGCCAATTGCCTACCAGCCAAGTGATGCATTTCAATCTCATCCCACCACAATCGCGCCTCTCCTTCCAGTAGGAAAGTGGCTAACATAACTTTCTGTTCCTCCTCAACCCTGATAGCCCTCATAATCCTCTTGATTCTTGCAAGCCAATCCTCTGCTTGGGCCGGTGTACCCGCCCCATGAAACTGCGGAGGGTTGAAGCTCAAGAATTGCTTCCATTGTTGATCTGCTACCCGCGGATCAACTTCGGCTTCTACCGGTTCTTGCCGTACCCCAGCTTACGCTGGCACCACTGCAGGACGTGCCTGCCCCGCTTGCTGAGCATTCATCACCGCAAGTACCGTTTCCGTGATGAGACGGACTGTTTCAGCGGATGGAGGAGTTGTGGGCACCTCGGCTGGTGCCGCACTCTCAACAGAACGTTGTGGTTCGGATTGACCCTCAACACTTCTGGTCACCTATATGTGTAAAATACACAGGTTAACGACCAATGAAAATGGCAACCATACAAAAGAATACACAAGTTCAACAAACAAGTGTATTTGAATTCCTAAGTGGACAATCTTGAGTTCAAATTAAGTGTTATAACGACGACACTGACACGTGCACGCCACCTCTCAAAAGAATTCGTCCGCGAATTCAGAAGAGATCGACCAACAAGCTGATACCAAATTGTAACCCACAACCCACAGGTCAGAGGATCGAAACCTCCCTCTGATACCAAATTGTAACACCTCTACCCGTCAAGAAGAATATAATAGAGGGTCCGGCCGGGGCCCCACACCATATTCCACAAACAGGTGGAGATGCTACGAAATAATATCAAAACCACGCATCCTAACACAGAGCATTCTAGCGGAAGCTTCACGGTTGAATAAATGAACTCAAGATAATAAACACTGTCCACTCAAACTTAGGAATATATACAAACATTACAAGAGTCTAGCCTTAAGGCCTTACAACAGTTTCTCTTAACAAGCGTGTGGATTACAGACATCGGCACGCAGGCCGGCCACACATGAACAAAAGAAACAAAATAATGCCTTCGAGGGCAGCAGCGCAGCTTTGGGCTTCAGCCCGCTAAGTCCCGCTCGGACCAGCACCTCCAGTACCTGTAATAACCAATCCACCAAGAGGTGGCAAACAGGGCAACGGTCAGCATTCAGCTGACCAATTATAACGACCCTGCCCCTGGCACGGGGCAGCGGAATTCCGTCCCTGCATAGCAATCTTCCAATATGATATATATAGCAATTTAAGCAAGACGTGCACGCCCGCACAGTCACATATCACAAACGTCGGCACGATGGCCCGACGCTCCGTGCACTCAGGGCACATTATAGGTGTTCCGTATTTTCACAGCCACACCACCGTTCAGAGGTCCCAGACATAACGGTTCCATATGAGCATTCTAGTCTGATCGGCTCACAGGCCGTCGACTCTCGCTATGTGATCCTAACAGGGTCTTAATCACCCAAGGTTAGACAACCATAACGCGGGTACAGATCCACCTTTCCCGTTGCTCACATCGTCAGACTCATGCCTGGACTGACGCGGGTACAGTTTCACCTTGCCCGTTCCACCACCAAGGCATTGCCCAGTTGCAGCCCCACGGCTCAACGGCTCAACCTCACATAAAGTAGCAACTCACGGCTACAGGAGAGTCCAACTCTCTTTATTTCCTGGACTTCCACCAGTACTTTATCCATCATGCCTACAAGCAAGAAATCACGGAATCTTCTCCGATATGCAAACAAGCATCACCAATCCAGATCATGTCCAGATGGGCTTCACACAGCATGCCTAGATCCGTACTCCAATTCCGGACTCTAACAAGGGGGACTTCACATATCTACCCCAAGGGACGCCACAACCCACCGCACACTCGCGGGGAAGGGTTTTCCCTATGCAATGCAGGAATTAAGGACTTCACATGTCCAAGCAAGAAATCGTTACCCTAGGAGTTCGCTTCGGAGCCATGGAGAGAAATTTGAGACGGATGAAAGCCTTCGCAGCAGCGTTGCCTTCGCAGATCCGAACTCGGCTCGCGATTTGGACCACCGTAGCTCCACCGGCAGCCGGACTCCACTTCTTCTTCCTCACCTTGCTCTCACCTCTCTCTTAAAAGTTAGAAAGAGAAGATGAAACTCAAAATGAGCCTTTCCTCCTTCTTTCCCGGCCTTATCAGCCCAGGAATGATCCCCAGCCACAGGATCCTCTTTAAGGAAAATGAATGGCCATGATCTGCCCCAAAATATTGAACTTTTTGGCCGACACGGCCTGTGACACGCCCGTGTCACAGGCCGTGTACCCTTAAGCGGCACACGCGGTGCTCGCACCGCCTAAAAATTACCAAAATACGGGCATCGATACGCCTGTGTCGAACCTGACATGCCCGTGTCGGTCACTTGACACGCCCGTGTCACACCTGTTACACGGTACTCACCGAGCGTTAAATCCAGTCAGAGCAGTACACGGGTAGGCACACGCCCACTGACACGCCCGTGTCAAAGCTGACACGGCCGTGTTCAAGCCTTGGTTCCGGGCCGTATACACTTCTGACTCGATACGGCATTTTATTGAGTGACACGCCCTGGGACACGCCCGTGTCGAAGGCCGTGTCCCAGACTCGACTATCGTCGACCTTCGATCGTCGACTATCTTGAACACGCCCTGGGACACGCCCGTGTCCCAGGCCGTGTACCCCGACATGCCCTGGGACACGCCCGTGTCCTAGGCCGTGTTAAGCAACCTGAACCTCAAATCCACTTTTGAGTCTTTTTGGGGTGTTACATATTGTGCTTGACTGTCCAGAAAATCAGAATAAGGACAAGAAGGACAAGAAAGATAAGATAAAAGACAAGGACTCCAGGGGAAACAATTACAACAAATCCTCCTCCAGCAAAAATAAACATACAAGAAAGGGATTTGTAGCAGAAACCTGGAGTGAAACTGAAGAAGAATCAGAGGCTTCATCAAGCTCAAGTGATGATGAAGATGATGCTGAAGAAAAGGAATTCTGCATGATGGCTATCAATGCCTCCCAACAAAATTCTGATGCAGAACAAGAGTCAGAGTCTGAATCTAAAACTCAAACTAAAGAAGACCAGGTAATAGACTCCTTTGATTTTGATTCAGGGGACTTTAGATCTGAATTTAAGGCACTTTGTTTAGACCTGTTAAAGTCTGAGAAAGAGATTATCTCTCTTAGAAATCAATTGTCTGAACATAGCACCTTAAAATCAGACAACCTCAAACTCTCTGAGGAGTTAGAATGTTGTAGGGAGGATATAGCTTCACTGAAAAGTGAGCTATCCAAGGCAAAGAAGTTTGAAGAATCTCTTAATGGGAGAAGCATCAGACTGATGGACATCACAAGCATTGTGAACTCAAGATTCAACAGTACACTGGGCTTGGGTGCTTTATCCAGCCAACCTATAGTATTAATAACCCCAATTAAATTTATTTCTGATAAAGGAAAGGGTGTTGTAGAGGTAGCTAGGAAGAATCCTGATTTACCTAAGGAAAAAAAGTTCAACAAAAAACGTCGAATAGAGCTCGACGATCGTCGAACAGAGCTCGGCGATCCAAGGCTGAATCGTCAAACTCAGATCGACGACTTCTGAACTCTTGTATAGTTGATCTTCGAATGGAGCTCGACGATCTGACCCAAGATCGTCGAACGGAGCTCAGATCTTTGAACATTCTTTCAGAGATAAATCTAAAATCAATCCTAGAAGTCCCTCATCCCAAACCTTCAACCCTTATACTGAATGGATAGTGCCTCCTAGGAGATACCATCCTGAAGGATATAAGAGTCAGCCAGGGATGTCTTTTATTTCTGAGTTTAAAGGTTATCAACCTAGATCCAAGGTAAACTGGGTCAAAAACATATAAATTGTTTATGTGCAAGTGAAGACCTATCCAACAATTAACTAATAATGGTATCTGGATAGTGGGTGCTCAAAGCACATGACAGGGAGCAAGGAGAATCTAACATCCTTCAGAACCAAACTTGGACCCAAAGTAATATTTGGAGATTCAAACTTTGGTCAAACAAAAGGATATGGTGCTGTTAAGATTGGCTTAGTCACATTCAAGAAGGTGGCTTATGTGGAAGGACTGAAGCATAACCTAATCAGCATCAGTCAACTCTGTGATGAAGGCTATCAGGTGATATTCAACAAATCCTTATGCAAGATCAAGTCAGAGGATAACACAATAGCGTTAACAGGTAAAAGGAAAGGTAACATTTATCTAGTAGACTTCCTTTCAACCAATATAGATATCTGTTTATTTAATTCAGTTTGCAAACCAAAATATCTTTGGCATAAGAGACTAGGGCATATAAACCTTAGAACCATTGCTAGGCTATCCAAGGAAAACCTTATTAGAGGACTACCTTCTGGACCTTATAAGAAGGAAGGACTTTGCAGGGCTTGTCAATTAGGCAAGCAAACTAAAAATAGTTTTAAGTCACTTAATAAGAGTGATTCACCTACGATCTTGTATCTATTACACATGGATCTTTTTGGACCCATTACAGTATAAAGCTTAGGAGGGAAATCTTACACTTTAGTGATTGTAGATGACTTCTCTAGATTCACATGGGTATTCTTCCTGAGGAAGAAGTCTGATAACTTTAAGTGTTTGACAGATTTTCTCAAATGCATATAGATTGAGTTCAATACTCACATTTCCCTGATCAGAAGTGATCATGGGACAGATTTTTATTCTCTTCTTATGCAAGAGTTCTGTCAGAGTGAAGGGATCAGGCATTGATAGTTTTACTTTCAAGACAACCTAAACACCTAGAGGGGGGGGGGGGGTGAATAGGTTCTAATTGCTTGTTTATACTTTTAGGCAGAATTCAATTACAGAATGAACACATCCAGCACAGCAATCACAGAAATTTAATCATCACAGATTGCACAATGTTTTATAGTGGTTCCCCAAGGTTTGGGTACATCCACTTTCCCCCTTCACCTATCTAGCAGTATGCTAGATTCGGCCAAATTTCCACTATTCTCAGATCTACAGATCCTACAGCTCAGAACCTGGATAGGTTCCTACAACTCAGGCACAACATCCCTACCTCAGCCTTGCCACAAGGCCTACAACTCAGAGAAGACCCTTCTCCTACACTCAGGCAAACAGCCCTACCACTCAGAGATCAACTCTCCTACACTCAGCCTTTATATCACAGGCTTACAACTCAGATCTGTGTAAAACAGATCCTACAGAATTTTAGAAAAGAAGTTTTAATGTCTTGCCTTTGTTGAGAGAGAAGAGGACAAAATAATTCTTGATCAGCTGATGAAATCAACTGAAACTTGAGCTTTCTTCAAAGCTTCTTGAATCTGAACTTAGCTGAGTTGATTTCCAAACAGCTTCTTGAGAAACCACTGATGGATTCCTTCTTCTTCTTCAAATGGGTGGATCCCTCTCTATCCAACACCTTTGATGATACTTCTGAATTCTTGTTAGAACTCTTCTTAGATCGATCCTGAGATCATCTGCTTAGATCTTCTGATGAAGATCTTCTTTAGTGCCTAGCACTTTCTTGAATTGATACTTCAATTGGATTGTAATCCTTCTTCACCCCTTTTTTATGTATCTCTATCTTCTACTTCCTTCTGAATCTGTCTATTTATAGACCTTCTTCATGGTAACCGGCTGATCCGGTTTCTAACTGTTTTCTGACAAGTCTGACAGCATCAGTTAACCGGTGGCAACCCACAGCTATCAAGTCTTCAAATAAATCCTGTGTCTTAGTCTTGAACAGCAAAGTGTCGAGACAGTCTGTCAGAAAGTGTCGAGACCAACTGTCTATATGTGTCGACACAAGTGACTTTGGTGTCGACACAGTCTTTGAAGATGTCGACAAGTTTGCCATTAAGTCGACACAGCTTCTTCAGAAAATAACTTGGTCTTGACTCTGCAGTGTGTCGACACAAGTCCTGTGTGTCGACACAGTTGTTGTAGATTCAGAACTCAGTATGTGTCGACACAGCCTTCAGGTGTCGACACAGCAATTGTCGACTCTGCCAAAATGTGTCGACTTAGTCTTCTGGTGTCGACACAAGTATTGTCGACTTCTGCCAATGTGTGTAGACTCTGTCTCATTGTGTCGACACAGCCTCCCAGTGTCGACACAAATGTGGTCGACTATCTTTTTGTGAGTCGACGCTGCTTCTCAGTATCGACATTAATGTGGTCGACTATCTTTCTCTGTGTCGACTATCTTTCTCTGTGTCGACACAAATGTGGTCGACTATCTCCTTCTGTGTCGAGGTCGACTATCTTTCTCTGTGTCGATTATCTTTCTCTGTGTCGACACAGCTTCCGTTAAGTGTCGACACAAATATTCTGAAGTGTCGACACTGTTTCTACAGGTGTCGACACATGGACTTAGAATATTTTTCTGCATTCTTTAATACTTCTGCACCTGCACATGTCAACTTAAAACAACATCAAATACACCTTGATGTATATCATTGAGCTAAGTTGGACTTCTTCAAATCAGGTACACATTTTCCAATGTACCCAACAATCTCCCCCTATTTGGAGAAGTCATAACCCTTAAAGCCAATGATATACACCATTTATAAAAAGTATAATATGATGATATATGACATAACATGAATACTTAATAAAAAAAACAAAATATGAACAATCCTCACAGAGTGAACATTATATGATTCCAAACAATATATTGTTTAAAACTTAGTAATGTTTGATTACAGATTTTTATATTGAATGATTTAATCAAAACATTACAAAATACTTTTGAAAGAACTTAAAATTAAGACTGATCAGGCTCTCTTATGACAATCCCTTTGCCAGATTGGATTTGAGCCTTCACAGGAGCTTCAGCAACTTCAGCTGGCTTCTTGCCTTTTTGATCAGCCTTCTTCTGTGCTTCTTCCTTGAGCCTTTGCCTTTCAAAGTAATGATATGGCTTTGGAAAGTACTTGCTCGGCTCCTGAGCATCTGGTGGCAGCCTACCCAGCTTGGCTTTTCTTCTGAACTGTACTATTGCCTCTTTCCTAGCTTCATGCTTTTGCCATTCCATTTCATTATACCACTTTCCTCTTTCATGAACTTGGTCTTTTACAGCCTTCCATGCAGTGAGTATAATATTTCTTGAAGTAGGGCTCCACTGCTCAAAATCTGGCTTAAGTTCAGCCTGCTCTCTAAATCTTTTCTTGGATAGTAGAGCATCTTGCTGTTCTTTCAAGTTGGCATCAGGCTTATCAACTTTTTCAATAATAACCTTGGTAACCTCCTTTGGAGGACTATACATATCCTGAATTTGCTGATCAATCATATCAAAATCTGGAGGAGGGTAAATGACTTGGGCAATCTCAGGTTGATTGCCTTCAAGTAGACCTGTTTGAATGCCTGACTCAGCCACCATAGCATCATCACACAAAGGTGGATATCCCAATGTGGCTCGAATACTATTTGTCACCCATTTGGTGTGCTCTGAGCTAGCATGAACTAACAACCTCTCCCCCTTTATGACTTCTCTGGTAATATGATCTCTTAGATCTTCCTTTTAAAATCTGATCTGGCCATCTAGATAATTCACACCCTCTTTAAAAAATGATTTTAAGTTTTTAAGCTTGTCAGATATGTCCTTTTGAGAGGTAGTGATAGCAGTTTTAACTGATTCAATAGCATCTTGAAGTTTCTTATCAAAATCTTCCATTTCCTTTCCTCTTGCTGCAGGCAACCCTTCAGTAGTCTTTTTCAACTCATTAAGAATCTCATTGTGAGAGTCTTCAAGATTGGCATTCATGTTTATCTGATTTGTAAGAACATAGCCTTGCTTCAGTGCTATATCATCTGCTTTGGTAATAACTGATTGCTGTTGTTTTGCCAAGAATACTACAGCATTATCTCCCTTATGGAAGCAATTTGTCATCTCCTTCTTATGCATATTGACTTCAAATCTAATGGACTTTATATCTTGAGCCAAGTCAAATTGAAGGGACTTATTGCTCTCATCAACATATTTTTCAACAGCCAATCTATGTTCATCCAACTTAACTTGTAAATCAACCATAAACTTGTTATAATTAAATTCAGAATGGGATTGTTGAGTTGTAGTCTGTAGTGCTTGCTTATAACTTTTGCTCCTTCTCTAGAAGACAACAAGTTTTCTCTTCTTAGCCATTCTGGCTTCTTCAGTCTCAGATTCAGATGAACTATCAATTTGAACTCTTTCTTGAGGAGGAGGAGGAATATCTGTCTCAGTGCCATGTTGTTCAGCCTCAACATGCACAGACTCCCCCTCCACCACTTGCTCCTTCTCAATTTCTTTCTCCTTCTCAACCTCTTGCTCGATCTCAGCTTCTTACTCTATCTCCATGTCTAGGGCCTTCTCAATATCCTGCCCTTCTTCTACTGTATCAGTAGCAATATCAACATTAGGAAATAACTTATCTAGAGTATATTCCTTCTGAGTTTGAACAGAAGATGTGTCATTCAGAATTTCAATATTCAAATCTTTAGAGATATCAATTTGTTTTGCCTCTTGCACTGGGCCAGACATCTTCTCCCCCTGTATTTGTTCAGTATTGGTAATGTCCTGGGCAGGTGAGTACACTTGCTCCCCCTGTACCTGTGCAGAAATAGAAATTTTAGAAATGTCTTTTGTAGTAAAATACACCAGCTCCCCCTGCAACTCTACCTGGTCAGGAGTAGATACATTCTGGGCAGGAGAATGAGCTTGTTCCCCCTGCATCTGTGTAGGTATAGTTTCTTGCTGGGCTGGAGTAGATTCAGGCTGATCTTCAACCTGCTTTCTTACTAGTTCTTCTTGATGCTGCTCAGTATCTTGAGCATGAGAAGGAGATTTCACTGGGGTGTCCTGCCTGCTCTCATCAGGCACATCCTTAGACAGTACCCTATCCCACCTAGAAAACAATCTCATGTCCATCTTTCTCATGTGATTGATCTTTGTTCCTGGCAGTTGTTGCATTACCTCATGGATCACTCCAATCAGATATAAACTCATAATTCTAGCCAGATTTGGCTTCTTGATTCCTTCCTTGATCTTTTCAAAGATTACAGCTGACCAATCAGTTGGAATTGTAAACACAATTCTGGTCATTAGGCAGAACATATAGGCTGAAATCCTATCATGTCCCCCTGGTTTGCACAGAATCACCTTGCCAACTACTTCAGATAAAAATTTCCCTTGCTGATTCATCCCTTTCCTGTTGAAAGCAGCTCCAATCTTCAGGGTGGGATCCAATCCGCACCACTGGAGAGCCTCCCTTGATTTAAAAGCAGGGACTTCTTCTTCATTCTCAATTATTGGTAATTGGAGAATCTTCCTTAAACTTCTTGGGGTTAGCTTCACTGTCGACCCTTGAACAGTGGACTTTATCTTGAGACTTTCTGAATCCACTGATGCAGAGTTAAAGAATTCATGCACCTCCTTCTTCCATATCTTAGAAGGTTCAGAAACTAAAAACTCTAATCCGGATTCGGAAATAAGAGTGATAACCAGTTGAACATCTGTTGGGGCTTCTGCAAAGGCATTCCGGACCAACTCATAACCTTCGTTGATGTTGTCTTCAATCTTCGGCGCCATTGATCAGTTGAGAAAGCTTGAGAGAAGAGAGAGAGAGAATGTCGACACAGGGTTTCAGTCTTGAAAACCTTGTAAGCGTGTCGACAGATTAAGTTCTTGACCTATTTATACTTTCTATTGAAAGAAGATCAAAAGTCGGTAAAAACAGACTATAAGTGTCGACACAGATGGAATGTGTCGACACAAGCTTCTATTATCTCGACATCAAGTCTGTCTACTATGTGTCGACACCAATTTGTGGATATGTCGACATTTGGGATATATAGTAGAGCATCAGAAATTCTGTGTCGACTCTTAGTATAAGTGTCGACACAAAATCTGTAAGTGTCGACACCATTATTCTGGTGAAGTCGACACTACATTCCTGGATAAGTCGACAATATGATTCTTAAGTGTCGACACATATTCTCTGTGTCGACACAATATCTCTGACTTGTCGACATTACACCACTGAGTCGACACATTATCACTGAATGTGTCGACACCATTTTACTTAGCCATTTTCTGTTTTTGTCAATACTACTTGAGACCACTTGATAATCTAATATGTTACTTGTAAGTTTGTTGATAAACTAATCAATGGTCAGCATGCCTAATTCAATTTTAAATTTATTGAATTTTGTTTCATCTAGTGGCTTAGTAAATACATCTGCTATTTGATAATCTGTTTTAACAAATTCCAATGTGATGTCTTCTCTTTCAACATGTTCTCTAAGAAAATGGTATTTAATTTCTATGTGCTTAGTTCTACTATGAGAAACAGGATTATTAGCAATAGAAATTGCACTCTTAGAATCACACAAAAGAGGTGTTCTACTTACTTGAATACCATAATCTTTAAGCTGATGCTGTATCCACAATAGTTGTGCACAGCAGCTGCCAGCAGCAACATATTCTGACTCAGCTGTGGATATAGCCACACTGGTCTGCTTCTTACTACTCCATGAAATCAGTCTTCCTCCCAGGAATTGACAAGTACCTTTAGTACTCTTCCTATCTTCTCTACAGCCTGCTAAATCTGCATCTGAATAACCTGTTAGTAGAAAATCTCTATTCCTGGGGTACCAAAGGCCTAGATTAGGTGTGCCCTTAAGATATCTCAGAATCCTTTTGACTACAGTATAATGAGACTCTTTAGGGCAGGCTTGGTACCTAGCACAGACACATGTAGCATACATAATATCTGGTCTACTAGTAGTGAGATATAGTAGAGAACCAACTATTTCTCTATACAAAGTCTCATCAACAGATTTACCTGCATCATCTTTGCATATAGGCATACTTGTTCCCATAGGAGTTCTCATGATGGAGGATGACTCCATACCATACTTCTTAATTAATTCTTTGGTGAACTTTGACTGGGATATGGACAAGCCATCATCAATCTGTCTTACTTGGAGTCCCAAGAAGAACTTAAGTTCCCCCATATTGCTCATCTCAAACTTCCCTTGCATAAGTTTGGCAAACTTTTTACAAAGATTGTTTTCAGTAGATCCAAAGATTATGCCATCAACATAGATCTGAACTAAGATGATCTTGCCTTTGGATTCCCTAAGGAATAGAGTTTTGTCTATTTTTCCTCTTGAGAATTTATTCTCAATAAGAAAAGTAGACAGGGTTTCATACCAAGCCCTTGGGGCTTGCTTTAACCCATACAAAGCTTTTCTAAGCTTATAAACATAATCAGGTTTAAGAGGATCTACAAAACCTGATGGCTGCTCTACATATACTTTTTCTTTAAGATCACCATTCAGAAATGCTGACTTCACATCCATCTGGTATACTTTGAAGTCTTTATAGGCTGCATAGGCAAGGAACATTCTGATTGCCTCCAGCCTTGCTACTAGGGCAATGGTTTGATCAAAGTCAATCCCTTCTTCCTGCCTGTATCCTTTAGCAACCAATCTTGCTTTATTCTTCACTATTATTCCACTCTCATCCAACTTGTTCCTATAGATCCATTTTGTCCCAATTATATTGTGGCCTCTTGGTCTAGGAACAAGCTCCCAGACATTACACCTTCTGAATTGATTCAGCTCCTCTTGCATAGCATCAATCCAGTGCTGGTCTTGGATAGCTTCTTCAAACTTATTAGGCTCCATTTGTGATAGGAAACTTGAATGCAGAACTGTGCTTTGACTTCTGCTTCTAGTCTGCACTCCCTGTCTTGGATCACCTATTATTTGATCAGCTGGATGATCTCTTAAATGTCTTGTAGCTAGAGGAAGATTCCCTTCTGGTTGAACATCTCCAGCTCCTTCATTATGCTGAACCTCTTGGTTTTCTTCATCTTCTATTGTGTCTTGTACTCCCCCTGGACAGTAGCCTTCATTTTCCAATGCTCCTTCTTCCCTTGAAGCTTCAGCAATGGAGAGCTTGTCCATCCTTTTGCTTATACCTGTTGAGTCATTTGATCTACAAGACAACTCACAGTTGATTAATCTTATTTCATCAAACACAACATGCACAGATTCTTAAACAACTTGAGTAGTCAAGTTGAAGATTCTATAGGCCTTACTATTTATGCTGTACCCAACAAATATCCCATCCTGGGATTTGGCAGCAAACTTGGTCAAATATGACTTACCATTGTTAAGTATATAGCATTTGCAACCAAAGATCCTGAAGTAGGATAGATTTGGTTTTCTACCTTTCATAATCTCATAGGGAGTCTTTTTGTGGCTCTTGGTGATAGAAGCTCTATTGATCACATGACAAGCAGTGTTTACTGCCTCAGCCCAGAAATATTCTGGTAGAGAGGTGTCACTCAATAGAGTTCTACCAGCTTCAATTAATGTTCTATTCTTTCTTTCAGCAATTCCATTTTGCTGAGGTGTTCTAGGTGAGGAGAATTCTTGGAAAATCCCAAAGTCTTCACATAACTTTGTCATGCTTTCAGATTGAAACTCAGTACCAGGGTCACTTCTGATTTTGACCACTGTACTATTCAGTTCATTCTGAATTTGCTTCACAAAATTAAGTAAGACACTTGGGGTTTCAGATTTCTGTCTCAGAAAGAACACCCATGTAAATCTAGAATAGTCATCTACAACCACAAAAGTGTAGACCTTCCTACCTAGACTATGAACTGGCATAGGACCAAAAAGATCCATATGCAAGAGGTATAAGCACCTCACAGAATCTTTGTTTTCAATGCTTTGAAATGAGGATTTTGTCTGCTTGCCCTTTTGACAAGCTGAGCATATCCCTTTCTTTATACACTTAACTTGAGGACCATTCCTCACTAACTCTTTGCTAAAGAGTTGGCCAATTGTCTTGTAGTTAAGATGAGCCAATCTCTTGTGCCACTTAATACAATGAGAAGCATTATCATCAGCTACAAGACAGATGGGAGAAGCCTTATTCTCACATACAAAATTAAGACAATATACATTTTTCTTCCTATACCCAGTCAAAATGATCTCTTGATCACTTGACCTTTTGATATGACATCCATCCTTAACAAATGAAATGTCATATCCTAAATCACTCAGCTGGCTTATGCTTATTAGATTATGTTTCAAACCTTTTACATAAGCCACTTAGGTGATAGTAATTAGGTTAGAAGAAATGTTACCAAATCCTTTGATGACTCCTTTTTCAGATCCACCAAAGATCACTTTAGGTCCATCTTTGACAGAT
Source organism: Platanthera zijinensis (assembly GCA_039513925.1). Classification (NCBI taxonomy): domain Eukaryota; kingdom Viridiplantae; phylum Streptophyta; class Magnoliopsida; order Asparagales; family Orchidaceae; genus Platanthera; species Platanthera zijinensis. The sequence continues at coordinate 27,962,564 of CM077097.1, forward strand.
GAATACTCCTTCAGCAGCCCCTTTGTTCCAGTCATGTGCCTGGAACAACCACTATCCAAGTACCATATAGGGGCATGGCTACTTGGATTCACCTGCAACACAGTTTTACTTACCCTTAGAACCCAAGCAAGTCTTGGGTCCTTGGTTCAGGTTAGCATAAACAAAGCTACCATTATCTCTTCTAACAGTTAAACTATTGTTCTTTCTAACACTTGTGTTGTACCAGCAGTCTAGTGCAAAATGGCCTCTTTTGCCACAGCACCAACATTCAAACCTATTGTATCTAGTTCTAGATACATCATTGACAAAAGAATTGCTGTCCATTGCTGGTGCTGCAGCAGCTTCACCCACTGATTTTTTATAACCATTGGGTTTATGAACATGGGTAGGCCTGTTGGCATTTACACCCTTGTTTTTCAGAATATTAGTCTTGATATGACCATGAATATTTTCATGATCATATTGGTTAGAAGACACTTGCACCTTTCTAAACTTAATAGGAACTGAAAAGTTCAGTGGCTTGACAGGAGCTTTGCCTTTCTTGAATCAGCCAGCCCTGGAGTTACCTTTGAATCCTAATCCTGCCTTACCCTTTTGATTCACAAATTCATCTATCAAGGGTAAGACAGACTTTGGCTTAGAGTAACTAGCCACTAAATCTTTTTCAATTCTTAGTCTAGCCTCCAGACTCTTCACTTGATCATTGGTATAATTAATTGTGCCCATCTGAATAATAGTTATATTCTTCAGCTTGGCAATTTCATTTAACTTCTGATCAATTACTTTCTCTAACTCAGTTGCAGCTACCCTTAGTTTAGCAATCTCATAAGCCTGAGATTTAACCAGGTTCTTGCTTTTCTTAAGGGCCTGCAACAAGTCCCCATACTTATCTATCAATTGATAGACATCTCCTTCAGAATCAGATGCATCTACATCACTTGATGCAGATGTAGCTGATTCTGTACTTGTACTACAAACAGATTTCATAGAAGGACATTGTACCTTATTAGGACCAGACTGATTCTGGCATATGTCCTCTTCAGATCCTGCCATCAGTCCTATGTACTGATGATCCTCTTGATCATAGATGGAGTCTAGCAACTGCAGAAACTCCTCTTCTTCAGATGCAGCATATAGTACAATATATGCTTCTGCTTCAGATTCTGACTCTGAAGTTGACTGATCTGTTAGGCTCTTATCCTTCTTTGCAACAAAAGATTTCTCCTTCTTGACCTTTTTATGAGTCTTCTTCTTGTCTGAAGACTCCTTTCTCTTATCAGGACAGTCAGCCACTACATGTCCAGGTCTATTACAACAATAACAGACAATCTTTGAAGTAGTACCCTTGCTGGGCTTTGATATGCTCTTTTCTTTCCTTGATGACTTTTTCTTCTGATAATAGTCATCAACTTGCTGTGAAGTGGAGGGCTTAGACTTCCACTGCTTCTTCTTCAAGAACCTCTGGAATTGCCTTGTGAATGCAGCAAAGTCTGCATCTGAATTACAAATTTCTGAACCCTGATTATCTGAATTTTCAGAACTGACTTCTGCAATTTCCTTAGGAGGGGATGGTGATATCCTCCTATTCTTTCTGATGGCTTCTGCATTGAATGCCACAGTCTTTTCTCTATGCTCTCCTCTTGAATTCTTTTCCTCCTCCTTCCTCACCATAAGCTGCATTTCATAGGATAGCAGCTTTCCAAACAAGGTGGGAGGAGAGATCTCTGCCAATTTAGCCACTTCTCTTATGGCATAGATCTTTGTGTCCCAATCCTTTGTTAAGGATCTTAAGAATTTGTCATTCAGTTCATAGGTACTGAAGACTCTTCCATAGGACATCAACTCATTCACAATTCTATAGAATTTCTTATAGCATTCAGTTATGCTATCAGTTTTTCCTTGTCTAAAACTTTCATATTCCTGGTTGAGCATAGACTTCCTATCCTATCTTACTTCTTCAGATCCCTCCATGTAGACAATCAATGTGTCCCACATTTCTTTGGAGGTCTTGTAGTGAATCAGATTCTGAAATGTAGAATCATCTATGACACTCACAATAATATTCTGAGCTCTCTTGTCCATGGTTGCCAAAATAATTTCATCCTTGGTCATTTCAGAATAACTCTTTGGAGTTTGAATATTAGCATCAAGAACTGATACCTTCATTGGAATGAAGGGTCCTTCCTGAACTGTGATGTATATTCTTGGGTCAGATGCTTCCATGAACAATCTGATTCTTTCTTTCCAAATTCCAAAGATTTCCTTCCTGCAGATGGGTAACTTCATTGACCATAACTCCTTGTGATTTTCTCCAGAACCCATCTTCTTGAATCTTGATTCTGCCTTTCAGATCTACCTTAGACTGTTAAGTCCTTTTTGAGGAACCTCCCTCTGATACCACTTGATAGTTTTACTTTCAAGACAACCTAAACTCCTAGAGGGGGGGGGGTGAATAGGTTCTAATTGCTTGTTTATACTTTTAGGCAGAATTCAATTACAGAATGAACACATCCAGCACAGCAATCACAGAAATTTAATCATCACAGATTGCACAATGTTTTATAGTGGTTCCCCAAGGTTTGGGTACATCCACTTTCCCCCTTCACCTATCTAGCAGTATGTTAGATTCGGCCAAACTTCCACTATTCTCAGATCTACAGATCCTACAGCTCAGAACCTGGATAGGTTCCTACAACTCAGGCACAATAGCCCTACCTCAGCCTTGCCACAAGGCCTACAACTCAGAGAAGACCCTTCTCCTACACTCAGGCAAACAACCCTACCACTCAGAGATCAACTCTCCTACACTCAGCCTTTATATCACAGGCTTATAACTCAGATCTGTGTAAAACAGATCCTATAGAATTTTAGAAAAGAAGTTTTAATGTCTTGCCTTTGTTGAGAGAGAAGAGGACAAGACAATTCTTGATCAGCTGATGAAATCAACTGAAACTTGAGCTTTCTTCAAAGCTTCTTGAATCTGAACTTAGCTGAGTTGATTTCCAAATAGCTTCTTGAGAAACCACTGATGGCTTCCTTCTTCTTCTTCAAATGGGTGGATCCCTCTCTATCCAACACCTTTGATGATACTTCTGAATTCTTGTTAGAACTCTTCTTAGATCGATCCTGAGATCATCTGCTTAGATCTTCTGATGAAGATCTTCTTTAGTGCCTAGCACTTTCTTGAATTGATACTTCAATTGGATTGTAATCCTTCTTCACCCCTTTTTTATATATCTCTATCTTCTACTTCCTTCTGAATCTGTCTATTTATAGACCTTTTTCATGGTAACCGGCTGATCCGGTTTCTAACTGTTTTCTAACAAGTCTGACAACATCAGTTAACCGGTGGCAACCCACAGCTGTCAAGTCTTCAAATAAATCTTGTGCCTTAGTCTTGGACAGCAAAGTGTCGAGACAGTCTGTCAGAAAGTGTCGAGACCAACTGTCTATATGTGTCGACACAAGTGACTTTGGTGTCGACACAGTCTTTGAAGATGTCGACAAGTTCGCCATTAAGTCGACACAGCTTCTTCAGAAAATAACTTGGTCTTGACTCTGCAGTGTGTCGACACAAGTCCTGTGTGTCGACACAGTTGTTGTAGATTCAGAACTCAGTATGTGTCGACACAGCCTTCAGGTGTCGACACAGCAATTGTCGACTCTGCCAAAATATGTCGACTTAGTCTTCTGGTGTCGACACAAGTATTGTCGACTTCTGCCAATGTGTGTCGACTCTGTCTCATTGTGTCGACACAGCCTCCCAGTGTCGACACAAATGTGGTCGACTATCTTTCTGTGAGTCGACGCGGCTTCTCAGTGTCGACATTAATGTGGTCGACTATCTTTCTCTGTGTCGACTATCTTTCTCCATGTCGACACAAATGTGGTCGACTATCTCTTTCTGTGTTGAGGTCGACTATCTCCTTCTGTGTCGAGGTCGACTATCTTTCTCTGTGTCGACTATCTTTCTCTGTGTCGACACAGCTTCCGTTAAGTGTCGACACAAATATTCTGAAGTGTCGACACTGTTTCTACAGGTGTCGACACATGGACTTAGAATATTTTTCTGCATTCTTTAATACTTCTGCACCTGCACATGTCAACTTAAAACAACATCAAATACACCTTGATGTATATCATTGAGCTAAGTTGGACTTCTTCAAATCAGGTACACATTTTCTAATGTACCCAACAGGCATACTTTCTCAGCTCCTAGAACTCCTCAACAAAATGGGGTAGCTGAAAGGAAAAATAGAACCCTAATTAAATCTGCTACTACATTGTTGACAAATGCTCACCTTCCTCTATCTTTTTGGGCAGAGGTAGTGAACACCTCCAACCATGTGTTGAACAGAAGTTTGATACATAAACTGAAGGGCAAGACTCCCTATGAATTACTCAAAGGGAAGAAACCTAAAGTAGACTATTTCAAAATTTTTGGTTACATTTGTTATATTCACAATAATGATAAGAAGTATTTAGCAAAATTCCAAGCTAAAGCTGATGAATGAGTGTTTCTGGGATACTCCATGATCAGTAAAGCTTATAGGGTTTATAACAAAACTTCTCTTAAAATTGAAGAATCTGTTCATGTATTTTTTGATGAGACTAACATGTTTTATAAGGAGAAGTCCACTTCTTCCATAGAACCCTTGCAGGTAAACTCTCTTTAAGAAAATTTGGACAGATTGCATATTGTAGAGAAGGATTCAGTATATTCACCTAACCAACATAAGGATGAAATCAGTGAAGATGAAGAAGATGTTCAACATCTTGGAGAGAACCATCTTGAAGAGCCAGTTGTTATTCCACTAGAGGAAACAACAACACAGGTTGGTGAACAATCAACACCCCTATTGATTTAGTAACAACAAGAGATCATCCAATCTCCCAAGTGATTAGAAACATCTCAGCTGGTGTGCAAACCAGAAATCAGGTCAACCAGAACATGATGCACACTTGCTTTCTATCTCAAGTTGAGCCTCAATCCATTCAAGATGCAGAACAAGATCCATACTGGATCATTGCTATGCAAGAGGAACTTCATCAATTTGAGAGAAACAAAGTTTAGGAGCTAGTACCAAGGCCTAAGGATCACTCAATTGTTGGAACAAAGTGGGTGTTTAGAAACAAGTTGGATGATCAAGAAGTTATTGTAAGGAATAAGGCAAGGCTAGTTGTTCAAGGTTATTCTCAAGAAGAAGGAATAGACTATGACCAGACCTTTGCACCAATTGCAAGGTTAGAGGCCATAAGAATATTCCTAGCTCATGCAGCTCACAAAGGATTCAAGGTCTACCAAATGGATGTGAAGAGTGCATTTCTAAATGGAGACATCAAAGAAGAAGTCTATGTTAGACAACCTCTAGGTTTTATCTCTTCAACTTATCCTGACCATGTTTTCAAATTGTATAAAGCATTATATGGTCTCAAGCAAGCTCCTAGAGCATGGTATGAGACCTTAGCATGCTTTCTTCTGAAAAATGATTTTATAAGGGGTAGAGTAGACCAAACTCTTTTTATTAGAACTCATAAGTCCCATACCCTACTAGTACAAATATATATAGATGATATCATATTTGGGTCTACTGATTCAAATTTGTGCAAAATATTTTCCAATCTGATGCATTCTAAATTTGAAATGAGTAGCATGGGTGAGCATTCCTTCTTTCTAGGATTGCAAGTCAAACAATATGCTGAAGGCATATTTATTTCTCAAACCAAGTATGCAAAAGAACCGGTTAAGAAATTTGATATGTCTGAAGCATCTTGTATGAAAACACCTATGCCTACCAATGCTGTATTAGATGCTGATGAACAGGGAAAACATGTTGATCAGACAACATATAGAGCAATGATTGGCTCTCTATTATACCTTACAGCCATTAGACCTGATATAATGTTTGTTATATGTATATGTGCTAGGTTCCAAGTAAGCCCTAGAGAGTCACACCTAACATTAGTTAAGAGGATTCTTAGGTATGTAAAAAGTTGTCCAAATCTAGGCCTCTGGTATCCAAAAGACTCGGGATTTGAATTAACTGGATTTTTAGATGCTGATTATGCTGGATGTAGAGTAGATAGGAAAAGCACCAGTGGAACTTGTCAGTTCCTTGGTGATAGACTTGTCTCCTGGTTCTGTAAGAAATAAACATCTGTGTCCACTTCAACTGCTGAAGCTGAATATAGGGCAGCAGACAGTTGTTGCTCATAAATTTTGTGGATTCAAAACCAGCTCCTAGACTATGGCTACAACTTAGAAGGGTCAAAAATATTTTGTGATAACACCAGTGCTATTTCTATAGCACAAAATCCAGTCCTCCATAGTAGGACAAAACATATAGAGATAAGACATCACTTTCTAAGGGATAATGTTGAGAAAAATAAAATTGAACTTCAGTATATCCCAACTGATTTGCAAAGAGGAGATATTTTCACCAAACCTTTGGATGAAAAAAACATACCTTCTTCCTAAATCAGTTAGGAATGTTAGATGGAGGAAGTCTAAAATAAATCTCAAGATTTTAAAACTCTAAAAACAGACCAAGACTAGGCTAAAAACTTGAATTTTCTAGTGTCTGTAGGCTTTTTAAGTCTCTGAACTGCGCTCGACGTTTTTCCCAAAAAGCGTCGAACGGAGATCGACGCTTTCCAATAGCGTCGATCGGAGTTTAGCGTTTTCCAGATAGCGCTAGGCTATCTTTATTCTGTTCAGCGATCGTCGATCGGAGATCGACGCTCTCCAATATCGTCGAACGGAGATCGACGTTATTGAAGACTCTTCAGATTTCTTTAGAAGCCCAGATCGTCGAACGGAGTTCAACGATCTTTCCTTTCCGGCGTCGAACCCTAATATAAAATCATTCTTTCGGTCGTCGTTCTTCTTTTGCGCTTTCATACTCTCTACAAACTTTTTCTTTCCCTCTAAACTCTACTGCACTTGATCGTGTTTGTTCATCTTTGCAGGTACATAATGGCTGTGTCTGTTGCTGCCCTTGCCAAGATGAAATTCGACACAGGCTTTGACATAGATATGGACTCCTTTGATGAAAGCGATCAGGTTTTCAAAGATATTCTGGACCTATTCAGAGAACAGCAGCTAGTGCAAATAATGACAACGAGAATGAAGATTGCAGCCGATGAGATCAAAGAATGGGTCTACACAGCGCACAATTTGGATCAGAATATATTGGTTGGTATTATAGCCGGGACGCAGGTATCCCTAACACCTACTCTCCTAACTGAAGTGTTTCAATTGAGTACTGGAGATGATTCTATTGAGTTATCTGGAGAAGAATCTGCGAATATGTTAGATAGAATGAGACATTCTGCCGCTAACCCTTGTAAGTTGTTGAAAAAGAACTTATCTATTGAGTATAGATATCTTGCTGATGTTGTGAGGAAAGTGCTGTTGGCAAAGCACTCAGCACATGATACCATCTCTAGGTATCAGTTCTGTTTGATGGGAGCACTTGTGGATAAGAAACATTTGAACTGGGAGAGCTCTTCTTTGACTTGATTAAGAAGAAAGTGAACAAAAGTTTGGTAAACTTTGGGAGGATAATAGGGTTATTCCTGCACTCCAGGTGCCCTGAACTGCTGGTATCAAGTGGGATGCACATCAATGCATCAAAGAGGCTGATCTGTGCCCTATTTGGGAAATGGGATAGGCAGATAGTCAAGCCAACCAGGACTACTACTGCTTCAGGCACAAGGACTGTTGCAGTCTCTTCCCCTCAGGCCCCTGCCCTCATTGAAGTATTGCCTGCCTCCTCCTCTTCTCAACCTTCTCAAGTTCTTCCCTCAACCATTCCCTCATCCACTATAATCATCTCTACCTCCATCTCCACCTCAACCATCTCCACATCAATCTCCTCCCCCATTACAATTTCAACTCCTCTGTCCACTCCTTCACCTCCTCCAGCCACCACAGAACAACAATTCCATCCACTTCATTATTATCCACCTCTTGACATTCCATTTTCAACATCATGGAAGATTCCTTCATGGATGATTCCCCCTCCTCACCTACTGAGCTTCCCTCCACTTCCTCATACCAACAACTCCTCCATGATATTCTCACCCAACCATCCTTCACCCCATCCATCTCCACACCCATAACCTATATCTCCACCATCCCAATCTCTCAACCCAACATCCTACCATCCCCACCCACACATCCTGCAGCCCATCCATCATTAGCCACAATCATTTCTTCCTCCACCTCTACTAGAGCTCCACTTGAGCAAGTGGATCTCTCAGCACTGGCAGATAAGCTCTATGGGATACTGGCTCCCAAGCTAGTAGCCCTACTGGAGACCTCCATGGCTCCACTCCTGAAGTCCATCAAGGAGTTATCTGACAGGCTCTCCTCTCTATCTACTCCACAGGCAATCCATTCTATGGGGTGCCTTGATCCAGTTCTCACTGAATCAAGGAAGGGGGAGATGCCCTATGAAGTTGTGGTAGTGCCTGCTGTTTCAGAGGAAGTGCTGCCAGAAATTACTGCTGATGCTTCAGTTCCAGCCCCAGTACCAGTACTAACAGTGAACCTCAGGTCACTGTTATCTGATTTTGACTTTCTTCACTTCAGCTGCTTATTAGCTCAGGGAGTTGAAAAATTTACTAAGGTCATTGTGCCTGTTGCTGTCTGTGATCCCAGCCTAATTACTTCTTATATCAGTTCTCTTAAGACTGAGGAAGTTATTATTTCTGTTGCTGCTGCTGTCGAAGTTGTTGAATCTGCTGATATTGATATGTTGCCTGTTGTTTCTATTGATGCTGCTGCTGATGAACTTGCTGTTTACTTAGAAGAACCTGTTGTTTCTGAGGCTCCTGCTGCTCCAAAAGTTCTTATCTTTGCTCCTTCTGCTACTCAAATAGTTTCTGCTCCTGCTGCTGCTCCTGAGAAGTCAAAACAAAGAGAAGAGTATATCAAAAGTATTGATGATTTATATGACAGACCCCAGAGTTCAGATAGTGATCAATTCAACACTGACTCTGATGATTCTTCTGGAACCATTGCCAAGAAAAGGAAAACAAGAAGTAAGGCTATGATGAGAGTACCTTCTGCAAAAGCCAAAGATGACAATGATATACCCTATTACATTCTGCATGACTGCCAAATCACTAAACCATGGATGCAATATTCTAAGAACCAGCTTAAGGCCATGAAGAAAAGGAGAAAGCTTGACAAGTATGAAAAAGGATCATCTCAATTTCATCCTCCTCCTCCTCCTCCTCCAGATTCAGGATCTGGTGGAGGCACAACTTTTCAGTCATCTGCTGCAAAGCATAGCTCCTCTCAATCCTCACAAAGATATCAACCCAGAGGACAACATCAAAGAGGTTATCAGTCTAGAAGAGGCCAGCATAGAGGAAGTCAAAGAGATTACAGAACTTACTCCAGACAACATCCTTACCAAAGGGAAGGACAAGGCCCTACTAATTCTACATCAGTTCCTTTCCCTTATAAGCTCAGAGATACTGTTGTCACCAGGGCTCCTCCTACTGATTCAGAGTCAATCAACAGATATGAACCCCAGGTTCCTTTTGAGGACCCTGAGAACAACCCTTTATCTTGGACAATTAGAATGAAAGAACTTGCTGATAATACGTTTTGTAGCCTAAACTATTATCGTATTTTCTATTTTATATTGTACAAATTATGTCTATTATTAGTTTATTTTTATCCTTTTTATGTAAATTTTATTGCCACTAACTTTTTCCTGTCTTTTTGCAGGTTTTCAGAAAAATTGCCAAAATGGCCTGTCACGCCCCCCTGTCACGCCCTCCCTGGGCGTGACCTAGGGCGTGTCGCCCGATCCCGAGGACACCTGCTGGAGGGGACAGAAAACGGTCAAAAACCGCTGTCACGCCCCCCTGACACGCCCTCCCCGGGCGTGTCACCAGGCGTGACCATGGGCGTGTCGCCCTCTGCCGCAAAGCTGCCGCCGCATTAAATGTCGTTCCGCCTCAGCACGAAAACAGTACTGTCACGCCCTATGTCACGCCCGTGACATGGGCGTGACACCCTCCTTTTTCGACGACTGACGGATTTCCGACCAATGATTTGGACATGACGTGCCTGTCACGCCCCCCCTACACGGGCGTGACCTAGGGCGTGACCACCGACGTACCGAAGCAATCATCCCTCCCGCCAGAATCCAGAGCCCGAGGTCAACATAGTACTGTCACGCCCCCTGACACGCCCCCCCTAGGGCGTGTCGGAGGGCGTGACCAACCCGAGAAAAAAATCTATAAATAGAGCCCCCCCTCTTCATTTCAGGAAGCTTTGGGTGAGAGGGGGAGGTGCTGCCCCTTTGGTTCTTGAGTTTTTTTTCATGCTTTCTCTCTCTCTCTCTCTTTGTAATTTTTGCTTAATCATGGTTTAATATTTAGTTGCTTTAGCTTTCTTTGTAATCTTTGCTCTTGCTTAGTGCTAATTGTAGGGCTAGAATAGGATTTACTTTTCATGCACTTGTAATTTCAATTTCAATAGTGTAACTTGCCCCTTTTCATTAATAGAATTGTTCTTTGTTTAGCTTGTGTTCTTTTCATGCTTTTCTACTCATCTTCCCCCCTCCACTCTATTATGATTAACTAATCCTCCTTGTACTCGATCTTGATGATCCGAGGTTAGAGCGATTATGTTATGATGTTTTAATTAATCTTTTCCTTTTTAGGTTAGGGCCTTGAATTACTCTTGATTAATCACGGGTTGGAGGTATATTTTCGATATATACTCTCCGCCTTTGCTTTCATTCTGGGCTAGCCGAGAGGCCGAAAGAATGAAGTGAGCATTCAAGAGTAAAGGGAGTTGTACGCACCCCTCGAGAGAGGCAGACGTCCAAATCTCCCGGATTGGAGTAAAATCCAATAGTGGGGTTCACCGCGTAAAGCGAGTTTTAGGCCTCCGATTTAGACGAGAGTCGGTCGGACCTTCCTAAACTCAGTTGGGCACGACTTCGAGAGAAGCGTGTTCAAGCTTTAGGAACCTCCACGGTCAAGGACCCTTATCCTATTAAGTTTAGATTTTTATCGCATTTTCTTAATCGTCTTTAGCCGAGGTGAATCTTGATCGGGTGCATTTCCATTTCATATTTTCTACCTTTCGTAGTAGTCTCCTATCTTGTGCTCTTTAATTAACTGCAGTAGTTTCCTTTCTAGCATAGTTCTTTACTTAACAGCTTTACTTAATTGCAGTGTTTCTCTTTCTAGTATAGCTTTACTTTCTCCCCTGCACTTAGATTTTCTAAAACCCTAGTTTTTCCGTCGATAAGATAATAGCGTTCGTGTGAGTAAGCATAACCAACAGTTCCCGGATTTCAATACGACACTTGTGTCCCCTTGCTATAATTCGATAGGTATACTTGCCTCATCGGGTTGCTAGTTCGGTTGCGTTTATTTTCTTTGAACCCTAGCACGCAACACTTGCTGCATTAGATCAGATTAAGAAGGCTAAAGAGCAAGGCAGAGATACTTCCAACATCACAACCATGTCAGAACATAGAAAGAAAGAATTAGAGAGATATGCTTCAAGGAAATTCTTTAATCCAGAAGACTATATAAAGCTGCATTCTGAGGCTATAGTTCCAAGACCAAGATCTCAAACCTCCTTAGGTGCAGAAGATGATAGAAGATCCAAGAAGGAAGCCCTAAATCCCAACAGAGAAATTCTTTTCAAAAAGGGCAATGAGTAACTTGTGTAAGCTGATACTCATATTTATTTTCCGACTGATTCTGTGACTCTTGCTGTATTTCTACAATGCTCAACATATGTTATCTGCATTGTTGTTTCTGTTTGTTTTGTTTAAATCTGATGTATGTTTGTTATTTCACATTCTGTCATGTAAATAGTAATCCTAACCCAAATAGGGGGAGATTGTTGGAACACCCTATTACTAATTTCGGTAAGGATCACTATGTGATTAGGATTCTATTTTGACCTTGCTGTATAGTCTGATAGGTCAATTAGAATGAGTCTTAGGGTTAGGACTTAGGTTTGAAAGCTGCCCTCAAGACCTTCTACAGATCAGGATTCAAGTGCTGAAAACTAGGACAATTCTCGTCGAGCTCAGGTCGACGAAACGTCGAACTCAGGTCGACGATCTCTGAGCTCAGTTCAATGAGGCGTCGAACTCCGTTCGACAATCTTCGAGCTCAGATCGACGCTCTGTCTCTAGTTGTTTTCCAAGTCGCTGAGCTCAGGTCGACGATCGTAGAGCTCAGGTCGACGTTTTCTGTCTCTAGTATAAATCCAATCTCTGAGCTCAGGTCGACGATAGCTGAGCTCAGATCGACGATTTTTTGAGAGGTCGATGTTTTCAGAATTCAAATTAAGGACAGTTATGGAATTCATTCAGATTTATTTTTAGCATTTATGACAAAGGATTCTGTAGCCGTTTCAAGAATTCTGGAGCAAGTTTCAAGGAAGAATAATTGGAATGTTACTTAGGAATTTCCCCAGAGACAGTTGTCAATTATGGAAGTCATTTATGACTGAGTAGCGGCCATCTAAAGTCAGAATCTGATATACTCCTTAGAGTATAATTTTCAATATAGAACAGACAAGATTCGAAAAAAAAAATATACAGAAGAGAGAACAAAAAATTCAATCATCAAGAATTCATCTTCTGAGAATAGATTTAGTAGACAAAAGCTTACAGAATTACTGAGTCAGAATTCTTCAAGAACACAAGGAACATCATTGTGAAGGAGATCATTCTATGTTCTACTCCTTCAAGCTTCAAGTGTTCAAAAGCTTCATTATCAAGGACTCCAGACAACACACATTTCAGCATCTGCTGAAATCATCTATTGCTGGAGATCTGAAGCAACTGAAGGCCTATCACCCTAAGCAAAGCTCATCTTCCTGAACCCTTACAGATCTCAGGGGGAGCTTTGACAACATCTTCCACTTATCTTCTCTCAGATTGTTGACAGAGAAGAACAACTTAACTTATTTTCTTTTTCCTTTCTCTCCTGTAAAAGGGTTTCTCAAAACTCTCTTCAAAAGTTTTGTGCCTGGTTTCTGAGACCTTGTCAAAACTCAGTGGTGGCAAGACACCTTATCAAAAAATCTAGTTTTGGTTTTTGAGCACCTTATCAAAAGCTTATTGGTGCCAAGGACACCTGATCAACTATTCCTGCAGTGGATTCCTACCTAGGGTGGTAGAAGAGTGGATGTACCCAGGTTGTTGGGGAACCACTATAACTCCTTGTGTTATCTGGTTTGCTATGCTTTTTTACTTTGCTGTGTGCTGTGTGATTTCCTATTTCTTGCTTACTTAGTTTTTCTTTTTGCAAGCACCTTACACATATACATAAATCAAGACTTCCACTACTTTACAGTTTTTGAATTGTAAATTATTTTAAAATACTCTATTCACCCCCACTCTAGAGTTAAGGTAGATCTTTCACTCACTTTCAGTATATTATAAAGACAATATCCTTTTAAGTAATTACACAACTTTACAATATTAAAATACAAAAAATAAAAACACTAGATACCCTAAAGCTATTGTCTCTAGCTAGGAATGACAAGAGAAAATAATAATATTTTAACGTTAAAATATAATTTGTTTTACAAAATAAAAATTGTATTCTTGATTTATATTTTTTTACGGTTATTTTGAGTACTCATATGTATATGTTGCAGCTCAGGCGGAGCCCGCCGGGAGGGGTCGGGTACTGTCGTGCGAGGTCATAGGGGCGGGTATTGTCCACGACAAATGTTGCCATCCACGATAAATGTCGCCGCCGACGACAAATGTCGCCGCCAACGACAAATGTCGCCGCCACGACAAATGTCGTCCCCACGACAAATGTCGTCCCCACGACAAATGTCGTCCCCACGACAAATGTCGCACCACCGGCGAATGTCGCATCCCGGCTAATGTCGCACCCCGCCGAATGTCTCACCCCGACGATTGTTGCACCCCCGCCGAATGCCCCCAGGGCCGAAGGCTCGTGCCTGTCACTTGTATATATATATATATATATATATATATATATATATATATATATATATATATATATACGAGTGCCCGACACGGGGCTCCGCCCCTATGGCTATGCGTCACAGTACCTGGCCTGTGACGGCGGGCTTCGCCCGCACCCAGCTTGCTTCGCCAGCCCAAGTCGGGTCGTCGTGGGCTGCGGTCGCATCAATGTGAGTTCCTGACACGGGGCTCCGCCCCTACAGCCAAGTGCTAGCATCCTACAGTACCATGTCTGTGATGGCCCGTCGGGCTTCGCCCGCCTCCAGACGGGCTGCGCCCGCTCCCGACGGAAGCCTGCCTCACTGCAGGTTGTGCCCGCCCACGGGGAAATCCCGCCTCCCAGCGGAAGCCCGCCTTGCGCCTGCCCCCAGCCGAAGCCCGCCTTGCATTTGCCCCCGGCGAAAGCCCGCCTTGCGCTTGCCCCCGGCGGAAGCCCGTCTCCCGGCGGGCTGCGCCCAGGGGAGGCGGGCTCCCGACGGAAGCCCGCCTCATTGCGGGTTGTGCCCTCCCACGGGGAAAGCCCGCCTCCCGGCGGAAGCCCGCCCCCGACTGAAGCCCGCCTTGCGCCCGCCCCCGGCGGAAGCCCGCCTTGCGCCCGCCCCCGGCGAAAGCCCGCCTTGCGCCCGCGCCCGGCGGAAGCCCGTCTTGCGCCTGCCCCCGGCGGTAGCCCGCCTCCCGGCGGGCTGCGCCCGCCCCCGGCGGTAGCCCGCCTCCTGGCGGGCTGCGCCCGCCCCCGGAGGGCTGCACCCGCCCCCGGCGGACTGCGCCCTCCCCCGGCAGAAGCCCGCCTCCTGGCGGGCTGCGCCCTCCCCCGGCGGAAGCCCGCCTCCCGGCGGAAGCCCGCCTCCCGGCGGGCTGCGCCCGCCCCGGCGGAAGGCCGCCTCCCGGCGGGCTGCGCCCGCCCCCGGCGGAAGGCCGCCTCCCGGCGGGCTGCGCCCGCCCCCGGCGGAAGCCCGCCTCCCGGTAGGGTGCGCCCTCCCCCGGCTACGCCCGCCTCCTGCGCCCGCCCCGAGCACCCTCCGGCCACATCGAGGAGGGCCCTGACCGCCTCCCGGCGGGCTGCGCCCGCCCCCGACAGGTTGCGCCCGCCCCCCAGCGACGCCCGCCTCCTGCGCCCGCCCCCGGCATTCTTCGGCCGCATCGAGGAGGGCCATGACCGCCTCCCGGCGAGCGGTGCGGCCTCCCGGCAGGCGGTGCCCGCCCCAGCAGGCCTGTGTGCGGGATTTAATCCCCGCGTTTAAGGCGGGATTAAATCCCGCACTTAGGCGGGATTAAATCCGCCTAAGTAGGCGGGATCCGCCTAAGTAGGCGGGATTTAATCCCGCCTAACCAGGCGCAAATAAAATTGCGCAAATAATCTACCTGATGATTCTTGATCTTCAATCATTTTTAAGGCTATACGATCCTTTATACTTCCTCCCGCGTTAAACCACTCTAATTTTAAATAAACATTTGCATAATTATTATTAAGTATATTATTAACCTTAGCAATAGGAGTTTTACCAATAAGCTTGAAATTAATTAAAAAAACACATAATAATTAGTAAAATATAAAATCTTTAATCTTATTTTCATAATAATCTCTTATTTCTAAATATTTACATATATATTTAATATAAAATAATTTAAAAAAGTACTTATGCGGGATTAATCCCGACTAAATAGGCGGGATAAATTTTTGATTAATCCTGCATAAGATTTATCCACAGGATTAATCCGCCTGAGATTAATCTGTGCATTAATTGCAGACGGGATTTAGTCCCACACTGCCAGTTTCCTTTCATTTTTTGGGTAAATATTAGGCCTTCTTCTTGTGGAAGAAGTAATGTGATTGTGGGCCTAAAATAGGCGGGCTGTTGGGCTTGCTGGGCTTTCCTTGCGGGCTTCTTAAACAATTTGTGTTCTTGATTTTGTAACCCCCAGTTTAGACTGGGCTGGCGGGTTGTAGGGTGCCCTACAAAAATATGTAGATTTGAGATGGCCTATATTGGTTTAGGAGACCTAAGAAAAAATATGAACGACCCTGATTCGTTGTTTTGATCAACGGTTGCAATCAAATGTTTGATTTATATTAAAAGGTCATGATATATTTTTTAAAACTTTTTTTTCCTTTTTTTCAATCTGGGTAGGACAGCTCAGCCCGAGCCCCCCTTTCTCCTCCCGCCCGATACATTAGGGTTCGTTTCGATCGGTGTCGCCCCTCCGTTCTCGCTGATAGCCATCGGAATCGAGACCAGCTTCTCGTTTTCGTAGCCCACCGTCACCGATCTCCTTCCTCCCCATTATTTTTGCATTTCTCCAAGTCGCCTATTTAACGAACGAAATAATTTGCACTTATCGTTCTTTCGGGGCAGTTGAATATTGCTATCAGTCCATGGATATTGAAGACACCTCGGGGATGGATTTTGGTACAGACACTGCTTTAGATCTTCATGAATCCTATCAGATTCCAATTCCAGTGCAATCTCAGATGAAAAATTATGGTCCGAGTTGCTCGTATTTGTCTTCTTTGGAAGATATGTCGATTAAGGCTCCATTTGAGAGGACTTATTTTCACCGGTCAAACGGTCACGATCACATGAACCAGATCTTAATTAAAGTCTGGTTCATGCGGTCGTGACCGCTTGACCGGTGAAAATAAGTCCTCCCAAATGGAGCCTAAATTTGAATCCTCCTTGATCTCAGTATGGGTAGTAGAGTGAAATTTTTCTATGCGGTATCCCATGTGGAGGACCGTGGGAAAAATACAAATTCCTTCTATATTATTTTATTTTATTTCACAAAATAAGTCACAAAATTTTAATCTAATGCTCATTTTAAGTACTCATATAACTATATTTTGGGATGAAAATACAACTGCAAAAAGGTGTTTTTTGAACTAAAAATTCAGTTCATTTTTTGAACTAAAATACAGTCCATTTTTACAATCAATAAAAATTCAGTTGTATTTTTGAACTAAAAAAAGGTCCATCACTGATCTCTCCTGCGTTACCCGCACAGAAAATTCTCTCAGGTAGTAAATGTTCTTGAGCCATCAACAAATGAAAACTTTGGCGAAAAATGAGAATAAATATGGTTTTAAATTAGAGAATTCATCATCAAAGAAGATGATCGTTATTGATTTTTTTTCTCACTTTACCATTTGAGATCCCTGTAGAAACAGTCAATTATGATGGAGCTCCAACTAAAGCCTTCCGAATCAAATCAAGATCAAAACACTCAAGCAAGTCAACCCAACCGAGTGAGTCGTGCGAACAAGTCGTGCTCGCTCGAAGCATCCTAAAACCACCCCAAAGGGGATAAGTGGAATGGCTCGTGTATATGCCTAAAAGGACTATGGGAACACGCGCCCTGTGCATTGGCCTCGTGCTAGCAGGTGTCACTCGAGCAGGCGGCCCTCGCCGAGCAGGTGTACTCATGGCACCCTGGCGGGGTCCCGACGACCCGTCACCGTCACTTCGAGTCGTTGTCGTCGTCTCCAACAGCCACCCCCGCCGGGAAATACGCTCAGGCCCCAGTACCGTTCGGGGGCATGTTGTCATTTTCGGAAAATTTGTGATCTAGGTGACCGGAACTAAGCAACATCATTCATTTTACTCCAGACGCAATTACTAGTGCGTCCCTTCAAGAAAGCTGTAAGAACGTCCTTAGGGCTTCATTTGAAGACATGCAACCAAAGAGATAAGAGAGAAATATGGGGTTTTTTGGCGAGTACGTAAGACTTAGATCATTCTTTAGCTCTGAATTCCCTATGTTCACTCACAAGTTTGCTCGCGCTCAACGCTCATGTGGGTGTTTTAGCAATCATAGAAGAATACATAGATGAACGCTCTTGTGGAAGCTCCATAGACTGTTGTTTTCTTCTTTTCTTTGTCTTTAAATCTTGTAATGGAGTGGTGTCCTGTCACCCTCCTCGGAACTCAAAATCTTATAATCTCAAGGAATCTAGTGGATTTTGGTCTAACACAGATCTGACCACGTGATTTTTATCCTTTTCGAGTTTCCATGCTAAAACGTATCACTTGTCATTGCTATTGGCTCTTTCTTGACTGTTTGCGTGCTCAACCCAACTTCGAACTAGGATGGTCTGATTCTCCGGGCCAGAGGAAAACCAAGTGACCCACAATAATTTGACGTCATATGTGGGAAATTGTTCTCAACTCTGAAACAAATCTCTAGAAATAGTGTTTGATCTAAACAAGTGCCCCCAACCAACTGTATGTGCACCGCTAACGGTACGACTCCAGAAGAGTGCACCGATTTGTCCCGCGCCCCCTCGCATGCAATCAACTCTCCGCTTTTGGGAGGAGTCATCGCCGTCGTGCCTGCAACTTCAGTGGAGCAACATGTTCGGCTAATAGAGGAGCGTCAGGTAGAAGTGCTCATAATTTTACAAGATTTGGGTGTCTCTAATCCTCCTGACCCAGCTGCCACGCCATGTAAGGAGCCCAGCCAATAATCACTCAGGAGTTCATCCTGCCTCGAGGCGCTCCTCATCTTGAGGACAATTTCGCCGATGATCAATCCGACACAACAAACACTACGCACGTCGCCGACAGACAGAGCCATCTATAAATGCTCAACTCAAACCTCCCCCAAATTGAGGCTTGTGTCTGGTAAGACAACCAAAGACTCACTCGCAAGGAAGTGAGTGATATAATCGAGGAGTGTGCCCAGGGATAGGTGTCTCCCTGCAAACGTGTAACACCCATTTCACAGTGGATCCCCACTCGCACATCAGGTTCTAATTGTTGGATTTGTAGGAGCCCTAAAAGAGGGCATGAATAAAGATTTTAAAAAAAATTAAAAAAAATTTGGAATATAATTATAAGGTTAGAAATAATTTATGAAATCTTTTACTACAAGTTAGCTTTGTTTTTTTGAGAACTATAGCTTCTAATATGATGTAAAGAGAAGAGACAGGTTTTATTTTGCTAGCATCAACGGTAAAGTGTTACTGCGTGACGATAGTGACAGAGACTTTGTTTGCTTGAAAATCATTTGTACAAAAATAAATGGATTAAAAACATTAAATGAAATATTTTTATTCCAATAAAGAGATTACAAAATTTGATCCAATGACGCTTGGAATCGAGGCAGACATAAAAACCTTTTTAGTTTTATATTTCGGGACCCTTCTTCTAAGGACCGATTGACTCTAGCATTTCTCTCCCCAGATAATGCATCAAGCCGCCCCTTAGATCTTGCCCTGCACGTAGTCACCACTACCCGTGACGAATTCTCCCTAAGTCTCGCAAGACTTAGTTGTCAACACCTATGTCAAATTTATGACTACCAAAAGATGAGAGATACACATAATGAATCTAAAATATAAAAACTCCCTCAAAAATTGAACTCGAAGATGATGACGAAGGTGCACTGAAGTGATTGTCAGAGTAGATGCGCACGACCTTGACGTAGAGTAGGCGTGATCGATCCTCCTTCGAGTTCTTTGCCTTTACGAGCGTTGATAGGAGTTCTCTAGGATGTCAGGAGAAGGCACTCATGAATGTATAGGAGTTGTGGTTTTTGTTCGCGTTACTTTGGATGGAGGATGTCTGATCTTTAAATAGGTTTGGAAACTAGCGCCATCGCTAGTGTTATCGCCAGATGGTATCCTAGTTTGGAAGGCGATTGGCACGCGGATAGAGCTAAAATTGGGAACGCGTTGCTCCATATTTAGGCAAGCCTTCTTAACGTTTGGCGTTAGCGTTAATGCTTCGCGTTAGAGATATTGTGTAGGTGTTGTCGGATCTCCTTCCTTTTCTGCACCTCGATCAGCGGTTGATTGGCAGTGTTTCCAAATATTAACGCCCGACATTAGTCTTAACGCCCGATAGTAGGAATTGTTTATTTTGTTGGATTTTATAGCGCCCTTAGGGGGTGAATAAGGGGTTTTAAATAAAATTCAGTTTAAGAAAAAGAAATATTTAAATTCTGATCTTTTGTTCCTATCGCCAGTGGTATCGATACCGCCGGCGTTGGTAACAAAAGTTCTCCTTTCTTGATCTTAGAATATAAATATTGTTAACAAGCAGTGAAAGAAAAGTATTTTTATTCCAGAAATGATAATTAAGAAACTAAGATCCCATTGGCGTTTGGGATCGAGGCAGAAATAAAAACCTTTTGGTTTTCTATATCGATCATTCTCCCAAGGACCGGTTGGTTCTAGACTATCTCTTTAAGATACGGTCTCGAACTTCCCATAGATTTACCCTAGACCTAGTCACCACCACAAGCATCGATTTGCGGAGTCCTCCCAAGAAATCGACGTTTACACCGCATGATTTTCCCCATAAGTCTCACAGGACTTAGTCGTCCCTACCTTCTATGAATTTACAACAATCAGAAAATAGAAAGAATACAAAAATATTTAAAACTCCCTCAATATTATGAACTCGAAGATGACGAAGGTAGTCCACTGATTGTTGCAGTCGTTGAGCATGTCCTCGGTGTAGAATATGTGTGAACAATCCTTCTTTGAGTTTGTGTCCTTTATATATGCTAATAGGAGTTCTTAAAGGCACTAAAGATACTCTTACGATGGTACAGTGGTTCTGTCTTCAAGTCATGATATCCGTCGTCCATCCAGAAGGAGGATGTTTGTTTTTTTATAGGCACGAAAACTATTGGGAATATTTTACACAAGATTCCTGATTTGAAGAAGTTCTAAAAAATGACAATTAACTTCTTATCTTTGATGTGTGTGTGTGTTAGATTTGTTGTGATAGGATTAATAGATGTGCTTGGCTAATATGGTATTAGGCATATGGTAACCCAAACAAGGTTTTGCCCCTGTAATTCCTTAAGGTGCAACACTTATGTTGACCTATGATCTAATCCTATATTATACATGTCACTATCATGAAGAAAGTCATATGAGTTAGAAGATTTCAAAGACAGAAGATCAAAATAATCAAAGTCAAATATCGACTGCAAGCTAAGCCATTTATCGACTGTATCGGTTAGAAGACTAGATATTTTGTCGACTGCATCGACTGGAAGACTATGTATTTTGTCGAATGCATCAAGTGCATAGTTATATATTTTGTCAATTACACCGTGACTTAAAGGATTTCTACAGATTTAAAAGTTTAAGTATTGGATGTTTTCAATTAAGTTCTTAAAGTACAATATGTCGAGTACATAACTTCTATTCGAGCTAAATGACTTTGTCGATTGCATCAAGGAAAGTTTTACTAAAAGAACTTTTGCGCAGCAGAAGCCTTGTGGCCCCATAACCCATAGGTCCCAGGTTGTTCAAAAAGTCTTAATAGCTGAAGAAGATCCTAAAGGGTTGAGATAACTACAACACTATGAGTTCTGTAGAAAGATATAAGGAATTGTGTTTAATGAAACTTCATATCTGTAAGACCCACTTTTTTTTTTTTTTCAACCACCGGGGTCTTATGCCCAGAACCGCCGCTTTGCGGTGACACCTTCGCACCCGGGAAGGTCGTCACTACAACGCGCCGATTCTGCCGGCCTTTTCGATCACAATAAGTAGCACAATAATTGAAGTAAGAACAATGCAGTCCACAATAATACATCACATGTAAATAAGATAAAATCTCCACGAAGGGAGAGTCCACAGAAAACATCAGAGTACTATAAATGCGGGCTTATGCCCGGTACAAAATGTCCTCACTACAATATCACTCATGCGGAAGCTAAAACAGATACTACTCAGGGTCGAGACTCACGGTCCCGGCTGTATGAACTCCGGAGCTAGACTGCCCCATCTCCAGGCACACCGATCTCTGGGGCTGCTCCTCCATGCTGGGCTCCACGATCCCCTAAATGATGCGGTTCGAAAATCGTTAGTCATAAAGACTAAGACCTATCATCCCCCACCCCTTCCCCCATGGCTCCTAGGTACCGAGCGGAGAGGAAGAAAGGGGAGGACATATTTGTGGAGAGTAAAAAGTAAACAGGTGACAATGGACTTAATCTAGCAAGTTGTATTCAGTAAGCAGTTAATATGTTGGAACCTGCAAAGCCGATTCCACCTAAAGCTCGGAACTACTGAGGCAGCTTGTGCTTACTCCCTTGGGATCACTCTCGAGGCGAAGAACTAGACCGGAGGCTTCAGTGAGGAGGTCCCACCTCTTACCCGGAAGAGACTAGAACTAGAGCTCTTCCCCTCCCTAGCCAATACTGAGCTAGGTGCCTTAGAAAAGATAAGAGGAGTCAACAATCTTTTCTAAGGTACCTTACCGGTCTATTTATAGGCCTCTGAACTGGGACTGCTAATAACCAAACTATGCTGCTGTGAAAATACCAGAATACCCTTGGCTGGGCCTGCCAACAGCTAAACTCTGCTGTCTTAAAAGACTAAATGCAGCCCACACAGGGTAAAAGAGTAAAAACACCTCCGGGGCCCAGAAGGTGGGCCCGACCTTACCTGAACTGGCCTTAAAACTAAGACGGCCCTTCTCTCGAGGCACCTCTCACTAGGGCCCTCTCGCCAGGCCGAATCCTCTTCACTCGCCTAGGCCCTCCCCTCTCGCCTGGGCCCCCTCTCCTCTCGCCTGGAGGCTTCTCTACTCTATCCCCTCGACTCGCCTAGGCCCTCTCCTCTCGCCTGGGCCCCCTCTCCTCTCGCCTGGAGGCTTCTCTACTCTCGCCGGGGCCCCTCTTGCCGGGCCGCGAGCCCGAGGTTGTACACAATCCCTGCTCTTTTCGAGGTTGGCACAAACTCGGAAAGATAGTCCAACCGGGGCTCGCGATGGTACAACCAATTTATTGAGGGAATCTTTTGGTGGGCCCCTTACACAGCCTATAAATATAGAGTTCCTCCCCATAAGGGGGTATTTTCTCTCTTTCCTCCTCTCCGGACATCTGCCTACATGTCTCTCAGTCAAGGTTTTCGGGATCGCATCGCGGCCGTGCGCCAACGGAACAAGGCGACGGCGGCGGGTCTGAACAAGATCCCCACCCGTGATTCTCCTTCGCTACCGAAAAAGGCAAAGGTTCCGGAGCCTCCCCTCTCGGCAAGAGAACCTTCTTCCCCCTTTCCGAGGGGGTATATACCTCCCACTCCGGCTAGCCTCAAGGGTAAAGAGGTGAGTTTCTCCAACCCGCTACGATCTCTTCACACCACACGCTTTTTACTTGCTACCTCTTCCCAGAAAATCTCGGTGCCCCTTCATCGTCCCGAGACCATTCGCATCAATATATCAGAGCTTTCCTCCCGGCCTCTCTCTCCCCAAGTCTCCACTCCTCCCTCCACCCCCGTGACGGGGAGGGATGATCCTTCTACCACATCGGGCTCCACCCGCCGCCTCGGTAAGAGGCCCTACTCCTGACACCTGCTCTCTTCTTCTCGCCGCCTGCTTTTTTCTTACTACTTTACCTCTTTGGCTCCTCCATAGGTGCGAGTGGAACCCCTGTCGAGGACTTACTGGCTGCCGACGCGCCGGTCGATGATTACTCCAAGCAGCTGGCCCCCTCGCCTCCTCCTCCTATAGATGAGATCGAGGACTACCTGGGCGACCCCACGGACCCTATAGAGATGAAGCGCAAGGTGGCCGAGATGCTGCGGAAGCACGCGCGCATCATTCAAGCGCTGGAAAAAGGGAAACAAGCCGCAGACCACCGGATCGACTGGCTAGAGGTGGAATGCGCTCGCCTATCTTCGGAGATAGACGCCGACATTGAGGTGGACAAGACGAATCCCCAGGCGATCTTGGATGACGTCGACCAACAGCTCCGTCTCGCTCGCAGCGGTGTCGAGGCGGCTCGCGCCTTCCACCTCCCCAGTCGTCCTCCCTGCGTGAGAAGCCGCGGGGGAGGACGATGGAGGTGGGATAAGAATTGACGAGAGATCCGCCTTCTTTCCTTTCGCCCCTCGCCTATCGCTCCTTTCGTTTGTCTTGTCTGTAATAAAATACTTGCCTATATACCGCTATTTGTGCGCTTTTCGAACTTGACACCCGTCTTCATGCGGGATTAAATTTATTAAAATGGTGCGACAGCACTAATATCTTCCTTTATGTTAATTTTTAACCTTTATTAATTTTTAGCCTTTTTATTGTCTTTATTTCCCTGCGTCCATTGCCTTCTTGGGCTGATGACCCACTTAGGGTTCCGCCGCCCGAGGCTTGGAGGGAGAAGGGTCGGCCGGCACTTGCCTTTTCCCGGCGTAGCCCTCTGTCTGCTTACCTTCTTACTCATGAGGGCTATAAATACCCCCGCTGCATAGGCTGAAAACACGCTTTTCTAGACTTCCGCTCGCGGCTCCCCTTCCTTTCATAGCTCGCCTCGCGCTCCCGACTCCTTATCCCCCCTTTACTGTCCTTCGTGCCTTCTCGGCGATCCTCCACTCGCTGACCTCTTCTTTGTCTCGCGCTCCATGGGAAAAGGGAGGTCCGAGGGTGGCGAAGGCCGCAGCCGTTGCGGGAAGAGGTTCTCTGACCACGATTTTCCTCCCGGTCGTCTCTCTGCCGATGAATACGAGGCCTTCCGAAGCGACTTTTTGCCGGAGGGCTACGAGTCGCGCCCTCCCAAGGTTGGCGAGAGCATGAATACGTTCTACCCGGGCGAGCTCGCCTTCCCCGTCTCGCATTTCGAGGCGGGGCTCCGGCTTCCCCTCTGCCAGAGGTGAAGCAAGTTCTCAAGTACTTCGGCGTCGTGCCTGCCCAGCTAAACCCCAACGCGATCTCAGTTATCGTCGCGTTCGCGTGCTACATGCGGCGAGAGAAAATAGAATTCAGTCTCACCGTTTTCCGGAAGATGTTCGTCTATCATGCCAATCAAGACGGGGTCTCCTTCTTCACCGGGCTGAACCTGAAGGTGTGCGAGACACCCAATAAAAATCACCACTGGCTGACTCGCTTCGTATTCATCCGTGGAAATCTGGGCGGCGTCCCTCTCGCGCCTGCTCCGCCCGCGGAAACCTTCTATACTTCTCCGCAGGTTGGCGGTACGGACAGGCTCCTTTGCGAGTACCTCGCTGGAAAGAACTTCGAGGTTAGGTTTTTGAGGCGGGGGCTCGCCTCGCTGCTCCCCGTGCTCCCTGGAGAAGGTATGCCCGACCTTCTCGTCTTTTCCTTGCCTTCAGGGCCTTCCTTTCGCTGAACCTTTTCATTAACTGTCTCGCTTCTCCCAGGAGAGAGGAACGTGCCAGTGCACCCCCCCTACAGGAGTAATATCAAGCCGTCTAAAGACATTGCTCTCGCTACTATGGCAGCCGAAGCGGCCAAAGATTCGTTGCTCCCTTCTCCTCGAAAGAGGGTGACTGAGGATTCGGCTCCCTCTCGCCTCACCCCCTCAAAGAAACTAAAGATGAAGCTGAAGAAGGTAGTCTCCTTCCCTTCCGAGAAGGGCAAGGTCCCTGCGGACGCAGCGGTGACGCCGGGGTCCTTGAGCCCCATATCCCTGGGATCCGAATCTCCCCACTCAACTCCCTTGACCTCTCCGCACAAGGCCGTCTCGCTTCCTGAAGACACGGCCCCTCTCGCACTTCCCGCGAGCTCTTCTCATCAACCTCGCCAATCCCCTTCTCGCGGGGAGACTTCTCTCCAGCATCCTGCTCCATCCGCCCACCTAAACTTCAACGCGGGCCCGTCTGTCCCCGACGGCGCCAATGAGCCTTCGCTCATCTGGGATAAGGGGGCACATCGGGTATCCATCTCCACCCTCCTCCCCTCATGGAGAGAGCAAGGGGAACCTTCTGCCCATGCCTTCTCCTTGGGCTTCGGCCTCTATGGGGGTCTCGCCCCTGACGCACTCGACGCGGCCTCCACGCGAGATCTCATCTTCAGGACAGCCCACTCGCAGCTGCGTACCTTCGAGCTTTCTCATCGACTCTCGCGCCGCCTAATTTACAACACTCGAAGCTGGAAGGAGATAAACACCCAACTCGCTGTCGAGCGTGAGAAGTCTGGGGATCTTGCCAAGCGACTGGAGGTGGCCGAGAACCTTCTCGCCAAGGCCCGTGGCGGAGTGGTGAGTTGATACTGGGCCGGCCTTCTCAATTATTCTCCCGCTAGATTTAACGGTTCGTTCTTTTCGCAGGATGCCGAGACGGCTGAAAGACTGCGCTCGCGAGTCGAGGAGCTGGAAATGGAGGTGAAGGAGCTGAAAGCAGAGAAGACCCAGCTCCAAGTGGCCTCTACCTCTCGCTTGCCGGCCACTCCCCCCTCGCATTATACGCACGACGAGGTCGAGGACTTTTGCCGGGATGCCAACATACGGACCGCCGAGCTCATCCTGAAGATGATGCGAGAGATGGGCGTGGTTAAAGATGATTGCGAGGACATCACCGCCCAGGACCTCGTGCCCGAGATTTACGGCGAGGGCGAGTCTTCGGCGGGCGAGAGAGACTAGGGCTCCTTGAGCGCAACAGCCTTTTCCTCTCCTTTTTTGTTATGATTATAATGCCTCTTGATTTGGGAATGTCCTGTATTAAGACACGAATATGATTTACTCGTATATACATATACTTTTGCTCGCGCCCGAAGCTAGCCTCTTTCTTTTCTTCCTCTCCCCCCTTCTTTTTTTCTTTTTTCTCTTGCTCGGACAGCTCGCAAGATCTTTGAGATCCTTGGAGGCGAGAGGAGGTTGTCTTTTCTCTCGACGACTGTTATCAGCCAACCTGGCCCGGGGGGCTAGCGGGCGGGCTTCTGCCTCTCTCGCGGGCGTAGGGACACCTTCTCTTCCCTCTCGCGCAGCCTGTTGGCTCTTCCCGGCGCGAGTGGGCGTGAGGGGTCAATTATCCCCCCCCTCTCTTCTTTTTCTTTACGCAGGAAGTCATCTTGAAGCATCCTCCCCCTCCCTTTGTTAGTAGCCAGGGTCAGTGTTTCCCTGATTATTCAGCTTCCATGTTAAGGCCTCAATTACCTGACTCCAGAAAACACCCAACTCAAATTACAACCATAAGGCATTCAAGACCGTAGCCTGGTAGAGTAAGAAGGTAGGTGGGGATGGGGAGGTGATAACCACTCCGCAGAAGGGGCATGATCCCCCTTTTATCGTTGTTTCCAACCACCGAGTGAGCCTACAGACCTGCCAGCTCGATGGTAGCCTGGACAGCGGGTCTTCTCGGGGTCTCCTCTCCTCTTTCTCCTCCAACCGCCGAGTGAGCCTACAGACCTGCCAGCTCGATGGTAGCCTGGACAGCGGGTCTTCTCGGGGTCTCCTCTCCTCTTTCTCCTCCAACCGCCGAGTGAGCCTACAGACCTGCCAGCTCGATGGTAGCCTGGACAGCGGGTCTTCTCGGGGTCTCCTCTCCTCTTTCTCCTCCAACTGCCGAGTGAGCCTACAGACCTGCCAGCTCGATGGTAGCCTGGACAGCGGGTCTTCTCGGGGTCTCCTCTCCTCTTTCTACTCCAACCGCCGAGTGAGCCTACAGACCTGCCAGCTCGATGGTAGCCTGGACAGCAGGTCTTCTCGGGGTCTCCTCTCCTCCTTCTCCTCCAACCGCCGAGTGAGCCTACAGACCTGCCAGCTCGATGGTAGCCTGGACAGCGGGTCTTCTCGGGGTCTCCTCTCCTCCTTCTCCTCCAACCGCCGAGTGAGCCTACAGACCTGCCAGCTCGATGGTAGCCTGGACAGCGGGTCTTCTCGGGGTCTCCTCTCCTCTTTCTCCTCCAACCGCCGAGTGAGCCTACAGACCTGCCAGCTCGATGGTAGCCTGGACAACGGGTCTTCTCGGGGTCTCCTCTCCTCTTTCTCCTCCAACCGCCGAGTGAGCCTACAGACCTGCCAGCTCGATGGTAGCCTGGACAGCGGGTCTTCTCGGGGTCTCCTCTCCTCTTTCTCCTCCAACCGCCGAGTGAGCCTACAGACCTGCCAGCTTGATGGTAGCCTGGACAGCGGGTCTTCTCGGGGTCTCCTCTCCTCTTTCTCCTCCAACCGCCGAGTGAGCCTACAGACCTGCCAGCTCGATGGTAGCCTGGATAGCGGGTCTTCTCGGGGTCTCCTCTCCTCTTTCTCCTCCAACCGCCGAGTGAGCCTACAGACCTGCCAGCTCGATGGTAGCCTGGACAGCGGGTCTTCTCGGGGTCTCCTCTCCTCCTTCTCCTCCAACCGCCGAGTGAGCCTACAGACCTGCCAGCTCGATGGTAGCCTGGATAGCGGGTCTTCTCGGGGTCTCCTCTCCTCTTTCTCCTCCAACCGCCGCTCTCGTCCTCTGAAGGAGGGCGCCCTGAGGTATAGTATTAGCATATTCAAGAGAGGGAGAATGATCAGTGATACGCTCAAGTAAATTCAAAGGACTTTTATTACTATGGATAAAAACGCTTCAGATCATCGCCATTGCGGGCGCAGTTCAGGGGTATCCCGTCCACATCCTGGAGGTGATACCCCCCTGACTTTAAGGCTTCTTTTACTATAAAAGGACCTTCCCAATTGGGGTTGAGCTTCCCCACCGAGGCTCCCCTTCCTGCAGCATCTACCTTCTTGAGGACCAAATCCCCCTTTTGAAACTGCTTGATCCGGATGTGCTTATCGAAGTACCGGGACATCCGGCGCTTGACCTCCTCCTGTCGGACTGTTGCTAGCTCTCTGAGCTCTTCCACGAGGTCGAGAGTAAGCCTCTGCTCCTCTCCATTATCGAACTGCCACCCTTCCTCTCCTTCTCTGGCTGCTGTGACCCTGGGCGATTCAACTTCAAATTCCACAGGTATGACGGCCTCGGAGCCATGAGAGAGTTTGAAAGGCGTTTCCCCTGTGGCCGTGTTGGGTGTAGTTCGCAGAGCCCACAGGACAGAGGGGAGCTGTTCCACCCAGCTCCCCCTCAAGTTCTCTACTTTCTTCTTCAGGAGGTTCACTATAATCTTGTTTGCTGCCTCGACCTACCCGTTGCTTCGTGGATGATGGACCGAGGCGAACCAAAGGTCTATGCCGAGCTGTGCACAAAAACCCGCAAACTCTTTGCTAGCAAATTGCGGCCCATTATCGGTGACTATGGCTAAAGGGAGCCCGTGCCGGCAAATAATCTCCCCCCATACGAAATTCTTCACCACCTGTGAGGTTACCTTTGCCAGGGCCTTAACTTCTAACCACTTTGAGAAGTAATCCACCATAACCAGTAGGAACCTCCTCTGACCACTGGCTTGAGGAAACGGTCCTACCAGGTCCAATCCCTATATGGCGAAGGGCCAAGGAGAGGTGATCATTCGCAGCCTTTGTGCTGGAAGGAGCTGCAAAGGAGCAAACTCTTGGCACTTCCTACACCTTTTAGCGAGCTCTTCTGCATCTCTTCGTAGGGTAGGCCAGAAATAGCCTTGCCTTAGCACTCTCCCTTCCAAGGTTCGACTTCCCGAATGGCTCCCGCACTCTCCCGAATGGACCTCTTCCAGCACCCTGGGTGCTTCCTTCTCGGACACGCATCGGGCTAACAGTCCAGACAGCGTTTTTCGATAAAGTACTCCTTCCTTCAACAAATAGTATGCAGACTTGTATCGGATTCGTTTCTTCTCGAGATCCCCCTCGGGTAGTCGTCCCGACGCCAGGAAAGTCACAAAGGGATCCATCCAAGACCTCTCTCGGTCGATCTCCATCACCTCCCCCTCTTCTATGGAGGGTCTGAAGAGCTCGGTCATGGTCCCTCCGGCTTGAGGGCCATGCTTCGCGAGCAGGTCTGCCCGAGCGTTCTCCTCTCGAGGAACATGCTGAATGGAGAAGCTATGGAACTGTCCAACAATGCCTTTTATCTTCATTAGGTACAACTGGAGAGTCGGCTCCCTCACCTCGAACTCTCCGCTAATATGTCGCGCCACCACCAAGGAGTCCGTGAAGACCCTGATATCTTGTATACCCAGCTCCCTGGCCAACCGAAGTCCGGCGATGATGGCCTCATACTCTGCCTGATTATTGGTGAGGGCGAAGTGTATTCTCAAAGCTTGCTCAATCCTAGTCCCCTCCGGACTTGCCAGGATGACCCCTCCCCCAAAGGAATTCCTACCAGAAGCCCCGTCCACCAGCATCTTCCATGCTGCTACGGGAGGTACCTCCATTTCTTCGGCCTCCAGTACGTAATCCGCCAAGAAATCCGCCACCACTTGTGCTTTGATAGCTTCTCGAGGAACGTAGGAGAGGTCGAATTCACTGAGCTCTATCGACCACTTGGCCAACCTCCCCGAGTGCTCGACCCCTTCGAGGATACGGCGAAGGGGGTGATCCGTCACAACCTGGATGGCTTGGGCTTGGAAATAGGGTCTGAGCTTCCGGGCCGACACAATGAGAGCGAAGGGCAACTTTTCAAGGATGGGGTACTTCAGCTCTGCCTTCTTGAGGACTCTGCTTACATAATAGATTGGGAACTGCCTCCTCCCCTCCTCGCGGACGAGGACTGAGCTGACCGCCCCCGTCCCTACCCCGAGGTAGAGGAACAAGTTTTCTCCTTCCCTCGGCCCCTGAAGTAGCGGCGTCTGAGTGAGTTGCTGCTTTAGAGCCGCGAAGGCTTTCTCACACTCAACGGTCCATTCGAACTCCTTCCCTCCTCTTAGGGTTCGAAAGAAAGAAGAACACCTCTCTCCCGCTCTGGAGAGGAACCTGCTCAAACCGGCTAGTTTACCAGTGAGACGTTGGACTTCTTTGGCATTCCTAGGAGATCCCAGCTCCAGTATCGCCCTCACCTTGTCAGGGTTGGGCTCCACCCCTTCAGGGGTGAGGAGATGTCCCAAGAACTTTCCTCGGCTGGCCCCGAACACACACTTCAGAGGGTTAAGCCTCATCTTATACCTTCTAATGGTTGCAAAGGTCTCCCGTAGGTCTAGGACATGAGACCCAAGGTCCCGACTCTTTACCATCAAGTCGTCCACGTAGACCTCGAGGTTCCGCCCTTTTTGCTCCCGGAAGATCCGGTCCATCATCCTTTGGTAGGTTGCTCCCGCATTTTTTAGCCCAAAGGGCATCATGTTATAGCTGAAGCAACCGTCCTCCGTGACGAAGGTGACATCCTTGACGTCCGGAGGGTGCATGCGTATCTGGTGGTACCCTGAAAAAGCATCTAAAAAACTCATTAGTGAGAAACCGACGGCTGAGTCAACCAGCGCGTCGATCCGAGGCAGGGGGTAACAATCCTTAGGACAAGCTTTATTTAAGAGAGAGAAATCGATACACATCCTCCACTTGCCCTCCCCCTTTTTTACCATTACAACGTTGCTCACCCATCCCGGATACCTGCTAGCCGATATGAATCCCGCCCGGAGCAGCTTCTCTACCTCTTCTCTGATGGGCCCGGCCATCTTGGAGGCGATGGCTCTCTTCTTCTGCTGAATGGGGCGAACCCCGGGGTCGAGGTTGAGACGATGGCACGCCACATCCGCGTCGACCCCCGGCATGTCTGCTGCGCTCCAGGCGAAGACATCAACGTTCTCTTCTACACATCTCCGAATTTCTTCCTGGTCCTGCGGAGTGAGCTCGCCGCTGATCTTTATCTTCTCTTTTCTCCCATCTTTGATGAGGATCTCGACCTCTAGAACTTCCACCGCCGCCCTCAACCTCGAGGGTTCTTCCTCCTCCTGCTCTCTCAACTCTTCCTCCAGATCCTTCGACCCGCACCCAACTCCTGAGATTTCCACAGTAGCCACCCTCTCCTGGGCCTTTCCTCCTTCTCCCTTCTCCAACCCGTCTCCTTCATACATCTCCTCCTCCACTACCAGACTTCCTTCCCCTCCTGCTCCTCCAGCCACCTGCTCTCCAGCCATCACTGGCTCCACCGCAATGCCCCTCCCCACTACTATCTCCAACTCCTCTCCTCCAGTCATCTCTTCTTCCGCTACCCGATCTTCCTCCACTCCTGCTTCCCTTCTTCCCAGCTCCCCTCTCTCCATCCTTGCTCCCAACTCCTCCGCATCCTCCATCCACGAGATGGTGTTGACCGCCGTCACATAGCACTCCCGAGCCGCTTTCGGGTCCCCTCTCACCCTGATCTGGGTTCCTCCCGAATTGAGCTTCAGGCACTGATGAAAAGAGGATGGAACGCATCTAAAGGCACTGATAAGAGGACGCCCAAAGATCGTGTTGTAACTGCTGGGAGCGTCCACTATTACGAAACGACAATTCCTGGACAACCCTCCCAAGGTTACCTGAAGTCCTACTCCTCCCTCAACCTCCTTCCTTTCTCCTGAAAAGCCAAACAACGGTCCATCCGCCGCCAACACCCTTCGAGACTCCACCTTCATCTCGCTGAAAGCCTTCTTGAAGATTACATTAACGGAACTCCCATTGTCTACCAAAATGCGAGATACCGTGAAGTTCTCGATGGCAGTCTTGATCACGAGCGCGTCACAGAAAGGATCCTCGTGGTCAGGTAGGTCTCTTCTGGAAAACGTGATCCTCTCATCCGGGGGCGGGGTTTGCGACGTCGAGGCGACGCTCCGACGATACATAGTGTGAAGACTGGCCTTACGGGTGGCCTCGATCCCCACCCCCCCATGAATTACTCCAATTCCCCCTCGATCCCCTGTATCTGACCGGTCTACACACCGATCTCCCTCCCCAGCTCCTGGCACCTCTACTATCCGCACTGCCGGTTGTCGGTCTTCTCCTTCTTTTCCTCTCTTCAACTCTAAGAACTCGGGACATGTTGCCGTCGCGTGACCCTCCTCCTCGTGGAAGTCACAATAGGGCAAAGCTCTCTCCCCACGTCTCTCTTCTGGGGGGTTCCTCCTCCTCCCTGCTCCCGCTCTTCCACGGTCTCTTCCTCTTCCCCCCCTCTACCAATGGCCATAGCTTGCTGAGGTGGGGGTGGGAGCGGCCTCGGACCATGCCCCCATCCTGGCGGGTGAAATCTCCCTGGTCCCTGATAAAAGTTTCTTCCCCCCTGCGGGGGACCTCTCCCAGGTCCCTGAACCGGGCTTCCTGGTTGTCTCCACCCCGGCTCCGGGTGTACGGGCCCTCTTAATTCTTCTCTCCTTCTTCCTTCCGGCTGCCTTCCCCCTCCTGGCTCCCTCTGCTCCACCTCCGTCAGTTTTGCCAACTTCCTTGCGAATGCCGGGTTTGCCGCTTCCATGGCTATTTCTTTCGCGGCCTTCTCCATCAGCCCTTCGAAGGACAACGACGCCTTCCTGGTGAGGCTCATCTTGAAGAAGCCTTCCCTTAGCCCCACAGTGAAAGCCATCTGGAGGGAGAAGCCAGGCACCTCCTGAATGTCCAACATCTCCTCCTGGAAGCGGTCTACGTACTGAGCCAAAGATTCGTCCGCCCTCTGCTTGATCAGGAAGATGGACTCCGGGTTCCTCTTCCTCTTTTTGGAGGTTGAGAACCGCAGCCGGAAACTCCTGCTCAGGTCCTCGAAGCAATAAATAGAACCAGTTGGGAGTTGGTGGAACCAATCCCTAGCCTTATCCTTCAAAGTGATGGCGAAGAGGCGGCACTTGAAAGCGTCTGTCATGGGTCTGATGGAAACTGCGTCTTCAAACCACTGCAAATGTTGGAGGGGGTCATCCTTCCCCACGTAGTAGTTCATTTCCGGCTCGCGGAACCCTTCGGGAACGGATGCCGAGAGGACCAACTCGCAAAAGGGGGATCCTCTCGCCAGTGTTTTCGTCTGGTCCACTCGCGCCACGAGGTCCACCGGTGCGGCACTCGCCGGACTAGGGAAGAGCTCCCTTCCTTCCACCTCTCGCCGACTTCCTTCCGCCACTATCTCTTTTCCTGGCCGCCTCCCAGGTGCATCTTAACCTATCCTCGCCGAGTCGGCTCCTCCTCTGGGTGCGAGATCTTGTACCTGAGGGGGGGGGGGGGGGGTCTCGCACTCGCCTCTTTGCGCGAGTTGTTTGAGGAGATCCATGATCCCTCCAATGGACGTCATGAACTCCGTCCTCCCAACATACTCCTCCCGGCTGGGAGACCTCTCGCCTCCTTCTCCCGCATCTCCCGCCATGAGATAACCCCTCGTTCTTCCGCACAGGCCACAGCTCCACGCTCACCGCACCAAAAATGTTGGAACCTGCAAAGCCGATTCCACCTAAAGCTCGGAACTACTGAGGCAGCTTGTGCTTACTCCCTTGGGATCACTCTCGAGGCGAAGAACTAGACCGGAGGCTTCAGTGAGGAGGTCCCACCTCTTACCCGGAAGAGACTAGAACTAGAGCTCTTCCCCTCCCTAGCCAATACTGAGCTAGGTGCCTTAGAAAAGATAAGAGGAGTCAACAATCTTTTCTAAGGTACCTTACCGGTCTATTTATAGGCCTCTGAACTGGGACTGCTAATAACCAAACTATGCTGCTGTGAAAATACCAGAATACCCTTGGCTGGGCCTGCCAACAGCTAAACTCCGCTGTCTTAAAAGACTAAATGCAGCCCACGCAGGGTAAAAGAGTAAAAACACCTCCGGGGCCCAGAAGGTGGGCCCGACCTTACCTGAACTGGCCTTAAAACTAAGACGGCCCTTCTCTCGAGGCACCTCTCACTAGGGCCCTCTCGCCAGGCCGAATCCTCTTCACTCGCCTAGGCCCTCCCCTCTCGCCTGGGCCCCCTCTCCTCTCGCCTGGAGGCTTCTCTACTCTATCCCCTCGACTCGCCTAGGCCCTCTCCTCTCGCCTGGGCCCCCTCTCCTCTCGCCTGGAGGCTTCTCTACTCTCGCCGGGGCCCCTCTTGCCGGGCCGCGAGCCCGAGGTTGTACATAATATGAATGTTATAATAGGTCTAGCAGTAAGAAAAGCAAATATATGAATTTAACCTTCACTTATGCGAGAACACATAAGCAAAAGGGATCTTTTGCAAGGCTCCCATCGTATAAGTGTCCCATACCACTTATACCTTGGGGTGTCGGTTATCAAACAACAATGGTTGTTATATATTGAAATTAACCTTTGATTTATAAACTTGCACACACAAGCTTATAGACCAAGGGGTCGTTTTGCAGGTCCTAATGTATAAGCGTCCCATACCACTTATACTTTAGGTGTCAGGGTTAAATGAATCGATTATGCTATGACATACTAGTGGGTATGATGAAACATGCAAGTGCAACTCACACACCCGACTCTGTGCACACAGACCTTTAGTTCCCCCTTTCGGAGCCGTTACCTCCAAGGATACCTCCGTAGTGGCGGACGGAAGCGGTGGGTTGGGCCTCGCCCACCTCAAAACTAGTAAAAGCACCACTGGTCTGACCTATCGTACGCCTCAACGCTTGGTGCACAAAGCGGACGCCTGCGTACTCTTGCCGGCTGGCGCACCGAACTTCTGTTGGCGAAGTGCTAACCACCTCGCCGAGTCAACGATATCGGTGTCGGTGCAATCGAACTCCCCGATATCGTAAAACCCACCACCTTAACTTTTCCTATCTTATGCACATGCAAGTTTATTCGTAAACACACAAAACCGAGCCGAAGCTCCCCGGACCAAACGTCCGTCTCCAAACAAACCGAGCCGAAGCTCCCCGGACCATCCCGTCCGTCTCTTAACCAACCGAGCCGAAGCTCCCCGGACCCAAACGTCCGTTTCCAAATCACCCGAGCCGAAGCTCTCATCAATATTCCTGTGCCAACAGTGTTTGTGAAAAGTGCAGCCCTAGTTACTAAGTTACTCTTGCCAGTTCGTTATTACAGTTTACGTTAGCCAGGACTGCTCCCGGTATTCCCCGTGAAGGGCTCTCAAGGGGCACTAGGAACCAAGACGGCGGCATTACGGCCCGAAGTTCCCTTTCGCAAGGCACTTATTATTATTGGTTTATCTCCCTTAGCCCGATTCCCTTCTCATATTACGATAGACTATCCTAGGGTAATTTTAACCTTCCTCTCTTCGGGAAAAGCGATCTTTCGCCGAACCCGAGCACCTCTTAACTCTAGCTATCACCACTTCTCGCTACTCTTTATATCTTCCTATTGCATTTCCCTCCATATTTCCACCCAGACAAAATGTTTAACTCCAATGACTTCCTCAGATCATGTCCTATTGTATTTCACAAATTACTATATGCAGACCGACCTAGGCTACATGTCGAACCGGTTATGCAACGATCCATTACTCATCCAAATGCCCTAAATTATTTACTGGAGACTTACCATGATATAAATGACCTAAGTCCAGAAAATGGAAATTTTCCTAATTTATTTGGCATTTAATTAAATTCCTCGAAAATCCCAAGGGCTACCGGTTTGAACATGAACTACCCTAAGTTCTCATGCAAGATGTTCAGCAAATTTATGATAAATACTAGGTTATCTCAATAGGTTAAATCCTAAGTATCATAATTTTTCTATCATTAAAAGGGCATGAAAACTATTTTAGAAATAATCTCTAACTTCTGTTGTTTATGAATCAAGTACAGAAAATATTCTTCCAAAAATTATAAATAATTTATGCCATGCAGATAAAGGCCTAAAATTAGCACTGGCCAAGTATCATAATTTTCCAGCAAGTATTTTATCCATAATGAATTTTTAAACATAAGAGCCCTTTCTATCATCTGTGAATAAAGTACTAGATTTACTCAACATAAAATTCTATGAAAATCCAGAGATCAATATTCTACTAGTCAAGATCTAAAACCTGAATTTTAACTGATTATAATTAATTTAAAGCCTCCAAATAATTGAAACAACAAGTCGGGCAAATAATCCTTTAACACATGAAGTATAATAATTATCAATCATAAAATTCCAGAAAAATTATCATAAGTCTAAAACATCCTAAAACTCCCTCCTCCCGAGTTTCATAATTTTTGGATTAGATTTAGTGCTTAAAATATCTAAAATACATATTAATCCTAAACCAAAATCTCAACTTCCGAGGTACCTAATTACCTCCAATGCCTTCACAATTTCAACCAGAGAGTTTTCAGCATATCATGCCACTCTCCTCCAGATTTCAAAGGCATACAAGAGCTTTTGCTCCTATGTCCTTCACAAACCTCAAACTACCACAAACTGGGTTTGAGCCGATCTCTTAGGGTAAAATCCACCCTAATCCACACCATGTTACCCAAGAGGGTAGACATAGACTTAACAAATCAGTGGCCACAACTTCAGCCTCTTTTGAGGAGATTTGTCCACTCCATTTCCAATTGTACTTTTCCCCAAAGTACCCCTCACCAAGACCTATCTAGGACTTGATACTTCCCTATTCAAAACTCGACCAATTGAGTTGAAATTTTGTACAGATCTTAACATTGATGCCAGGGACCACCACCCAAAATTTGGGGGAGTTTGGACTTAATTTCATCTCCTAATTAATTTTATAATGTGTATTAAAATTTTACAAAAACTTTAGTTAAAAGTTCTCCAAAAATTCTCATTTTTGGATAGCCTCTCGATATACACATTATAGATCTCCAGTTCAAATTTCAAGTCATTTGGACATGTTATGAACCGTGGGCAACCATTTTAATTTCTGGTTAGCCTAGGTCTTGATCCCACCAAAGTGAGTGCTGTGGTCAAACCACTCACCCAAATTGAATAAAATCAATTTTAAATTAAAGTAGACCCAGAGGATACATACAACTTTTGTGACTGGTCATTTTTCCTAATTCGGCCTCTAAGTGCCTCGTTTCGCAGCCTCAAAGTACATTCAAATAATCTATTTTTTCATTATGTAATATATAATAATCTGTGTATTATAATATTGATTCTACTATTCATCTCCTACAGAACCCGAAACCAGAACACAGGAAGCCATTTCTCCTGTAACATTTCCGTGAACCGTCGCCAGCCGTCCGGTCACTTCCCTGGCCAGCCACCACCACCACCACCTCCGTTGAGGCGATGGCTAGCGGTCGGCGGTGGTTTGGCCGCCGGAGGTGGCGGTTTCCGGCGAACTCAAAATACCTTTTTCATGGTTTTCCATGAAAACGAGAGATGAGTCCGGCTCCGTTGAGCGCGAACTTCCTTTCTAAGAATCTTAAGATCTTCCATGAAAGAGAAGGAGCAGAGGAGGACCTTGTTCGCAGTTTGAAGGCGAGAAGAACGACGGGGTGCCATGACGCGGTGGTGGCGTTGCTGAACTTCTCCTACAGCAAGAACAAAGGTCTGATCCGTTTGCTTGAGCGTGTAACCTTCTCCTCTGGTTCCAGGTGGGATTTTATAAGTCAGAAAGTGGGAAGGTGAATGGGTAAAGCCTTTATGGCCATGAAGGTTCTCCCCTTAACGTTTCGGTTACAGTGAAGGGATAAGAAGCGGTGGAAACTGAACAGGTGTGTCCAGCTGGCGACTTCCTATTGGACCATATCTTCCTCATTTATTATATAATTACAGAGGAAAACGGCCTGAAATTACTCCTGGTGTAACTTCCCACACCAGCATTTATTTCCACGCGTGTTAGAATAATTTTGGCCTTGAACCGTCGTTTCGGCCAATGTCACGGGCATGACACATAGTTCACGGGAGTGACAGGCCCGGATAGCCAATTCTGGGCTCGACGATCGTCGAACTGAGATCGACGATCGTCGAAGGATGGTCACGGGCGTGACACTTGGGTCACGGGCGTGACACTTGGGTCACGGGCGTGACACTTGGGTCACGGGCGTGACAGGCCCGAATGGCAGATTTCGAGGTCGACGATCGTCGAATTGAGATCGACGATCGTCGAAGGCTGGTCACGCCCTAGGTCACGGGCGTGACCCCTAGGTCACGGGCGTGACAGGCCCGAACGGTTAATTCTGAGGTCGACGAGCGTCGAACTGAGCTTGACGGTCGCCGAAGGCTGGTCACGCCCTAAGTCACGGGCGTGACACAATGGTCACGGGCGTGACATGCCCGGGCCGCAAGGTCGACGATCGTCTCACGGCGATCGACGATCGTCGATGGGGTCACGCCCTTAGTCACGGGCGTGACACCTTGGTCACGGGCATGACATGCCCAGACAGCACGTTCGACGATCGTCTCGTGGAGATCGACGATCGTCGAAGTAGTCATGCCCAAGTCACGGGCGTGACACCTTGGTCACGGGCATGACATGCCCAGACAGCACGTTCGACGATCGTCTCGTGAAGATCGATGATCGTCGAAGTAGTCACGCCCAAGTCACGGGCGTGACGGGTTGGTCACGGGCGTGACCAACCCGTGACCCGAAAATATTGATCGCTTTATTTCAAATTTTGGGCTTTCTAGGGTTTTGTCACAACGAACCGACTCCTAGGGGTCTAGCCGAAAATGGGATGTTACAAATCCCAATAAACAAAACAAAAATTTCGTCCCCGAAATTGAGGTTGAGCCTACGGGGATTTCTATCGGAATAAATTAAACTTATAACATCCCATACGATCTTTCTATTGGGTTCAGGCGACTGTTCGTTTGATAACGAAGACAATCTCCCCAATAAACAAAAGATTAGCCCTATCTTTCTGATTAAGTGCGCATGCTTAGGTCTTGAATTTTCCTTATCTAGTCTTAACAGTCCAAAACAAGAAGGCAATCTATAGTATACCGAGAGGTGGTGAGATGTACCTGACCGAACAACTCCGGGTATCTTTGCCTCATCAGATCCTGCGGTTCCCAAGTGTGCTCCTCCTGACCGTGGTTTCTCCACAGAACCTTGACTAAGGGGATCTTTTTGCGGCGCAAGATCCGTACTCCTTTGTCGTCGATCCGAACCGGCTCCAAGTGAACAGATCGGTCTGAAGCTACCGGCCCTTCGGTGGTCGAAATCCGCTGCTCCGGGCGTAGTAGAGCCCTTCTCAGCGAAGAAATATGGAAGACGTCGTGTAGAGCTGCCAGCTCTGGCGGCGGCAACTCTAGCCTGTGGGCTAGGGGTCCGATCCGCTCCAGGATCCGGTAAGGGCCCATATACCTAGGGCTGAGCTTCTTCCTCCGACCGCGCACCCGTGAGACTCCGTGCATGGGCCGGATCTTCAGGAACACTCGATCTCCTACCCGAAACTCCACCTGACGATGCCGGGCGTCATAGTATTTAGCCTGTCTGCTCTGTGCCTCCAACATCCTATCTCTGATCAGTCTCACCTGAGCCTCGGTGTCTTCAACAAAATCCGATCCCAACACCTTCGGATCCTCGTCTTGAACCCAAGAAAGCGGGGTTCTACATTTTCTTCCATACAAGGCTTCATAAGGTGTCATCCTGATGCTGGACTGGTAACTATTATTATAGGAGAACTCGACCAACGGTAACATCTTCTCCCACGGCTCCCCTTGGTCCAGTATACACAGCCGTAGTAAATCCTCCAAGGTCCGGTTGGTGCGCTCGGTCTGCCCGTCCGTCTGAGGGTGGAAGGCCGTGCTAAAAGTCAACCGGGTGCCCAAATATGCCTGCACTGGACCGCCACTCCCTGGATGTAAACCGTCCATCGCGGTCCGACACTATCGTCCGGGGCACGCCATGATATCGGACATACTGCTCCACAAACTTCCGTACCAGCACTCCCACCGAGTCATCCTTCCTGATCGGTACAAAGCGGGCCACCTTCGTCAACCGATCGATAATCACCCAAATCGAGTCGTTCCCCGTCCGAGACCGGGCAAGACAAGGTATAAAATCCATCGCTATATCGTCAACTTCCACTCCGGCACCGGGAGTGGCTGCAACAATCCTGCGGGGTTCCTGCACTCCGCCTTCACCAACTGACATGCCTCGCAATGGGTCACGAAGTACGTAATGTCCTTCTTCATGCCCGGCCAAAACATCATCTTCTTCAGATCAGCGGTCATCTTTGTGATCCCCGGGTGCACAGAGTACCAGCTACAATGCGCCTCCGTCATAATATCCTCTCGGATCTGGCCTCCTGCGGGTATATATACTCTGCCTCTGAAATGTAGCAAACCATCTCTCAGGGAATAATCTCCTGTCGACCCCTCCTCCAAGGCTTGGAACATCGGCTTGCCCACGCATCTGTCCTCTGTCCGTCCCGAATGCGATCCCGAATATCGTCTATGGCCACCATCGATGTCAGATACTCCCTGTACAGCTCTGGATCATCCTCGGACACTAGGGAATATCTGCATATCCCTGAATGACCGGACTAGCTCCATGGACAACTTGGGGCCCAGCTTCGAAAGTGGCCGCTCTCCGACTCAACGCGTCGGCCACCACGTTTGCCTTCCCTGGGTGGTAGTGCATCTCATACTGATAATCTGCGAGAAATCCACCCAGCGCCTCTGCCTGATATTCAGCTCCTTCTGCGTGTCCAGTATTTCAAGTTTTTGTGATCGGAGAAGATATCCCAGTGGACTCCATAAAGATAATGGCGCCAGACCTTCAGAGCAAAACGACCGCTCCATCTCAAGGTCGTGCACTGGGTAGTTCTTCTCAGGGTCTTCAGCTGGCGGGAGGCATATGCTATGACGTGTCTGTTCTGCATCAGTACCGCTCCCATCCCTTGGTATGATGCGTCGGTATACACCTGGAATCCTTCCTTCCAGATGGAAGGGCCAGAATAGGGGCTGAGATGAGTCGGTCCTTCAGCTTCTGGAAGGCCGCCTGGCACCGCGGGGTCCAAACGAAAGGTGCCTCCTTCTTCGTCAAGGATGTGAGGGGGAGGGCAAATCTGAGAGAACCCCTCCACGAACTTCCGGTAGTAACCGGCAAGTCCCAAGAAACTGCGTACATCGATGGCTGTCTTCAACTGCGGCAATCTCGAACTGCCCGAATCTTTGCCGGATCACTGCCAACCCGGCTCGCTGATAATGTGGCCCAGAAAAGCCACCTCCTTCAACCAAAACTGATGACACTTGCTGAATTTGGCATAAAGGTGATGCTCCTGCAACCTCTCCAAAGTCAGTGCCAGATGCCGAGTGTGCTCCTCCTCCGTCTAGAGTAGATCAGGATGTCGTCTATGAATACTATGACGAACACATCCAAGTAGGCCTCGAAAACCCGGTTCATGAGACTCATGAACGCCGACGGAGCATTCGTGAGCCCGAAGGGCATCACGGTGAACTCATACAGGCCATATCTGCTACTGAAGGCCGTCTTCGGGATATCCTCCTCCTGGATCCGTAGCTGGTAGTATCCTGACCTCAAGTCCAGCTTCGAGAAATAATGGGCTCCCTCCAGCTGGTCAAACAATTCGTCTATCCGTGGGAGCGGATAGGTATTCCGGACGGTCAGCCTGTTTAGTGCTCGATGATAATCGATGCACAGGCAGAGTGTCCCATCCTTCTTCTTCACGAATAGGACCGGTGCTCCCATGGCGAGGAACTCAGTCTAACAAATCCTGCCTCAACCAATTCCTGCAACTGTGTCCGAAACTCTGCCAACTCCTTTGGGGCCATTCGATAAGGGGCCCTAGACGCCGGCTTGGCCCCCGACACAAGCTGTATCCGAAAAGTCCTGCTCTCGGTGTGGAGGTAGTCCTGGCAGTTTCTCTGGAAAGACGTCAGCAAATCTCGCACCACCGGGATGTCTGTCACCGACTCCTTAACTTCCTCCATCTCAAATAGAATCTGATAGACCTCCTCTCCCTGCAGATGGGCCTTAACGGCCTGTACCGAAGATAAGAGTATACGAGAGACAGGTCTTATTCCTTCGATGGTAATGAAAGAGTCCCCGTGTCTCACGGTGATCCTCTTCGCCTGACAGTCAATCTGGGCATGGTTCCAGTGCAGCCATACCATGCCCAGGATGGTCAGTCGTAGTCCGTCAGCTTCAAAATCATCGCTGGAGCCTCGAATGCCTTTCCACCAATTTCCGCCTCCATATTACAGTGATCCGTGGTAAGGAGCTCAGATCCATCCGGTAGTCGCACCCTCATCCTCGAGCCTGTGAACCGCTCCACACCTTTAGTCCTTCTACGAACGTCTCCGACACGAAGGAGTGGGGGTAGCTCCAGTATCAAAAAGTGTGCGGGCAGGCTTGCCGCTGATGAAGACTATTCCTGGGGTGATTAAATATCTTAGGGTTCTATAAAGAATTTTCTTTCTTGTTAATCTATCTAGTGAGGTTCTGAGTTTTAACAACTTAAAGGGAAATTCTATGAAAATGAAGAAGCATAGCAGCGTACCTGCAATGACCTGCTCCGGATTCCGAGGCTGCGCAAGGTCCAAAGCATATACCTGCTCTCTTCCTTGTCTACGATCTCCCCCCTGGTATCCTCGACCGCGGCCGCGCGTCCTCGGCCTCCGTAATGCTGAGCTGGTGGGGCCGCCCTGATGTGCTGGAGGTGGTGCCCCCTCATGGGGCAGTTCCTCCGAATGTGCCCAATCTGATGACAAAGAAAACACTCTGGTGGGGGATACGCCATTCCCCGGGTCTCGGCATCTCCTGCATCGAAGAGGGGGAGGGGCTAATACCACCTGTTCCCTCGGCTCCTGCCTCACGTCCTGACGAGGCTGGTCCTCTGTCCTCCTCCCCTCTGGTACAGCACCTCTGAAAGTGAGGGTAGATCTATATATTCTTTTAGGGAGTTTCGAGTTTTTTTAAGGATAGAGTTCAAAGATGAAAATAAGCGGGGAAAGAGGGGAAAAAAG